>SZWC01000765.1:316101-360632 GCA_023375785.1 Penium margaritaceum | reverse complement strand
CAACAGCCAATCAGAAAATAGCTCAGTTCAGGCTGGCAGGTTTTCTCGGTGAGGCCTGCCAGGCAGCCGACAGCCCAAAACCCGGGTGTCGTCCGTTTTGCCTGAAAACTGGACCATACCATAATACCACCGCTGCAAACGCAGCCGTGCGGTCAGAATCTGCTAGAAAAATAGTAGCGAGGAGTTATGGCAGCCTAAACCCAGATAGTGCCCACAACGGTTTATGCTGCCAAACAGGGCCATCCAACCTGCAACTGGGACCCTAGGCAGTGCATGACGATGCAGACGCAATGGGACGCGCTGGATGCATGCAAGCAGCAAATGCGGTGTCAATGACCGCCGGCAGCACGATCGCCAAGGAGGCCTGCCGATGGAGCTGAGCGCGTCGCCTGAGAGAGGAGGCTCCAGCGAACTGCGTGAAGACCTCAGCGTGCGTCGGCTCCACTGGACGACACTCCATCGGCGTCGAGTCTCGCCGTCAGTCATCTGCACGCCGATGTACACAAGCCGGGAGGACACAACAGAGCACAATGAGAGATACGAAAAAACCAACACTTGTTACTCACGTTACCAACCAATCAGGAAATTCTCTATTCTTTTGACAGACTGAGTTTTCTCGTTGAGCCCTGCCTCGCAGTCGACAACCCCAAACCCGGGCATCGACCATTTTTCTTGAAAATTGGACCATACCTAAATACCCACACTGCAAACGCGGTCATGTGGTCAGAATCATCCAGAAAAATAGCAACAAGGAGTTATGACTGCCTAAACCCAGGCAACGTCCAGGCTAGAATGACCTGTTGGTTTTTGCGCATCCTCATTGTGCTCAGTTGTGTCCTCCCGGCTTGTGTACATCGGCGTGCAGATGACTGACGGCGAGACTCAATGCTGCTGGAGTGTCGTCCGGTGGAGCCGACGCACGCTGAGCCTCCTCTCTCCGGCAACGTGCTCAGCTCCATCGGTAGGCCTCCTCGGCGGTCGGGCCGACGGCGGTCACTGCCACCGCAGATGTTGTCTGCATGCGTCAGGCGCTGGATCTAAGTGTACCGTTGCGTCTGCAGCGTCATGCTCTGCCTAGGGTCCATGTCTCATGTTGCGTGACACTGTTTGGCATCATGGACCATCGTAGGCACTACCTGGGCTCAGGTAGCCATCACTCTTTCCGGCTATTTTTCTAGTTGTTTCTGACCGTACGACTGCGTTCGTAGCTTCGGTATTATGGTATGGTCCAGTTTTCAGGCACAACGGACGACGCCTGGGTTTTGGCTTGTCAGGTGTTTGGCAGGGCTCACCGAGAAAACCTTGCCTGCCAGAAAATAGGTCTAGGTCTATTTTCTGATTGGTTGGTTAGTTGAGTAACAAGTTCTACAGAGCTGGGGGGGAGCTAGAACTTGGAGGGGTCTCCCATTGTTGCTCATTCTTCATTCCTAATCAGTCACTTTCAGTTTGCAACTGCTTTCTGGCGCCAACACTGGTGCGCACGTTTCTGAGTAACAAACTGAGAGCTTCCAGACTTAGTCTCTAGAGCAGCAGACTGAGGGGGCAGCAGACTTAAGGAACGAGCGTGGAAGCCCGCATGCTGCATCAACAACGTTGTTGCCCCAACCTGCTGCCTAGTTTTCCATTTTGGCATCAGAGCCAGAGCGTAGCAGCAGTATCAGAAGAGTGGCATACAGGTGCCAAACGCTGGCGGACCCCCATACGTGCCAATGCAGGGGAAATGTTGCTGGATTTTTTCCGCCAGCATTGAACTGCATGGTGGTGGCGTCACATTTTTTCCCATGGCCACTCGGCCAGGGGAAATGCTCCCGAATCTTTTTCGACAGCACTGACCCCACGCGTGACATGAGGAGGTGAGCGGCAGGCCGCGTCCGACACCTGCGGGTGACGATGCACGTGGCAACGTCACCAAGGTGTAGTGACTGGCACCAGCGAGCAGTAGCGACAGCTTGCAACAGCAGCAACGGTAGGCAACAATAGCGAGTAGTGGTAGCAGCATCTGCATGCAACAACAGCAGCCGGCAGTAGCAGCAGCTCGCAACAGCAGCAGCCCACAGCAACAAGCAGCAGTGGAGGCCAGCAGCAACAGCTCGTAGTAACAGCAGCAATGGCAGCGAGCAGTAGTAGTAGTGAGCATCAACAGCAGCAAGCTACTGCAAACGTAGCGACAAGCAGCAGTAAGCAATAGCAACATCCGACTATAGTAGCCGCAATAGGGAGCATCAGTTGGCAGCAACGAGCAGCGGCTGCTGCTGCTCGCAGCCCCCAGCTCGCCGCGAGCAACGGGCTGCAAGCAGCAAGCCCGCTGCTCGTAGTGAGCAGCGGGCTGCTACAACAGCCACAACAGTCGTAGTATTGCGCAACAGCAGTCGTAGTAGCACGTAGCAGCAGCACAACAGCAGTAGCAACAACAGTTGTAGTAGCTACAGTAGCAACAATAGCAGCAACAGTAGTATCAGCAGAAGCAGCTACAAGTAGTGGCAGTGACATCAACAATAGTAGTAGCGGCATCAACAACAGCTACTGCAACTACACAATAGCAACCCCAACAACGGCCGCTGCTGACTTCAGCATCCTGCCGCTGATATCACTACTGACGTCATAAAAAAAAGGAAGGGTTGAGGGGGAGGAGAAACTCTACAATAGCAGCAGCTGTAGATAAAGCAACTACTGACGTCAGCCGTCCTAAGCTGACGTCACTGCTGACATCAGTAGCACACAAAAAGAAAAGGAAAAAAACAAAATAGGGGGCACCAAAACCCACCATGGCTAACAGCCCCAGTAGGGAGGGGTCCTCCTCCATTGGGGGGACCCCCAGGGGGGGTACTCCCCCCCCTTTTCTTGTAGCAGCTACAACAATTGGAACAACTACAACAGTTGCAACAGCAACAGTAGCAGCAGCAACAATAGCAGCAACAATAGTAGTAGCAACAGTGTGAAGAGTAGTAGGAACAACAATAGTAGCAGCAGTAGCTACAACAGTAGCAACAGCCAACAGGCGTCATCGCCGACACTCCCGACCCCCTGGTTGTCATTCAGCAATAGCTCGTCACCTTGACGCAGTAGCTTGCCACACTGTAGCCTCTGGACTCACAGACTCCCACTAGTGTCTTGCCGCCGTTCATTCCTCCTGGACATGCCAGCTACGTTGTGTTCGCTGCCACGCATTACCTGGCACAGCAACAGACTCAGCGCCAATGGCAGACAGTGACCTCCGTTCTTGGCCCCACTCTGAGAGCCGACCGCAGGCAAAAGGACTTTGAGACTCCGTCCCCGCCACTTCATGCCAGCGAGCAGTTCCGGAGCTGGGAACTCAGCTTTCGTATCTGGGCACAGGGTGAAGGCTTGTGGGCCTATTACACTCTTCCGTACGACTCCACCCAGGCCGACCAGCTTTATGAAGCTGGTCGCGCCGAACGTGCCCTCGTCCCCGTCGCTCCTCCGGCTTCCCGCCTAGCCTTAGATCCCTTTCTCGGCGTCTTCACCGCTGGCGGCACCCTAGACCCTTCAGCCGCGTGGCACGTCCTCACCCATGCCCATCGCCTGTCTAGCGACGCTGAGACCAGCTTTTCTGCTACGGGAGTTCAACTCCCTCCACATGGGAGAGATCGAGATAGTCACTGCTTACTGGCAGTGGGCTACGGACATCCTCCGTCGCCTCGGCACCTCTGCTCCACCCCCTCTGGCCGCGCTCCTCACCATCAAGCGCGGTGCCACCGACGCCTACGTGAATTTCTTCGTGCACTACTCCCAGGACATCCTCTCCAACATGGCAGCCCAGGTCACCCTCATGCCATGGGCATACGAGCTCTTCCTCAGGATTGAGGAAGCTCGTCTGGAGTCCCGCCTTCAGCGCACAGAGGTCCATGCCTCCCCTGCCATTGCTTCAGTGGCCGTCGCTTCCCTCGTAGCAGCTACCTCTAACAACTCCTCGTCACCAGGGAAGAAGAAGAAACGGAGCAAGAAGGACAAGGGTCAGCAGCAGTAGTAGCAAAAATCGATTGGATCTAGCAGTGATACCTCGATCTGCCACAACTGTGGCGAGCCAGGGCACGGGTGGTACATGTGCCTGCTACCGACGGACGAGGCGTGCGTCATCGCCACCATGCTTCGCCAGCAGGAGCTCCGTCTCGCCTCTGCCGCCGTAGCTGTCGCCGCCCCTGAACCCTCGACCCCGTCCAGCAGCTCCACTCCTCCGACCACCATATCGATCCCGTAGACGCCAGCTCCACAACAGCATCATCCGCAACCGTCGGCACCGCTGTTCCCTTCACTAAGGTAGTCTTCCTTCTATCCGAACTCTAGCGCCGTCACTCCAAACTTAGTCTACACTCCCGGGCCGTCCACGCGTGAGCGCCAACTGGAGCAGTTCATTGCGCTTCAGCTCGGCCTACCTCGTCCTCCACCCCAGGGAAATGCGAGTTGCATCACCTCCTGCTCATCTCCCTCACCCTGCTTGACTGAGATTGAGCCACGGTCATGTCCTGCTTCTTCACCTGTCTCATTGTCTTCTATGATCCCTACTTCCCCCCATTGTGATGACGTTGCATGGCTTGATGATTGGCAGTCTTGGTTCACGCCCCTTTCCACCCGTTCGCGTCTCGAGCTTGCTGCCATGTGACTGTCAGTGATCTGGCGACTCCGGTCCAGGATCCTGTCGAGACCAGGATCATCAACTCCGGAGCCACGCATCACATGACGGCCTCTCGTGAGGCCTTTAGTATGCTTGGTCTTGTTGGCGATGTCTCCGGTGTTCGGACGGGCTACAGACAGGTGTTATATGTCCGCGACGTCGGCGTCGTTCGTTTATGTGGTCTTGCCGGTGATGTCTTCGTGACCGATGTCCTCTTCGTCCCGGTTCTTGAGCTCAGTCTCCTGTCCAATACTTCCCTTGACCGCATGAGCATGAACATTGTACACTCGCGTGGTGTTGGCATTGAGTCGTTGCGTCCGTCTGGTCTCTTCGTTCTTTACGCCACTGCCCGTGGCAACCTATGGCATGTCCCTCGCCTTTCCTCCTCTCCTTTGGTCCCCTCCCCGTCGGCCGCCACAGGCCATGTGTTTGTCACCAGTATGCTCTCTCTGCAACACACCCGCCACCTGCACCACCGCCTTTGCTACATCCACTCTGCCGCCATCGATAGCATGCTCCGCACCCAGCCAGCCAAGGGCCTTGACCGAGACACTTTCCCTTGGTCGTGCCCCATGGAGTTTATTGATTACGCTCAGGGAAAGATGCACCGGTCCACATACCCTCAGTCTTCCTCCCGTACATCTGTCCCTCTAGACCTGGTCCATTCCGATGTCACGGGCCCCCTTCCTACTGAGTCCGTCGGCGAGCGTGGCAGATATGTCATCACCCTCACTGACGACTACTCTCGCTACTGTTGGGTCTTCTGCCTTTGGCAGAAGAGCGATGTCGCCCATACCATTCAGGACTGGCTTGTCCTTGTGGATCGTGAGTGTGGTCGATCTCTTCGCCGCTTTCACTCCAATTGCGGTGGTGAGTACATCGACAAGACCACGGAGTTTCTCGCTTCCCACGATGTCCACCATGAGACGTCAACGCCCTACACACCCGCTCAGAACGGCGTCTCCGAGCGGTGGAACCACACTATGGCGGACGCCGTCCGCACCATGCGGGTTGAGTCTCGTCTCTCCGATGGCTTCTATCGTGAAGCCATGGCTTACATGACATGGATCTGGAACCGGATTCCCCACGGGCCACTTCCTCGCCAGTCCACGCCTTATCGGCACTGGTGCGGTCAGCGTGCTGACCTCCGCCTGGCTCGTGTCTGGGGCTGCGTGGCCATCGTGTGACTGCCCACCCCGCAGCAGGGCGGCAAGCTCGCCCCCCGCGGACGTCCTTGCACCTTTCTTTGCGTCTCTTGTTAGTCCAAGGCCTAGAAATTTCTGGGATCCGTCTCGGCACTACATCGTTGAGTCCCACGATGCCCTCTTCTGTGAGGAGCTATTTCCACGTGATCTTATTTGCTCCGGCTCGTCCGTGTCCCTCCAGTCACGTGGGGGAGTGGTAAGTCCGTCCTCCGTCCTGCCGCTTCCAGGGAACACATCACATAGGCCCTCCGAGCCAGCAGCCCCAGTCGCGTCCGCTGGGCCCTCCGGGTTGGAAGTCCAAATCGCGCCCGCTGTCCGCTCCGGGCTGGAAGTCCTTGTCGTGCCCGTTAGCCCCTCGAGGCCAGCAGCCCGAGTCGCGTCCGCTAGCCCCTCCAGGCCGGCAACCCTAGTCGCGCCTGTTGGCCCCTCCGGGCCGGTAGCCCCGGTCGCATTAGCCGGCTCCTCTGGGCCAACAGCTTCAGTTGCACCTGCTTGCCCCTCCGAGCCGGCAGTCTAAGTCACGCCCGCTGGCCCCTCGGGGCCAGCAGCCCCAGTCGCGCCCGCTGGCCCCTCGGGACCAGCAGCCCTAGTTGCATCAGCCGGCCCCTTTGGGCCAGCACCTCCAGTAGCGCCTGCTGGCGCTTCTGGGCCAGCATCCCCAGTCGCGTTCACTGGTCCCTACGTGCTAGTAACCCCGTCAGCCTCTTTAGCCCATCGGACTCGGTGCCATCTCCTTCCTTACCGCGTTACACACGTGGCCTAGGCGGCAGCTTCCGACCCAGGCCATCAGTGAGTGCACAGACCGCTGCACCGCGCCCTCTGGCAACTCGGCCCCCTATCGCTCCACGTGTCTCCTCCACTTTTACGGTCGTGAGTCGGGACCATGGTACCAAGGCCCTCGGCATGACCACTTCGGCCATCATTGCAGACCTTCACCTAGGCTCCGCGCTGGACTACGCCATGCTCCATCACGAGCATGCCGTTGTGGCTGCACTCGCACGCATCCCACCTGGAACTCGAGATGCACATGCTCTCTCAGTCTGCTCCATAGCACACCCTGAGGATCCAGCCATCCTACACGAGGCTCGAGCCTCTCCTGAGGCTGCACATTGGGATGCTGCCTGTGCCGAAGAGCTTGCTGCTACCCGGGAACGCCACGTGTATGAGCTCGCTAACCTCCCTCAAGGTCGGAAGGCCATCGGTGCCAAGTGGGTCTTCTGGCACAAATGGAAGCTGGACGGGTCTTTTGACAAGTACAAGGCCCCCCTCACAGCCAAGGGGTTTGCTCAGGTCCCCGGGGTTGACTACGACCAGATCTTTGCCCCAGTTGGTCGGTTCTCCACTAGCCGGACGATCTTCAACCCGGTTGCCCAGCATGGATGGGAACTGCATCAGATGGACGTAAGCAATACCTTCCTCCATGGCTCGCTGGAGGATGAGAAGCTCTACATGGTGCAATCCCTAGGCTTCGATGACGGTAGTGGGAGATTCTGGCGACTACAGAAGGCCCTCTAAGGTCTGAAGCAGTCACCTCGACGCTGGAACCAGGAGATCAGCTGCACGCTCCTCCGCGGTGGCCTCCTGTGCAGCACTACTGACCCCGCACTGTTCGTCAGCCCGCGAGGCCAGAACTTCGCCACTGTTCTGGTCTACGTCGATGATCTACTCATTGCGTCTCCAGACATGGCTGCCATCCAGCGTGTCAAGGACCTGCTGCACATTGCCTACCAGACGAAGGATCTCGGGTCTGCCCGAGTCTTCCTGGACATGGAGCTCAAGCATGATCGCTCCCAGGGTATCCTGCACGTCCACCAGGCTGCCTATGTGCATACACTGTCCACTTGCTTTGTCGAGGACCTATCCCTTGTGCCGAGCGCATCTTCACCCATGTCACCTCATGGTCAGGTGAAGCTCAAGAGTAATGACCTAGCCGTTGTGGGACAGCCAATTGACGTGACCACGTATCTACGAGTCATTGGGTCACTGATGTTCCTGGCGACGACGACACGCCCAGACATCGAGTTCTCTGTCAACCTCTTGGCTCTATTTTCTCAGGAGCCGTGTCACCTCCACTTCGAGGTGGCGATCCGAGTACTGCGCTATGTCGTCTCAACTCCTCGGTGAGGTCTTATGTTCTGCCACCAGCCGTCTGTGGTCGCGGTGGGCTACACCGACAGTGACTAGGCCGGCAGTCCGGATGGTAAGAGTCGCACAGGTTGGATCTTTCTGATCGGCGGTACGGCTGTTTCCTAGAGCATTGAGTATGTGGCCCTTGGCTCAGGCGCATGTGAGAGTGTGTGCTTGCATCGTCTGTTGTCCGAGTTGTGTCAGGCCGTCGCATCCATCACGTTGCATTGTGACAATGCGAGTGCCATGGCCATCGTCGACAATGATGACATGGATCACACACGCACAAAGCACATTAACGTTAAGTATCATTATGTCTATTCATTGTTGCATGAAGGCAGCATCGGCATTGTGTGGGTTGAGACAGCACGAAAGCTGGCTGACTTCTTGACCAAGGCACTGAAGTGCGACTTGTTCAAGAAGGCTATGATTTTGGTCGGTGTGTGTCCGTGAGCCATCCTCTTTGTCCCTGTCTATGTCTCTGGATACCCTGGGGGAGTCTGACTGTTGACTATGTCTCTACCCGTCCATGTGCACTACACCTGTGAGCCATGGAAGAGTGTTGGTTTTTGCGCATCCTCATTGTGCTCTGTTGTGTCCTCCCAGCTTGTGTACATCGATGTGCAGATGACTGACGGTGAGACTCGACGCTGCTGGAGTGTCGTCCGGTGGAGCTGACGCATGCTGAGGCCTACTCGCAGTTTGCTGGAGCCTCCTCTCTCTAGTGACGTGCTCAGTTCCATTGGTAGGCCTCCTCGACGGTCGGGCTACCGGCGGTCACTGCCATCGCAGATGTTGTCTGCATGCGTCAGGCACTGGATCTGATTGTACCGTTGTGTATACAGTGTAATGCTATGCCTAGGGTCCATGTCTCATGTTGCGTGGCACTGTTTGACATCATGGACCATCGTAGGCACTGCCTGGGGTCAGGCAGCTATCACTCTTTGCTGCTATTTCTCTAGCTATTTCTGACCGCACGAGTGCGTTCGCAACATCGGTATGATGGTGGTCCAGTTTTCAGGCAAAACAGACGACGCCCGGGTTTTGGGTTGTCGGCTGTCTGGCAGGGCTCACCGAGAAAACCCTGCATGCCAGAAGATATATCTAGGTCTATTTTCTGACTGGCTGGTTAGTTGAGTAACAAGTTCTACAGAGCTTGGGGGGGAGCTAGAACTTGGAGGGGTCTCCCATTGTTGCTCATTCTTCATTCCTAATAAGTCACTTTCAGTTTTCAGCTGCTTTCTGGCGCTAGCACTGGCTCACGCGTTTCTGAGTGACAAACTGAGAGCTTCCAGACTTTGTCTCTAGAGCAGTAGACTGAGGGGGCAGCAGACTTAAGCAACAAGCGTGGAAGCCCGCACGCAGCATCAACAACGCTGTTGCCCCAACCCGCTGCCTGATTTTCCATTTTGACCCCGGCGACAACGGTACCCGAATAATCTGAAACTCTGAACATGACGCTACAAGTACAACCATGCAATAACATCTGGCACAAGACGCGTGCAGGTAGTGTCTGCGGAGGTAGTGACTGCCAGCGGCGTGAATGCTAGGGAGGCCTGCCGATGGAGCTGAGCACGTCAGGCGTCTGAGGGAAGAGGCTCTAGAAAAACACGTGCAAATCTCAACATACGTCGACTCCATTGGACGATGCTCCAGGAGCGTCTTGTCTCGTCGTCAGTCATCTGCACGCCCATGTGCACAGTTAGAGAGGACACAACAGAGCACAATGAGAAGTGTGCAAGAGCCAACACTCCCCCATGGCTCATAGGCGCAGTGCAAATGGACGGGCAGTGAGCACATCCATGAGGCAGGCAAGACCCCCCCAGAACAAGCAGTACGAAGGCATGGACAGAGGAGGCAGCTCACGGACGCAAACCGAAAACACTCACTGCCTTCTTGAACGAGTCGCGCTTAAGTGCCTTGGTGAAGAAGTCAACCAACTGTCGTGCTGTCTCAACCCACACGATGCTGATGTAATCGTCGAGCAACAACAAACGTGCATAGTGATATTTAACATGGATGTACTTTTTGTGCATCTATTACGTCTATTGTCGGCGATGGCCATGGCACTCTCATTGTCACAGTGCGATGTGATGGACACAACTGACTGACGCAAATCGGACGATAGATGATGCAATCGCACACTCTCACACGCGCGAGAACCAAAGGCCACATACCCAGTCTTTGCAGTGCTACGTGAAACGCAATCCTGCTTCGCACTGCACCAGTACACAGCCGTGCCACCAACAAGGAAAATCCAGCCACTGCGGCTCTTGCCATCTGGGCTACCAGCCCTGTTACTGTTAGTGTAGGCCATTGTGACAACAGACGGTTGTCGATGGCACATAAGACCTCATTGTGGAGTTGTGATGACATAGCGCAGTACGCGGATCGCGGCCTCGAAATGGTGGTGACTCGGATCTTTGGAGAACTACGCCAGGAGGTTGACAGCGAACCCGATGTCTGGCCACGTCGTTATTGCCAGGAACATTAGTGACCCGATGACTCGTAGATACGTGGTCATGTCGAATGGCTCCCCCACAACAGCTAGGTCTGGGCTCTTCAGCTTTGCCTGGCCATCGGACAACATTGGTGATGTTCTGCCTCTCGGCACGAGAGGCAGAACCTCGGCAAAACGAGCGAACAGGATCTGGATGTAAGCAGTGTGGTGGATGTTCACGACACCTTGTGACCGATCATGCTCCAACTCCATACGTAAGAGCACTCAATTATGCCCAAGGTCCTACATCTGGTAGCTTTCGTACAACAGGTCCTTGACACGCTGGATGGCAGCTTCGTCCGACAACCTGATGAGGAGGTCGTCGACATGGACTAGGACATCAACAAGAACTGGCCTCTTGGACTGATGAATTTTGCGGGGTTTGTTATGTTGCGAAGGAGTCTGCCGTGAAGAAGCGTGTGACTAACCTCCTGCTTTCAGCAGCGAGGCAACTACTTCATGCCATAGAGGGCCTTCCACAGTCGCGAGACCCTGCCGGTGTTGTTGTCAAAGCCTGGGGGCTGCACCATGTAGAGTTCCTCGCCTTCCATTGAGCCATGGAGGAAGGCGTTACTTGCGTCCATCTGATGCAGTTCCCACCTGTGCTAGGCAACCAGACCAAACGACAACCGGTTAGTGGAGAACCGGCTGGCCGAAGCAAAGATCTCATTGTAGTCGACCCAAGGATATACGCAAACCCCTTTGCTCTAAGACAGACGTTGTAATTGTCCGAGGAGTCCTCGGGCTTCCATTTGTGCCGGAAGACCTACTTGGCACCGATGGCCTTGCGGCCGGGGTGGAGGACGCAGAGCTCATAAACCTAATACTGTCGGATGGCGACAAGCTCGTCGGCACATGCGGCCTCCTAGTGTGCGGCCTCGGGGGAAGCACGAGCCTCGTGCAAGGTGGCTGGGTCCTCCAAACATACCGTGGAGTGGACAGTGAGGGCGTGCGCGTCCCGAGCCCCAGGTGATATGCGCGTGAGCGCGGTCGTG
Source organism: Penium margaritaceum (assembly GCA_023375785.1). Classification (NCBI taxonomy): domain Eukaryota; kingdom Viridiplantae; phylum Streptophyta; class Zygnematophyceae; order Desmidiales; family Peniaceae; genus Penium; species Penium margaritaceum. The sequence goes on along the minus strand of SZWC01000765.1, from coordinate 349,172 downwards.
ACGGTGTGTTAGTGTTCGAGATTGAGCATGGCATAGTCCAGTGTAGAGCCCGGGTGGATATCTATGACAGCAGCCAATGTGGCCAGGCCGAGGGCCTTGGTGCCAGGGTCTCCACTCTTAATTGTGGGAGTGGGTCTACGGGGAGGCGAGGAGGCACGTGGGGCGACCGGGGTTCGTGGCACGAGAGGGCGCGACGTGGCAGCATGTGTGCTCACTGATGGCCTGGGACGGAGGCTTCAGCCCGGGCCATGCGTGCAGCATGGTAGGGCGGGAGGCGGAAGAGAGGGGGCAGTTTGGAGCGAGTCGTTTGGTGCCTCGGGCTCGCCCTCGGGCAGGGAGAGGGTAGCTCCGGACGGTCCAACCGACGCAGACGGGGCTGTCGGCCCGGAGGGGCCAGCTGACATGGACGGGGCGGTTGGCCTGGAGGGGCTAGTGAACGCGGTCGGGGATGTCGGCCTGGAGGGGCCAGGTGATGTGGACGAGGCGGCTGGCCTGGAGGGGCCAGTTGATGCGGACCTGGCGGCCGGCCCGGGGGGGGGGGCGCGGACGCGGACGGAGCGGCCGGCTTGGAGGGGCCAGCGTGTGCAATCAGGGCTGCCATCCCGGAGGGGCCAACGGGTGCAGGTTGGGCTGCCGGCCCGGAGGGGCCAACGGGTGCAGGCGAGGCTTCCAACCCGGAGGGGCCAGCAAGTGAAAGCGATGTATTGCCCGAAAGCGACAAGGTGGAGGATGGACTCACCATTCTCCCACGCAACGGGAGAGATATCGATTAGCCTAAGCGAACAAGGTCGTGGGGACAGAGCTCCTCAAAGAAGAGGGCATTCCGGGACTCGACGATGCAATGTTGGGAGAGATAGTAGAAGCACCAAGCTTTGGACTGATGCGAGACGCCAAGGAAGGTACAAGGATGCCTGCAGGAGGCATGCTTGCCGCCTTGCTACGGGACGGGCAACCACACAATGGCCACACAGTCCCGGATGCGAGCCGGGCGGAGCTGAACCCGCTGACCACATCAGTGTAGGTACGGAGTGGACTGGCAGAGAGGGGGTCCGTGGGGAATCTGGTTGTAGACCCATGTCATGTTGGCCATGACCTCAAAGTAAAACCCATCGAAGAGACTGGATTTGACCTGCATATTGCGCACGGCGTCGGCCATGGTGCGGTTCTATCTCTCGGAGCCACCGTTTTGGGTGGGCGTGTAAGGTGCCGACGTCTCATGATGGATCCTGTGGGAGGGGAGGAAAGTCATTGTCTTGTCCATGAACTTGCTACTGCAATCAGAGCAAAAACGACGACGAGGGCGACCACACTTACATTCTTCATTGACGAGCCAATCCGGAATGGTGGGAACAAAATCGCTCTTCTCCCGAAGGCAGAAGACCCAGTAGTAACGGGAGTAGTCTTCTGTGAGGGTGAGGACATGGCGTCCGTGCTCCCATACAGACTCCGTGGGAAGGGGATCCATGACATCAGAGTGGATCAAGTCCAGAGGGGTGGACACACGGGAGGAGGAAAGGGTTTAAGTAGAGTGGTGCATTTTCTCCTCGGTGCAGTCAATGCACTTAGTGGAACACGTCAAGGGAAAGGAGGCGGGGTCAATGTCCTTTGGCGGCTGGGTTCGGAGCATGCTGTTGATGACAGCCGAGTGGACGTGGTAGAGGTGGCAATAGAGAAGGCGGGTGTGGGGTGGAGAGAGTGCGCTGGTGACAAACACGTGGCCTGTGTCGGCCGACGGGTAAGATAGACAAGGGACGTGCCATAGGTTTCCATGAGTGGTGGCGTGCAGGATGACACGACAGGACGGATGCAACGACATAGTACCAACACCACACGAGTGCAAAATGTCCATGCTCATGCGACTGAGGGCAGTGACGGACAGGAGGCTTAGTTCAAGACAAGGGACAAAAAGGACATCGGTCACAAAGACATTCGTAGCGGGATCATGGAAATGAACGGCGTCAATGCCGTGGACATGTAAGACATGGCCAGATCCCATCCAAACACCGGACACATCGGCAACGAGACCAAGCATAGAAAAGGCCTAGCCCGAGGCCTTCATATGATGCTTTGCGCTTGAGCCAATGATCCAGGTATTGGCAGGATCCTAGACTGGTGTTGCTAGGTTGAGAACCGACACAAGGTAGTGGGCGAGGGATGCGGAAGCGGTGGAGGAGGGGGCGAACCAAGACTACCAGTCATCCAGCCATGCGATATCATCATAGAGAGGAATGGGAGGGGAGGGGACAGGAGAGGACGGGATGGACGAGCAAGCAAGACAAGACCGTAGCTTAGTCTCTTTCATGCAAGACAAAGCAGGCGAACAGGCGGTGCCGCAGCTTGTACTTCCCTTGTGGGGGAGGGCGAGACAGGCCAAGCTGGAGCATGATGAACTGCTCCAACTTGCGCTCACATGTAAAGGACCCGGGGGTGTAAACCGGCTACGGTGTGACGACGCTGGAGCCGGGAAAGCAGGAGGGTTGCACCGTTGATGGAGGGATTGGCGTTGACCGCTGCGGATGGTATTGTTGTAGGGCCGCGGATGGGAAGACCTGTGCGAATGTCAGAGGAATGGAGCCGTCGGACGGGGTGGAAGCATCAGGGGTGGCGACAACTATTGCAGAAGCGGTGAGACAGTGCTCACGCTATCGACGCATGGTGGCGATGACGCACGCCTCGTCCGTCGAGAGCGGGCACGTGTACCACCTGTGGTCTGGTTGGCCAAAGTTGTGGAAGAGCGGGCCGCTACTACTAGATCCATTCGGTTGCCACTGCAGGCCCCTGCCCTTTTTGTCCTTGTGCTTCTTCTTCCCTAACGACGAGGAGCCAATGGACGCAGCTTCTACAGGGGCAACGACAGCTACACAGGCGATTTCAAGGGAGGCACGGGCCACTATGTGCTAGATCCGCGATTCAAGACAAGCCTCCCCAATCTCGAGGAACAACTCCTATGCGTAGGGCATGAGGGTGCCTTGGGTCACCATCGTAGTGAGGACGTCCTGGGTGTAGTGTACGAAGACATCCCTGAACATGTCGATGGCATTGTGCTTGATGGTCAAGAGCGCAACGAGAAGGGGTGGAGCAGCGTCGCCCAGGCGGCGAAGGATGTCCTCCGCACGTTGCCATTAGGAGGTGACTGACTCGGTCTCCCTCATGTGTAGGGAATTGAACTCTCTGAGCAAACGACTAGTTTTGGCCTCACTGGAGAGGCGATGGGGGTGCATCAGGATGTGCCACACGGCTGTGGATTCTAGAGTCCCGCTAGTGGTGAAGTCACCAAGGAAGGGCTTGATGGCTAGGAAGTCAAAGGGGTGACCGGGACAAGAGCATGTACAGCGTGACCAGCATAATGCAGCTGCTTGGCTTGGGAGGGATTGTACGTGAGAGTGTAGTATGGTGACAGGCCCTCGCCCTGTGCCTAGATGCAAAAGTTGAGCTCCTAGCTCAGGAGCCGCTTGCCGTCTGGGAGCAGCAAGGACGGGATCTCAAAGTCCTTTGGTCTATGGCCGGCACCCAGAGTCGGGACAAGGACTGAAGTCAGAGTCTCCTGTTGGCGTTGGGTCTGTTACTGTACCAAGCAATGTGTGGCGGCAGAGATAGGGGGACTGGCATGCCCGGGAGGAAGGAAGGGCGACGCAGCGCTCGTGTGGCTCTGTGATGTCGACGACAATAGTGTTGCCAGTTGCTGCGTCAGTGCGGTTAGATGCTGGCGAATGGTGACTAGGGGGTCTGGTGAGCCAGGGAGGCTAGCGAAGAAGCCGGCGAGCTGTTGCTGATACTATTATTGCTGGTGATGCTACTGCTGCTACTAGTGCTGCTGCTAATATGGCGGCGGTAGCATGGGCTGATGTTCCCACAATGACAGCTACTGTTGTTGTTGTAGCTACTACTGTGGCTGCTGGTGCTACTATTGTTGCTGCTAATGCGGCGGTAGCGGTAGCTGCTACTGTTGTAGCGACTGTTGCTGTTACTACTAGTGTTGTTGCAGCTACTACAATTACTGTAGCTGTTGCAAGAAAGGGGGACCGGTGGGTCCTCCAACAGAGCAGGAAATCTCCTTACTGGGGCTTTCAGCCATGGCCCTGGTTTGAGTTTAGAGTTTTTGTTTTTCCTTACTCTGTTTTATGCGTAAATAATGATGTCAGCAACGTCAACAGGGAAGTCTGTCGTGACATCAGCCGATGACGACTAAAGTAAGCAGTGGCTCACCAATGCTGACATCAGCACTGAGTCACTGCTTACGTTGCAGCCCCTACACTATTGCTACTGCTACGGCTATTGCTGCGCTACCGCTGCTACTATTGCTACTGTCACGGCAGCTGCTGTACTACTATTGTTGCGCTGTTTTTGCTGTCGCGGCTGCTGCTGTGCCGCCACTGATGTTGGCCCTGTGGCAGTCACAGCTACTGCTACTGCTGTGGCTGATGCTGTGGTTGCTAATTCACCGCAACTTCTGCAGCAGCTGTTGTACCGCTACGGCTGTTACTGATGCTGTTGCAGCTGCTTCAATCCTACTGATGTTGTTGTTGTGGCTATAGGTGCACTACGGCTATTGCTGTGGCTGTTGCTACGATAACCACGGCTGCACTGCTGCTGTTGTTGCGGTTGCAGCTTTGCTACAGCTGCTACAACACCTGCAGCTGTGCTACTACTGCTGCTGCAGCTGCCACCATAGCCGCTGTTATGGCTGTTGTAGTTGTAGTGTTGCTGTTGCTGCAACTACTGTGGTGCTGGGTGCTGCTGCTGTCGCGCCAGCAGTAGCAAGGGAGGGAAAGGAAGGGGGTGGCAAGGGACTTCCCTTGTCAATGGCGTCATCGCCGCATGCGTCGGTGCCTTCACGGCATAGCCTGTTGGTTCGCCGGCTGCGAGTCCGCCAACGCTACCGCCATCACAGAGTCAGTCCTGCCAAAATATTTTGGCAGCATTTCCTCCATGTAAGGAGTGTTTTGACGATGCCACCGGGCAGGTCAAATCTGTCTCAGAAAGGTTTGGCAGAGTTTCCCCTACATGGACACGCTTCTGGGACCACCGATTTTGAATGGGACCTGTACGCCTTGTTGCTGCTCAGATCTGCTTCTTCTGCTGCGCTGTGGCTCTGATACCAAGCTTGAAACTATCCTAGATCATCTTGTTGGGGCTCCAGTGTGGTTGGAGTAGGCATGGCCCCACGGTCGTTGCTTTGCACTACTGTTCGCTCTAGCTACTCTGAGACTTGTGAGGGAAAACTAAGCGCTGAGAAGTTAGTGCCAAAGAAGGCAGACAAAACTGAGAATGAATGGATTAGCAACTGAGAATAAGAGTAGCTGAGAGACCCCTCACCGAACTAGGCCTGGCTCATCTCTGTAGAGCGTGTTACTCAGGTTACCAACCAATAAGGAAATTATGTATTTTCCTGACAGGCTGAGTTTTCTTGGTGAGCCCTACTAGGCAATCGACAGCTCCAAATCGGGGCGTCGTCCGTTTTTCGTAAAAACTGGACCATACCTAACTACTCACGCTGCGAACGCAGTCATGCGGTCAGAACCATCCAGAAAAATGGCAGCAAGGAGTTATGACTGCCTAAACCCAGGCAGCGTCTAGGCTAGACGCTGCCTGGCGACAACGGTGTCCCTGAAATGGCCCTGGCGACAACGGTGTCCGGATAATCTAAAGCTCGGACCCTAAGCAGAACATGACACTGCAAGTGAAAGCGTGCAGTCCGATCTGACACAAGACGCATGCAGGTAGGAGGCATTTCTTGCCGGCAGTGTGACTGCTGAGGAGGCCCGCTGATGGAGCTGAGCGCATCAGGCGTCTGAGGGAAGAGTCTCCAGAAAAATGCGTGCAGACCTCAGCCTGTTTCGGCTCCACCGGACGACGCTCCAGAAGCGTCCCGTCTCGTGGTCAGTCATCTACACGCAGATGTATACAAACCGGAAGGACACAACAGAGCACAATAAGAAGCGTGCAAGAACCAACAGGGCTGGACCCCCTGTAGGAGGTGATTAAGAGGGAGAGAGAAGAGGGTGATGGTGCAAACAAGTGCATACAAGACGGTGGAAACCATGGATGAATATGATTTTTGATTAGAAGAGTACGAGAACACACAGAGACAGAGAAGATGAGCGACGGGTGGAGCAAGAGCTCGCTGCCCACGATCAGGTGGGCAGCGAGCTGACCAGTAGTTGTGGCTTGACGGATATCAAGCCTGACCTTCGACTGGTCACTTTTCTCACATACCGTTAGCAGGATGTATCCTGGAGAGTGGCACCCGGGTTAGCTAGTAATCACCAAGTAAGCCCCCCCCTCTTCCCCCCTCTTGAATGCACAAAATCATAAGCCATACGCAAGCACGATATTTGAGGTAATATATTCTGCTGCCTGCCTTGCTGCTCAGCTGTGGATCAATGCACTCCTTTGCCTCTTCACATGCCGAATCCTCATGTTGGTGGAGAGGGTTTCTCCGAATACTGATGAGTTAGTCACCTATAGAAGGTGATATTTGTGCAACAATCCTAGAGGTTATCGTGTGTATTGAAGTGACAAACCAACCCTCCGCCATGACCCACAAGCAACAAGTGCACAAGACTCAACACGATGGCAGACAACACGTAAGAGACGACGACGACACAATGATTTGTACAAGGATAGATAGTTACAGCACATTTATCGCAAGAATCACCCAGACACCTCACGAAAGTGCAACAAGCCAACAGCATGTACGACTGTCTTTAAGACATTCCTGCTTAGTGCCTTCGTGAGGAAGTCAGTGCGCTACTGTCGTGTGTCCACCTGGACAATCCAAACATCTCCTGCTGCAACATGCTCACGTACAAAATGAGGCTCAATTTTGATGTGCTTTTTGTGTGCGGTGCATGCCATGATGCACGGCGATGGCCTTCGTGCTTTGGTTGTCATAGCGCAAAGCGGTGCAACGAATGGGTATACGCAACGCAACTGCCATAACAAATGACATAGCCAGACGCTCTCATACATGATTACACCAAGTGTGACATAATTTCTCTTGCTACAGCTGCGTGCAATGTATCCCTGCTTTCCAATCTTCCACGATACAGCTGTCCTATCGATGAGAGATATATACCCTCTGCAACAACAAGAGATGGTTGTGCTCTGAAGTGCAGTCTGACTCGTGCGGTGGAAAAGCATAGCGCACAATATGAAGAGCTGCCTCTAGGTGTCGTGTACGAGGAAACTAAGAAAAATACGCAAGGGATTTCACTACAAATTCTACGTCTACCCTTGTGGTTGTGGCCAGGTACATGAGGCAGTCAATGAGGTTGACGCAATGAGCACAATCTGAAGCAATGACGCAATTCCCTCCCCCAGGCTGTGCACGTGCGCACCTTGTTCGACATGGAGAGTGCAGCCACGATGATCGCGCTTGAGTTCCATCCCCAGGAAAACACGAGCAAGACCCAAGTCCATAATTTTTTATGCAAACTGCAATATTTTCTTCACTTCCCACAATGCAGAAGTGATGGATGATGCAATCAGCAGATCGTCGACTTCGAAAAGGATCACAACAAACGATGCGGATGAACAATGAACAAACAGAGTAGGATCGATTGTGCTATGCATGTATCCCTCCTTCTCCAGAGTGTAGGTAATCTCTTGGTTCTGCCATCGTGGCGACTGCTTTAGGCCATAGAGGGCCTTTCATAACAGTCGGACTTTGTAAATACCATTCGAGAACCTTGGTGATTGAACCATGTAGATGTCGTTGTCCAAACGTCCATGGAAGATTGCGTTGTTCACGTCCATCTCCTCCAGCTCCCAGGCATGATGGGAGACCAAACTGAGGAGGGCCGTTGCGGTGGTATACTAGCCGACTGCAGCAAATTTCTCATCACAGTCGACCCAAGAACCTGGGAGAACCCCTTCACTGTGAGGCGTGCCTTGTACCGTTCGACTGTGCCATCCGGTTTTTGCTTTCGTTTGAGCACCCAAAGTGTTGAGACAACCTTGTGACCTGGACAAAGATCCACAAGCTCATAGACATGATGTTCTTTGAGATCTATGAGTTCCTTCTTCATGGCCTTCTCCCATTGCTAAGTATCAAGAGCCTCTTGCGCCTGGCGAACTGTGTTGGGCTCTGGTATCAGAGGGACTACTGCGATAGCGGCATGAAACTCGGAAACATTGCCTAACACAGCTGCAGCTACAGCATGTTTGAACTTGTTCGCGATGAGTGAGCATCGAAGACCTGTGCTAGGATGCACAGCCCTGATAGCAAGGCCTAGGGCATCAAGGCCAGTGGGTGGTTGTAGTGCTGGACTCTGAGCATGAGTAGCGACGGCATGCGTATGAGACATAGAAAGAGCCGTGTTAGAGGCCCAAGAGCGAGCAAGGAGGGCGCAAAGACGCCCTCCACAAACAAAGGGTGACACCTGTGCTATAGGAAACAATGGAGTCGTAGTAGAGAGGATAGGTCTAATGGGCATGGGGCCGGACTCCGGCGGTACTATCGGTGAGACGGTGTATGTGGGGGAAGGCGATGACTGAGAGGACGCTGACGTAGGAGAGAGGAAAGGGGAAGATGGGGGTCAAGCGCCATAGTGCCGGGAGCATTAGACTAGGAAAACAAGGGTGTTGAGGATGAAAAGAGCGACAACAAGGGTGTCAAGGAAAGATAAGGCGCGGACGCCGACGACGATGGCGTCTGACTAAGATTGGAGGCAGAGATAGGTCAAGGATTCCCCCCCCAGGTGAAGAAGCGAGGAAAGAGAGGACGAGAAGGCACGGTGCTCAAGATCATGGAGTAAGTTAGACTCAAAGAAAAGGACATTGTGGGACTCGACGACCTGATGACGGTTGGATTCCCAAAAGTGTCAAGCCTTAGATTGAGCCGAGACGCTTAGGAAGGGACATAAACGACCATGGGGAGACAGTTTTCCATCATGAACGTCCTTAGGGAGACAAACAGTAGCAATATATTCCCACACATGAGCAGGATGCAAATCAGCGCAGTGATCGTGCCAGCTCTTGAACGGTGTGGCGCACTTGGGGAGGGCCCGTGAGGAATGCGATTCCAGACCCACGTAATGTAGCTCATCGCCTCAAAGACGAAGAGCAGAAAGAGTTCAGAATCAAAGAGAGGCAAACGCATGGCATCAGCAAGTGTGCAATTGCAGCTCTCGGAAAAATCATTCTGCTGGGATGTGTAAGGCGCAATGACGTCAAGACGCACCCCATGAGACTTAAGCAGACAGGTCACAGGACCCATGAATTCAACACCACAGTCATTACGGAACCCATGCAATGATCGTTGACAAGCACGCTTGACAGTAGGGAGCCAAGCTGCAAGGATAGAGCAGACGTCACTCTTCTGAAAAAGAGTCAATACCCAGCAGTGGTGGGAGAAGTCTTCAATCAGACACAAGACATAATGTTAGAAGCCATTCTTCTGGTGCAGCAGAGGTATGTGCCATGGCAAAGGAAACTGAGACTGAGAGAGGGAGGGGGGAGAGAGTGGTTGTTTGCAAAAGACTGAAACTCCATAATAGGTGGACGCATTTCGGCCACAAGGCCTTCGTCAGCACCTGTGATTTCCTGAGTACATCAGTCTTGTCTCATATAGGTAGAGAGAACATGCAACAACCGAGGTAGGTGAGGAGCCGCTAGGCAACTAGGCAGATTCGAGGGGCGCAGCGGGGTGGTCCCAAAGTGCGGCTGCGGTGTACAAGCGATCGCGCTGATTGCTCGTGAGCCAACCTAGGACAGTTCGGCAGTCTCAGAGGTCCTAGACAGAATTGAACTAGGACTCCGTTATTCTAGATTTAACCAGGTAGGTGCGCAACTTCGGAGGCAGGGTCCAGGCCAGAATAACACGGGAAGGGAACACTGCAGAATTTATTTAGACTTTTTTTTAGACGGTTTGCAAACCTTAGAAAAAACCCCAAGTGCAAGCCCTCTCAAGTGGGATTCAGTTGGGTCTTGAACACAAGGGGCCTTGTTCCCGTGTCTCTTGGTCTTGGATTACCGAGTAGTCGGCCCATGGTTTCCAGCTTTTGTTGTCGTTGCGAATGGTTGACACTGTCAAAGAGTGGCATGAGAAACCTTTGCAGATAGCCCCTTGATTTCAGTCGGGAGAAGAAGGATTTCTTCATCTCAATAAAGTCAGGTGGAGAGGTAGTGCGGAGGAGGTATCTCCGCAGCTCCGCAGTGATGAATGCACAAAGGCAGCTCCGTGTGTGGTAGCTGCGGTATGGGATGTAAAGGTAGGTGGTCATAGGCTTTTGAAAATTCTTGAAGTCCAGAACCCCTTCCTGAACAAACCTGTCTCCTTTGAAGATCTGGAGGTCCAGAAAATTGATGGTTTTTTCTGAGACTTCCCATTTGATCTTGATGTGATCATCAAGGCTGTTGAGGGTGTGAAGAAAGGAGGAGAGTTCTTGTTGTGAACCTGTCCATAGAATGATTCCATCGTCGATGTAGCACTTGTGGATTAGTGGTTGGACAGGGGTGAGACATTGAAGCTCGCAGTCGAGGAAACTCATGAAGAGAATTGCAAAGGCCGGTGCAGAGGGGGTTCCCATTGCCGTGTCCTTGACCTGCCGGTAGGTTTATCCCAAAAATTCCACATAGCAGTTTTGCATGACCCAAGCTAGCAGTTGAAGTACTAGGCAAGACTTGGGGTGCCGTGCTTGGATATCATATTTTTCCATATTGATCTGGGGATCATATTTGATTCTTCAAAGCATTCTTGAATCTGCAGCAGGTCGTTCATGATTCTGTCAACATCGTACTCCTCCATGTGGTAGGTGGATGGGTCGTTGAGATGTCCAAGGCACTCAGTGATGTATCTGCTGCGGTCCACGGCGACAATGCCTCAATTCTTGTCCGCAGGTTTGATGATGATGCTGTTGTCATTCTTCAAACTGCGGAGGGCGTTGTAGAGGCATTTAGGCATGAAGGATTTTCGTGGAGGTGTAGAAGAAGCATGTGCTCTGGTACTGTCAAAGATGAGGAAGTCGCATTTGTCTTCAACCTCCCATGGGGCCGGAGGCAGCTCCCAGTCGGAGTTGGGAATGCGGAATTTCGAGACAGATTTGTCTTTACATTCCCTGAAGCACCAGGCTAGTCTTACACGTCGAAAGAGTGCTTCGAAGCTTGGTAGTATTTCTGTAGGGTGAACGGCTTGGGGCGAAAGACAAAGTTGAGGCCGAGACCGAGGAGGTTTGTTTTATCGGCTGAGAGGTCTCTGGCTGACAGGTTATGCACCCCTAGATTGGTAATCCGATTAGTAAAATACGACATCGGTTTATCCAGGAGTTGTTGGAGTGCATACCCTTCGATAGATCCCTCTAGGAGCTCGTTTCATTTTCCTTGATCATAGCCTTTCTTTCCCCCTTTTTTGGGCCGGGGTTCCTGGCGTAGCCTCCTTGCTGCTGTCGTTGTGGCTGCTGCTGCTGCTGCTGCTGCTGCTGCTGCTGCTGCTGCTGCTGCTGCTGCTGCTGGTGCTGCTGCTGCTACTGGCGCTGCTGCTGTGGCTGCTGCCGCTGCTACTGCTGCTGCTGCTGCTGCTGTTGTTGCTGCTGCTGCTGCTGTTGCCTCTGCTGCTGTGGAGGCTGGTGACCATGTGGGGTAGGGAGAAGTGGGGGCTTTGCCTGTGCAGGTTGGGGCTGAGGCTTAAGTTCAGGCTGATTTCATGCCCGCCTGCCTTGTCTCCCAGTCCTGTTGTGAGAAGTGTTGGAAGTGTTGAAAGCTTCTGACAGGGTTGGGTTGGTCACTGTGAGTTGATCAAGTTTCTGCTCCAGTCGGCTCATTTGTGCAGCAAGATTCTGCGTACGGTTGTCCACTTCGTCTTTGATGGTTTCGCCAAGGAAGTCATGTGGCAGAGGGCCAATGGCATCAGCATGAACAAGATCAGGGGGGTGAATGGAATGTGTCTCAGAGGAGGAGAACGGGGTGCGATGCATTTTGCCCTACGCGCAGGCGAGGGACTCAGAAAAGCAAGGCAGAGAAAATGAGGAGGGGTCGAGATCAAGGGCTGGTTGGAAACGCAGCATGCTAGCAAAAGCATCAGTGTACACATTCCCAAGGTGACGATGCAAGAGCTAGACATGCTTAGGCGACAGAGAAGATGTGACATGGAGGAGAGCAATGCCGAAAGAAGAGGAGACGGATGCGAACAAGGGCACGCGATAGAGATGCTCACAGCGAACATCGCGAAGCACAACACGGCCACCAAGACAAAGGGAGACAGTGCCAACACCACGAATGGCAAATAATTCCATGCCTTGTTCATCTAGAGTGGTAACAGACAGCAAGCTAACTTCTAGCGAAGGCACAAAGATAGTAAGTACAGGTCACTGTCAGGCCCCACAATTCGAACAATTCCCACACCCTGTACAAGAAGCATCTCATGGCACGCTGGGAGTGAGAGCAGGCGACTGGGAGTGAAAATCATGTTGGCATGATGCGATAGGGGAATTAGTGACAACAGTAGAGATATGAGAAGAGGAGATATGAGAGTAGAGATATGTGGAGCCAGAGGAGGTAGAGCCAGCATCATAGGTGGTGATTACTGCAGCAATAGACACAGTGGAGATACGTGTGAGAACCAATGTAGCAACCTCATCGGCAAGCTTAGCATGATCATCTTGTTCCACCTTCAATCGCTGCTCAGAATTGTGTTGGGCTTCACGAGGAAACCACAGCTCACATTGTAGCCGCTATGATACACGCATCGTCACCAGGCATGATGAAGACGAATCACATCGCCAATGTTTGTTTTGCAGAGTTTCCATCTAGCCGTGCTGTCTCACGTGTTTTGTGCTGTGATAATTTGTTTGTGTGCATTTCTTTGTCCCATCGCTTGCAACCATTGCTATTGCACATGCGCATATTGCTCCCTTGCTTTCCTCTAAGCACACACTTTTCCTCTATTGTCGCCTGTCTCACGTGCATACTGCCACCGTCCATAGCCTCCTGTCATCAGCCTGCCATTTTTCTTGACACGAGAACAATTCCTACGTCGTGCACAAGTAAGTGTCTTGATTGTGCACTAGAAAAGCTTCACCACTCATCCTTCCCAACTATGGCTCCCGCACGCTTCATCCGCTTGCCCGTGTCCACACGGATGTGATGATTCCTCTCGCTTAAGAGTTTCTTGGGGTATGTCATACGGTATTTTTTGTGTATTGCGAATGATTTATCTTGCTTTCGCTAGATCTTTGCCATTTTCCAGAAAAGTGGTGTCAGGCCCACAATAGAGTCTTGGCTTGTCCAAGTTGAGCGTACTTGCCAGCGGAAGCTATTAGCGTTTCACTCTGATCATGGAGGCCAGTTCATGGGTCCCATAGTCCCATTCATTCTCCCTCAAGGAGTGCATCTGGAGTCCTCTGATTTGTAGACATCATAGCATAACGGAGTGTCTGAATGTTTGGACCGCACTCTAGCTCACGATGTTTGCACCCTTCTTGTCGATCCTGGCCTCTCTCCACTGTTTGGGTTCAAGGCCATGTCCTACATGACATGTTTAGAACGGTGTTTCCTACTGCCTGTTGCCTCGTCATGTCACGCTGCTTGAATGGTAGTATAGTCGTTGTACTGACCTAAGCTTCCTTTGTTTCTAGAATAGCATCACCTTTGTTTGCCTCCTTGAGGACCAATGCAATGGCAAGCTCTCTTCCCTTCCCTAGTGTCTCCTCCTACTCCAAGGCCTGGTACTTTTTGGACCTTGAACGTGGTTGGGTTGTCAAGCCACGCAATGCTCTTTTCTTTGGGATCAATTTCTTTCGGAACATTGTTTTTTGTGTCCCATTGCTTGTCCCCTTCTCTCGTCCGAGAGGAGGTGGTGTCTTTTGATTTCCCTTTGGTAGTGGCTGCTCTCCATTTCCTCCTCCTTTCACATTCAAATCATTCCCTGTCGCATCAGCATCATCACCGCATCTTCTCCCGTCATTTCCACGTCATTGATTGATTCACATCCTGTCGTGTCTGTGTCGTCACCTGCATCACCTCCTGCCTCGTCTTCATTAGCACCTGAGTCACATCTTGTCACATCTACATCGTTACATGCATCTCATCTGCCACATCGGTATAGTTGTCACTGAGAAATTGCTAGGAAGCTTCCTAACCTTGCTGCTACTGACGTGGCGACACTATCCGGTCAGCAGGTGCACTAGCAAGCAAGCAAGTGCAAGAAACAACAAGGGTCTGGTCACATGCACAAGTCCGGCAACGATCGGTAGACAGACAATGCAAAACATAATAATCGGGCTCGAGAGCCAGTCCACCGAGAAAACTCTAGTGTCTACAGAAAAGCTGCAGAGCACCCCAGCAAGCACCCGGGACGTTGTGGCAGCTGTCTGGCAGCTGTTGGTGGGTGGAGCCACCACCCGTCAGTGCTCCGGCGCCAGCTAGGTCCGCATCAGGGATCTGCACGAGCATGGATACGGCCGAGTGGACATAGTAAGCTGTACAAATAGACAGGGATTTCTCACATCACAACACTCCTCCATGACCCCAATGGTACGCATGTCCATACACGTGCATAAGTGACACAGGTGCGTAACACGATTCTCAACAGTCCATGCTCACACATCCCACTCTTAGCAAATCTCAAGCAAGGGACGAAGCCTAACCGAACGAATGGGCACCATGAACTTTCTGCGTGCAAGTGTCTTGGTCAAGAAGTCAGCCCGCTGCATGTCCGTGCCAACCTAGATGACGGGGATCACCTGTCGCTCCACAAGATCATGCACAAGGTGATGCTCAACAACAATGTGCTTCGTGCGCGCATGAACCACTCCACATTTCTCTGCAATGGAAAGAGCATTCTGGTTATCATAACGCAGAACGACGCTAGGCACAGACTGACGCAAATCATGAACCAGACACTACAGCCACACCGCCTCAGCAACCCCAGCCCCCGGGCAACATGCTCACCCTCTAATGAGCTACGTGCAATACAACCCTGCTTTTTGCTGCACCACAACACAACAGTGCCACCAAGCGGGAACACGTAGCCTGTCCGACTGTACCCGTCAGGACTCCATGCCTAGTCACTGTCTGTGTAGTCGTCGACTACCACCAAACACTGTCGTCGAAAGTTGAGTCCGAGGTACAATGTGGATACCATGTATCACACCACTTGCACAGCCGTGTGAAGTGATGTCATCCGAGGACACTATAAAAACTGTGCAAGGAGTTTGAAAGCGAAAGCAATATCTGGTCGTGTGGTAGTGGCCAAGTAAATCAAATATCCAATCAGACACAAGTACATGGTCACGTCCACTGTCTCCCTCACCTCAACTGGATCATCCATGTTCAGAGCATCTTGCCCATCGGGTGTGATTGGGGTGGAGGCTATGGGAACAGCACCAAGGAGGTTAGCAAACCGCTCCCCCACAACGCTAGAATAACTTGCCTGATACAACAAGAGTGCCTGTCGCTGACGATCACGCATGATCTCCATCCTGAGAATCAATGCTGCAGGACCAAGGTCCTTCATCCTCTAGGCAACCTGAAGGACTGCCTTAGCCTCCTTCACGGCCTCCATAGAAGGAGATGCAATCAGGAGGTCATCCACATAGACCAGGATGGCGATGAAGCTCTCAGTGGTCAGTCTGAGAAAGAGGGGCGGGTCAGCGTCACTCTGCACTTAACGTGCACGTGTCAGTGTGCCGGTGATCTCCAAGTAGGTTCTAGCACCTAGCTGAATGTTTCAAGCCGTACAAGGCCTTGCACACGCGCCAGACCTTGTCGCCAACCTCGAATCCAGGTGGCTGGACCATGTAGATCTCCTCCTCTAAGGTACCATGGAAGAACGCATTGTTCACATCCATCTGGTGCAGCTCCCAGTCGGAGTTATGGTTAATCACCCTATTTTAAAACAATGTGTAATGTCTATTTAATATACATGCAATATCGTAGTTTCCTAGAAGATCACAAGTATGTAGACAATACGTAGTACACCATTTCATCAATGAACTAACAGTCAACCTTGATAAAAAAAAAACACTTGTGATTTCCCGTGGTTTCTTATGTATGTAATTTTTTTTAATTTTATGTCGTTAGATATCTAACATAGCATAGATCAGTCGATAAATGATGTGATGGGTGCATCTGTTGTTTCTCACATATGTCGCAAACTAATTGCAACACTGTGAGTTACTTCTTGACTCGAAACACCATAGTTTGGACTATGCTCAAAATTTGAATGGGGTCGCTCGCGTCATTTACTCAACCCTGACGAAGTCTATTGCCCCCTCCCTCAGAGTGTGTATCTGCAGGTGTATTGTGGACATGCAAAGTCTTCAAACATGTGTATTACAATGTTGCCTGCCGTCCTCCCCCCAACACGTCAAGTGCATGAGGCGAATGTAGCGTGGAGTATATCTAAAATGTCTATCGATACAAGACATGTGAACACTTCTGTGGTACTCTCTCTTTGTACACAAGTTTATGGATTCGATACCCGTCAGATACGCACTCCGATACACCATCCCAATACGCTTTCGACTCGGAGGGAGGGGTAGAGGGCTATCCATACCACCCCTCCATATCGAGAGTGTATTGGGGTGGTGTATCGTAAAGTGTCACGGATAGACACCCAGAACTACGACTTGTGTATTTTAGATAACCACCGTCCATACGCATTCTTATAACAGGTACCCGACAACTAGTCGCGGACCCCCCTCCCCCCAAAAGCACCTCGAGTGTATCTGGGGAGAGTATCTGGGGGTGTATCATGGAAATACGAAGTTTTTCAACTTGCATATTCCACTGTTCCATGTCGTCCCCCTCCTCCCCAAACACGTCAAGCGTAAGAGGCCAGTGTAGCTTGGGGTGTATCAAACATTTCTTTCGATACGAGACATGTGAACACTTATGTGGTACTCTCTCTTCATACACAAGTTTACGGATTTACTATCCCTCAGATACACATTCCAATATACCACCCCAATACACTTTCGACTTTGAGGGAGGTAGAGAGCTATCCATACCCCCCCCCTTCCATATCGAGATTGTATTGGGATGGTGTAGTGGAGAGTGTCGCAGATAGACACTCAGAAATACAACTTGTGTATTTTTTATAACCACCATCCATACGCGTTCCATGACAGGACCCCGACTTCCAGTCCACCCCCTCCCAAAATCACCTCGAGTATATCTAGGGGTGTATTGTGGATATGTGAAGCGTTTGAACTTGTGTATTCCAATGTTTAAAACCCCATCCCCGTAGTGCAACTATTGGGTTTGCTTAAATTGGGGGGGGGGGGGGGTTCTCGAGAATGGATTTGAGGGTTTACAATTGCAAACTTTTACATTTTGTTGCTTTATTTCTTGAACCATCAAGTTAATGCAGGTTCAATACTAAAAAAGGGAACTTGCCAGGCAAAGCTACCACGGGGCGCTGTAGGTGCCCGGGCAAGTAAGAACATAAAGCACCAAACCCCCAGTGTAACGAAGGGAATTGCTTCTGGTTTGATGGCAAGAACTGTCGAAGGCAAAATCATGTATTCTCGACGTTCTTGCTTTTGACATCAGCTATGTTGATGTCAAAAGGGAGCGACGTCACTCTCGATGTCGGCGAGGTTCGACTCCAAGGGTGAAGTCGCCTCGCTATTTCCAAGCGGGCATTCTTACCCTGTACACATGGAGGCGAGTGTATGTTTTGGACTCAAATACCCATAATATGAATACTTCACCTACCGGAATCAAAAGTCATTAATTGCAATTTACACCAAAGGACAACTCAAATAGGTTTGGTGAGATAAAACAAGCATAACACAAATAGTGTATGAACACAAATTAGGACACATTCAACAAGAGAATGTCTGTCACCTATTTGTTGCTCGTAAAACAAAAGTATTAGAATTTCACAATAATCTGAAAAATATGACAAGTCAAAGGAAGTTCAATGAAACTTCCAGGGTATTATACATTGAAATACTTGTGTATCTAGTATGTACACATAACTTCCAAGAAACATTCCTATTAATGGGAACTCATTTCCATGAAACATCCTTCCCATATGTTGTAGATTTGTACACTAGTTTGGTAGTGTGTACTTTTGGGGTGATTGACCATAAATACCCAGTCGTGGTGAGCAACAACCCCGAACAGAGTGCGAGCGGTGGTCATGCAGCCAACGGGTACGAAGGTACCAGTAAAATCTACTCCCTCTACCTATGAGAACCCTTGGTCGTCAAGCGATCCTTGTAGCGATCCAGTGTACCATCAGGCCTCACCTTCTTGCAAAAGACCCACTTGGCCTATATAACCTTCCGTCCAGGAGGAAGGTCGAAAAGCTCATAGACACCGTGCTCACGGATAGCTCTCAGCTCATCCTCACAAGCAGCATGCCACAAGTCTGCATCCTGAGCTGAGAGTGCCTCCTTCAACGTACCTGGATCAGGCGTCGTTGAGGGAGGGCTCTGGGTGGCTAAGACACACACCTCCGCACTTTGTCTGACCACGATAAGGTCGGATGTGGCTTCGCAAGCGACCAAGAACTCTCGAGAGACCAACTTGTGGCCGACAAGACATGCTAGATGCACCTTAGTGTAGTCTACCTGGACACTCAAGCCAAGGGCCTTCGTGCCAGGCTCGCAACTCTGAACAGTATGATTCGGGCGTCTAGCTACTGGGTTAGCAATCCGTTGAGCCCTAGGGGCCATTGGCCGGGAATAACCACCGGGCTCGTGGGAATAGCCGATGCTGAGGCGCTCATCTTAGGCTGCAGAGAAGGCTGTTGGGTCAGAGTTGTACGGGAAATAGGTGCATGCATGGGTGTGGGTGTGACAGAGGGGACTAACACTAAAATAGGATGAGGTGTACCAGAGGGGGCTGACGCTCGTACGGGATCAGTTGTGCCAGAGGGATCTGAAACCGACACACGATCAGGTGTGCCAGAGAGGTCTGACACCGGCACGGGGTCAGGTGTGTTAGAGGGGACCGACACTGGTACGGGATCAAGTGTGCTAGAGAGGTCTGACATCGGCACGGGATCATGTGTGCCAGAGGGGACTAATGAGGTTACAAGATCAACAGCCACGATAGCCAGATCGTCAGCAGTCTAAGACCGGACCGCAGGTGAGGAGGCCCAGACGGACCCATCCGTAGGACTAGACTCCCCCATCCGCCGGGAGGCCACACAAGGAGGAACGTGGTCGATGGCCATTGACAGAATGTGGTAGGTGAGAGCTTTAAAGAAGAGAGCATCTCAAGACTCGACAATGTGATGGCGAGAAGGGTCCCAAAAGCATTAGGCCTTTGACCGCGGGGAGATGTCGAGGAAGGTACACATGCATCCCCGAAGTGAGACCTTGGACCCCTGCTAGTCCTCGGTGTACCAGACGTTGGCAAGGGATCTCCCAACGAAGGTGAGACAGAGATCAGCACGATGGCCGAACCACAACTCATACAGTATGACATGGTCTAGAAGCGGACCATGCGGCAAACAGTTCTAGACCCACATCATCTAGGAGAAGCAGTCAAATGCAAAGGACTCCGAAAGACCGCATTTAGAATGCATAGCGCAAACCGCATCCTCGATGGTGCGGTTCCAACGCTTAGACACACAGTTCTGCTATGGTGTAGTAGGGATAGAGAGCTGGTGAAAGATACCGTGCTCAACAGAGTAGGCATCCATCTCACCTAAGAACTTGCCACCACGATTGGGACGGAACGTGTATAGGGTGTGACGAGACCGACCGCTAGCGCGACATCGCTCTTGTGGCGGAGGTTGTAGACCCACAGCATCCGGGTGAAGTCATCGGTCAGGATGAGAACATATCGACCCCGATGAGAGTAGGACTCGATTGGGAGAGGACCGAGAAGGTCCGAGTGGACCAACTCTAGCGGGCGTTGTGCCCAGGAGGAGGAGTCAAGGTAAGAGCAGTGATGTACCTTATCTTGTGTGTAAAAAGGAAAATTGGTCTTTGGTGGCTTCCAAAAGGAAGCCGCATCAAGACCAAGGACTCGTTGTGTTTGAATGACCTTGGACACAATGTCTGAGCTCACATGGGAGAGGCAGTGATGTAACAAGTAGTGGTGCTCAAAGGAGAGAACACCAATGACAAACACATGCATAGAAGAGAAAGGGGGAGAAGAAACAAAGGGAATGCAATGAGACACATGATAGAGGTCATCAACAACAGAGGCACGAAGCACGATGGCATGAGTGTCAAGAGCAGTCACTGTGGCTAAGTCAGTAGAGTGCACAATAGTGAGACCCATCCTGGTGCATGCACGAATAGAGAGCAGACTGAGCTCAAGTGCAGGGGAAAGAAGCACATCAGAAATGTAGGAGGAGCCAGACTCTTGTAACCCCAACTCCCTGCATAGACAACGACTGACCAAACCCTGTACGAATGGGCCAAACGGACGCAACGGGACCCATCACAACAAATTCACTACGATGACCGATCATGTGATGGGTTGCACTAGAGTCATTGATCTATGTGCCACTCGACACTGAGCAACATGCCACAGAACACTCTCCCTCTGCTGGACGCTCAGTAGAGGACTCAGGACAACGATGAAGAGCACAAATCTGTGACTCGTCAAGGCAGTCGGTATTGTCAGGTCCATCCTCATCGCAAGCCAAGTGAGCTCCACCACAAGCATCATCACGGGCAACAGACATAGTAAGACAAGCTGTCCCAGGACCACTCGGTTGTGACAACACACTCACACCTACCTCAGTACGAAGCGCCAGCAGCTAAGAAAGTTCCACGATCATGCGATCCTGAGGGTCCATATCACCACTGTCGCTTGGCAAAACAAATGTGTTTGCTACAATCTTGGTCAAGGCGTGCCACATCCGCGTGTCACTGAAGGAAATCCGTTGTGCGTGTACCGCCTAAAGGCTGTGCGTGATCTGAGTCTAGTCAAGGGGTTGCTCACAATCTGTGTAGGGGTGAGTGACTTTAAAGTTTTAGTTGTGGACAGAACGTCAATTGCCACTATGTGCCGGCTTCTGTTCCTGCTGTTGCTGCTGTTGTTGTCCCTTCTCGTGTCCCATTTCTTCCCTTGTACGGCCACTACAAGGCCCTGAGTATTGCCGCTCGGGATAGAGGAGGAGGAGGAAGTGGTGGAGGTGGGACTGGTGAGCTGGGACAGAGGCGTAGGATGGGTCGCAATCAGTGCTCCAACAAGTGGACTCTGCTGATGGACGATGGTAGTGTCATGAGACGATGTGGCCTGGAGGAAGTACCGATGGACCAAAGGAAGCAGCTGTAGTAATCTGGACAACTCAGAGAGAGCCACACGGTCGAAGCCCATAAAGAGCTTCGTATGGTCCAAGTGGGCCCCCATCATGATGGTGTCGAGTGTCCACAATTGTGTCCCGCCACCGGTCCAAAGGCGCATCTTGCGCCTCTCATAGTCAATCGTAAGCTCCGTGGGACACTGACGGAGGGAGTGAAACTCACGTAGTCGGACCGCCCTCGTGGGATTGGTCTCCGCAGTGAGAAGTGTGAGGGCTAGCTCCCAGCCCTGGCGCGGATCTGCTCCAGTCCTAGTCCTGGTCTCACCTAGAAAGGGGCGGAAGTTTGCCACAGTCTCCCGCGGTATGGCGTAGAGAAGACCGCACATCGCTCTCGCTGCTGTCAGGGCCTGGTGAGCGTCTCGAGTCTGGTACTTGATGTGGTAGTAAGGCCAGGCGCCATCAAAATTGGCCCACACCTGAAACAAGGTCTCCCAACAATCAAATCCCTTGTCGCTATTGTAACGGGATGGAGGTGTCTCAAAGTCCTTCGGTCACCACTCCGAAGGAAGGACGGCTAGGATCGAGAGATGGTGCACGGGGCATAGGGAGACCACCAGTGACAAAAACACCAGAAGAAGTGAACATCGCTGAATGACGTGCCTAATCCTGACGTCGAGAAGGTGGCGGGGTAAGAGGCTATGATCCTAGACGTAGCTCACGAATGCGCTCCTCAAGGGCACGAATCTAGTCCTCGCGTGTGTTATCCTCTATCTCCTCCTCATCCCAGGTGTCAACCTGTGATGAGTGGTGCTAAGGTCACGGTGTTGTAGGGTGTTCACTACAAATTAGATGATGCAGCTCTAGTAGATCCTCTTGGTGGCTACTGTGAGGCCCCCAAACGACCCCGCAATAGCTCAATAATCTCCTACAACACGTCACTCTGCCGTTGCTACTGCTGGCGCATCTCATCCTGCACCCGACGAGGCTCGTAGATTGTGAGTGATTGTGACCGCGGACCCATGATGCCCAGAGAGGAGGAAGAGGAGGGGTCTCCTAGCGCTTTGACTTTGTCACGCACTGGCGCCATCGAAATGCTCAGTATGGGCCCGGACGTAAAAAATACTTCAAATAAGAAACGACAACATTTCTCGAGGAGTTGAAACGTTCCAAAAAATGATGTTTTGACCCCCGACATTGCTGACGTCAACTCAACCAATGATGACATCAGTGTTTTTACGCCAGTGTAAAAAATGCTAGCTGTTTTTACGTTAGCATATTTTACGCCAGTTTTTAGTGATGCGCGTCTCGCATGATGGGTGGGGGTGATCGCGTCATCCCTTGTTCGCGGTTGCGTAGGGGCTGCGCAGCTATTGTGCACTAGAGCGCTAGTTCCGCGTAGCATTGCAACAGTGTTGGTAGCCGGACACGACTACGGCTACAACCTAGTGTTGCTGCTACTGCTCGACATGGCTGTTAGAGCTCGTCACTGTCGTAGCTCCTCTAGCTACGATGGTGGTGATTGTGTGGTGATGCCACTTCTGCTAATGTCGGCAGCAACGGGTCCCAGGACACGGTGGCGACGGTGACTCTCACTATTGCTGCCGGTGTTGCATCTCTGTGGCACGGCTCAACGAGAGAGGTCTTGCTCCTCGGATACCATGAGAAATTTCTAGGAAGCTTCCAAACCTTGCTGCTATTGACGTGGCGACACTGTCAAGTCAGCTGGCGCACTAGCAAGCAAAGTGCAAAAAATGGCAAGGGTCATGTTAGGAAGGAGCAAAGTCTCATAAGCTCCAATAGATTAGAGATGCAAAAATAAATGACAACAGACAAGTACACAATATAAATTGTTGATGTGCCGCACAGCGGGTGACGCACACGACAGTGTAAGATTGTCCTAAAATCAGCCCAAAACCATTGTTTTAACCGTACCTCTGCGAATGGGAATCCAAACGATGTTGTGATCTGTGACGTTCCTGTCGACTTGTATAGTTTATTGTGACCACTCGCACATGTCCATACTCGTACAGATCCCTGATGCGGACCCTTGTGGTACTGGTGCAGTAATTGGTAGTGGACTGCCAGCTTGGAGCTGACCGACGACCGTTCCATAGCTCCGGACAATGCCCCGGACCTCCTCCACGTTTTTGTGCAGCACGCAGGAGTTTTTTTGGTGGACTGGCAATAGGCCCGATTTGCATGTTTTGAATTGTGTATCCACTGTTTGATGCTGGATGTATGCATGTGACCAGTCATAGCGTCCGGCTTGTGATCCTGCATGTCTAGGTTCATACGGCGTAGCGTTCTCACATGTCTGCGCAGAGTTACGGCCAAAACAGTGGTTTTGGGCCGGTTTTAGGACAGATCTTGCATTGCCGCATGCGACACCCGCCGTGCGCCGCGGCAGGTACTTTTGCCATGGACCTGTCATTTTTCATTTCTCTCTGTAAATGCTATTGAAGCATTCTAACACTTTGCCTTGTGTCTCCTAGCCAGATCCTTGCCGTTGTGTGCACGACCTGTGACTCTTGTCACCGTCTGGCCAAGCACTGACGCCTGGTCGACGACTGTGTCGCTAGGAAGCTTCCACGCATCTTCTCATGGTATCAGAGCGGTGAGACAATTCTCATCGAGCTGCGTAGCAGAGACACAGCAGAGCAGCAGCAGTGAGCGTCACCGCTGTTGCCGATCCACAGGAACCTGTCGACGACACTCGACAGCGGAGACGTCACCCACCTGAGAGCACATCAGCAGCAGCCGCCGACCAGGAGCAGGTGACATCCGCATTAGCCGGAAGCCACCAGCAGCTGCTGGCATTGGCATCAGCAGCAGTGGCAGCAGGTCACAGCCCCAGCAGGCGGTGGCTGGTAGCAGCAGCCGCAGCCCGCGGCAACTGTAGCGCGCAACATCGCCAGCACGCAGCAGAAGCGGCACGCAGCAGCGCTGCGCAGCGGCGGCGGCAAAGGCGGGCAGCAGCAGCATGCAGCAGTAGCAGCATTGAGCATCAGTAGCGAAGCAGAGCAGCTGCGCAATAGTAGCGCGCGGCAGCAACAGCGTGCAGCAGCAGCTACGCGTAGCAGCTACATCAGCAACGTGTAGCTGTGCTACAGTAAAGTAGCAGCGTGCAGCTGCTGCCACAGCTCTGCAAGCAGGAGCAGCAGTAGCCGATACCTGCTACTGCAGGTATCGGCGCCGTAGCAACAGCAGCCGGGCGGAAGCTACTGTAGAGCTTCCGCGCAGTTTCCGTGTGGTTGCTGCGGAGCAGCCACCCCCTGCACAGCGGGGCAACAACTGTGAGGGTTGTCAAAAAAAATGAGGAAGGGGGGAGCTAACGTCAGCATTTTTCCTCGCTGATGTCATCAGTTCATGCTGACATCAACAACCACCTGCTGATGTCAGCTCTTAGTCAAATTTTTGGTCGGAGAGTCAAAAGTTGCCATCGTTTCAACTCCTCGAGAAACGCTCACATTTCTGTAATCCGACCAAGTTGACATCTCGGCCTATAATGAGTGGTGACATGGCTCCATTCGGTGATGAGGGAAAGAGGATACTTGATCCCTCTTCTTCCTCCTCGTGGGTCATGAGCCCACGCTCGCAGGCCATTGAGGACCTGCGGAGCCAGCAGGACGAGATGTGTCGCCTATAGTGGGAGCAGACTGACGCCATCTGTACACTCACTGCGCTTCTTTGTGCCCAGTCCACGGTCCCACGGCAGACCTCCGAAGGAGCAACATCTACCCAGCAGAACGCCCCAGCACCGGAGATAGGAGCTATGTCTGACCCGCCACCTCTTGGACTTTGGAATGAGGATCCACATATGCCAGGCATGGAGGGCGACTCTCCCGATCGTGAGATTCGTGTGCTTCAGGAGCGTCTCCGACAGCTCTAGACGAGCTCTCGACCCTCACACACATCTCGGTTTCCCGAGATTCGATCGTCACCTGACCTCCACCCCAGTGACTTCCCTCTTCCAGTTGTCTTCCCCATCCCTCGTCCTCCTCAGCCTGTGGTTGCTCTCCCTGCGGAGTGGCACCCCAAGGACTTCGAGACACCACCCCCACGGTATGCCAGCAAGGACGGCTTCGACTGCTAGGAGATCCTTTTCCAGGTTTGGGCCACTTCAGAGGGAGTGTGGCCCTACTACCACAGTCTGTATCAGACTACGGAACAAGCACAGGTGCTGACAGCAGCTAGGGCGATGCGCGGAATCCTTTACGCCATGCCGCGCGAGACTATCGTCGACTTTCGCTCATTCCTTGGCGAGGCCGGCACAGGCACCGGCGCCGATCCACGCGGGGGCTGGGACCTGGCATGATCCGTGCTTGCTGCAGAGACGCATGCCACCCACGTCGCACACATTCATGCCTTTCACTCCCTTTGTCAGGGGCCTGCCGAGCGTGCAGCCGACTACTGGCGATGCGCCATGCGCATCTACACGTGCCTTGGGACCTCAGGAGGTACACAGCTGTGGATGCTCCGTACGATCATGCTCAAAATTCACCTTAAGCACACAGACATCTTCACGAGGTACAGCGACGCTGTGCTCGAGCCTTTTTTGGCCTCACTACAGCTTCTTCCCTAGACGCACCAGCTCTTCCTCCAGGTGACTTACACCCGTGAGGCAGTCGTGGCCCATCAGGAGACTCCCCTTGTTGTAGCAGTCATCGCATCACCACCGACTCCCCTCCTGCAATCCCCTGCTCCATCTTCCGTCATGTCCTCATCTTCCTCTTCCTCTTCCACCACACTTACACCGACTCAGACACAGGTAGTAGCAATGGACGCTCTGTTCACTACTACAACTGTGGAGGCGCCCATCGCTACACCGAGTGCCAGCAGCCGCTCGACTGGGCGCGGATTACTCGTGGGCTTCAGGCTGCACACGCACTCCGTTTTATGTCTAGTAGCACATCCTCCGGGTGTGCGACGACTACGACTGCAGCGGTTCCCACTTCACCACCGGCGAGTAACGGCGACCCGGACCCACGTGACCACACCATCGCTGAGCTCCGACACCTTCTTACGCTTTGCTTCTAGGGAGGTGCGAGTGTGTTGTCACAGCTGGGTGGTCCACAGACTCTCTGTCCGTCTGTTCTTATGGCTCGAGATGACTCGTGTGGGGGGGCACAGGCGGCATGTGATGACGATGGGCCTGACTGTACCAATTGGATTCATGATTCTCACCTTTGTGCCCTTCGTCGTTCCTCCCCACCGACTGTCCAGCGACCTTCTGATGTCGAGTGTTCCATTGCCCGTTATACAGTGACGTCCTCCAATCGTGATTCCGGTGGTACTTGGATCATCGATTCCGGTGCCACTCATCACATGACCTGTCGTCATAGCAACTTCGTTGTTCTTGGCCCTGTCGCGTCTGTTCATTCCGTTCACACACGCTCTGGTCAGTCCTTGCCATTTCAAGGTGTTAAGGTCGTGTGTTTCGACAGTCTGTCTAGCCCCCTGTATCTTTCCGAGGTGCTGTTTGTGCCTGACCTTGAGCTCAGTTTGCTTTCTGTACGTGCTTGTACACTGATGGGACTCTCTATGGAGCACACTACAGACTCCGCGACTGTGACTGCTATTGACACTCGTAGCGTCGTCCTTCGTGCCTCTGTTGTGGATGACTTGTATTGTATCGCTTGGACTTCTCCTCCTTGCTCCCCTTCCCCTTCAGCTCGTGTTTTTGTCACTGGTGTTCTGTCTCCTGACCACCAGCGATTGCTTCATCGCCATCTGTGTCATATAGGCTCTGAAACTGTGTCGAAGCTCATTCAGACACAGCCCGCCCTTGGTCTTGACGCAGCTTCTTTCGAGAAGCCACCCAAGACCGACTGTCTCTTCTGCGCTCAGGGTAAGATGCATCATTGCATCTCGTTCTCACACACTTTTCCCTCTCGAGTTAGTCCATTCCGACCTTCTTGGTCCTCTTCCCGTCGAGTCTTTATCCGATCTGGGCCGATATGTCTTGACCCTGACTGATGACTTCACCCGCATGCGGTGGGTCTACAATCTGCGCCAGAAGAGGTACGTCGCTCTCGCGGTTTGCCTCTGGCTAGTGATGGCTGAGCGTCAGTCTCGTCACACGCTGCATACCTTTCGTTTGGATCGCGGCGGCAATTTTCTTGGCAAGATGGACGGCTTGTTTGCAGAGCACGAGATATTTCACCAGGTCTCCGCTCTTGCTACTCCTCAATAGAACGGTGTTTCTGAGCGCTAGAACCGCACCATGGAGGATGCGGTTCGCGCTATGCGGTCTGAGTGCGGTCTCCCAGAGTCCTTCGCTTTTGAGGGATTCGCCTACATGACTTGGGTCTGGAACCACCACCCGCAAGGTCTTCTTCTAGACCATGACACACCGTATGAGCTCTGGTTCAGCCATCTTGCTAACCTTTGTCTCGCTCGAGTCTGGGGATCCTTGGCTTCTGTGTGGTACACCGAGGACCAGCAGGGGTCCAAGGTCTCACTACGGGGTCACTTGTGTGCCTTTGTAGGCATCTCCCCACGGTCAAAGGCTTGGCGTTTCTGCAAACCCACTCGTCGTCGGATCGTTGCGTCACATGACGCGCTCTTCTTTGAGTCCTTCACCTACCGTGACCTGACTTTGATCACGTTGCTATCCGCCACACATGTTCCTACATGTGAGGGTTCTCGACGGATGGGGGAGTCTACGTCTACGAGCACCTCTCGCTAGGCTGATGTGTCCGTTTGAGTCCCCTTCACTTCTTGGTCTTTGTCTCTTGATGGCCAAGCAATCATCACCTTCGGTCCACAGACCTCGCCCGCACAGCTAGCTTCTACCCTTCTACCTTCGAACCCCACAGGTACCCATGAACATGTACCCGTGTCCACCTCTGTGTCCGCTAGCACTTCTGCCTCTGTGCGTGGTTCAGCCTCACCTGCTCCTGTCGTCACACCCAGTCCCGTGTCTCCCACACACGAATATCCTCGCACGGCATCACCAGCTACTTTGCCTCAGCCTTCACCAGTTAAAGGTGTGCCTGTCCCTGAGCCTGGGGTACGCCCCTCGAGCCCAGGCTACTCGCGTGAGCCTGGCGGTCGTCTTCGACCATTGGACTCCGGAGCTCAGCGAGTGTTAGGTCCCGCACCTTGGTGCTCCACTCGCAGCATCGCGAGTGGTGATCCCGGCACAAAGGCCCTAAGCCTGAATGTCCGCACTCAACAGACAGAGTTACATCCAGCATGCCCTGTAGGGAACGATCTCGTCACTCGCGAGTTTCATTTCGCTTGTGATGCACCAGCTGATCTTGTGGTCTTCAGACCTAGCACTGAGGCATGTGCTCTTGCCACGCAAAGCTCTCCCTCTATGGCGCCTGACCCGGGCACACTGAGGGAAGCTCTCTCATCACAAGATGTTGACGCTTGGCATGCTGCCTGCAAGGATGAGCTTCACGCCATTCGAGAGCACGGAGTCTACAAGCAAGTCGACCTTCCACCTGGAAGGAAGGCTATTCAGGTCAAGTGGGTCTTTCGCAACAAAGTGAAGCCGGACGGCTCACTGGAATGCCACAAGGCCTACTTGGTCCTCAAGGGGTACTCTCAGATTGAGGGTATTAATTACACTGACACCTTTGCCCCTTTCGGTTGCATGACCTCAGCTCGAGCTCTGTTCGGTGTTGTGACTCAGCATGACTGGGAATGACACCACATGGATGTGAACAATGTGTTCCTCCATGGCTCTCTGGATGAGGAGATTTACGTAGCTCAGCCACCTGGCTTTGAGGACAGTGACAAGGTCTGGCGCTTGCGCAAGTCCGTGTACGGCCTCAAGCAGTCTCCATGGTGTTGGAACCGGGAGATCACTGGCACTCTGACTCGTGCGGGACATGTACAGAGTGAGGCAGATCCCTCTCTCTTCATGCGACGGACACCTGAGCGGTTCACTGCCATCTTGGTCTAGTCGATGACCTTCCAACAACGTCTCCTTCACTGGAGGTCGTGAAGGATGTCAAGGTTGTCCTCCAGACTTCCTACAGGACGAAGTACCTTGGTCTTGCAGCGGTGTTCTTGGTATGGAGATCGTGCGAGATCGTAGACGACGGACCCTACTGTTGCATCAGGTCCGATACGCACGAGTTGTGGGGGAGCACTTCAGTGACCTCCTTGGCGCAGTGCCCACCGCTTCCACACCTCTCACGCCCGATGGGCGGGTGTCCTGAAGATGGACGATCCCACACAGCTGGGGGAGATAGTGGACGTGGCCTTGTACCTCTGTCTCATCGGATCTCTGATGTACTTGGCCACTACAACACGTCCTGACATCGCTTTTGCCGTCAACCTCCTCGCTCAGTTTTTGCAGGCTTCACGTGACAGATTCCTTCACGTGACTATGTGAGTGGTGCAGTATGTGGTCTCCACACCGTACCTCGGACTCTGCTTTCGCCGGCAGTGTTCGGTGGTCCTTGATGGCTACACTGACAACGAGTGGGCCTCGAGCCTAGATGGACGCAGTCGCACCGGTTACGTGTTCCTACTCGGTGGTACCTCTTTGTCCTGGCGCAGCGGGAAGCAAGGCTGCATCGCACGTAGCTCATCGGAGGCAGAGTACTTGCTCTAGGTGCAGGGGCTGCTGAGGCGGTATGGTTGCAGCACCTATTCCTTGAGCTGGGTCAGTCAGTACCCGCCATTATGCTTCGTTGCGACAACCAGAGTGCCCTCGACATTGCGGAGAAATCTGGAGTCTTTTACGCTCGCACGAAGCACATTGCGGTTGAGCATCACTTTGTGCGTGATCTGGTGGAGCAACACGTGATCTCAATCATATGGGTTAGCACAAACATGCAGCGTGCTGATTTCTTGACGAAGGCACTAGCTCGCAGAAAGTTCCTAGTGGCCATTCGTTCTGTTGGGCTTCGCCCATTGCCTGAAAGTGGTTGAGTGTGGGGTGTGTCCGTGTCACATCAGTTTTGCACTCGTTGTTGTACTCGTCTCAGTGCTACGCATGTATGGACATGCGTACCATCGGGTCATGGGGGAGTGTTGTGATTTGTGACGCTCCTGTCGACTTGTACAGTTTACTATGACCACTCGGCTGTGTCCATACTCGTGCAGATCCCTAATGCGAACCCTGGTGGTACCGGTGCAGCGACTGGTGGTGGACTACCAGCTTGGAGCTGACCGACGACCGTTCCAGAGCTCCGGACACTGCCCCGGACCTCCTGTGGGTTTTCCTGCAGCACGTAGGAGTTTTCGGAGGACTGGCCATGGGCCCGATTTGCATGTTTTGCATTGTTTTTCCACCGTTTGGTGCTGGATGTATGCATGTGACCAGTCGTTGCGTCCGGCTTGTGATCCTGCACGTCTAGGTTCAGACGGCGTAGCGTTCTGACATGTCTGTGCATAGTTACGGCCAAAACAGTGGTTTTGGGCCGGTTTTAGGACAGATCTTGCACTGTCGCGTGCGACACCCGCCGTGCGCCGCGGCAGGTACTTATGCCATGGACCTGTCATTTGTGATTTCTCTCTGCAAATGCTATTGAAGCATTCTGACACTTTGCCTTGTGTCTCCTAGCAGGACCCTTGCCGTTGTGTGCACGGCCTGTGACTGTCGTCACCGTTTGACGAGGCACTGACGCCTGGTCGGCAGCTGTGTTGCTAGGAAGCTTCCACGCATCTTCTCAATCGCAACACCGTTTGAACCTACAGATGCAAAGTCTCGAGCCAGACGCTACGACTAGTCACACGCACAAGTCTGGCATCAATCGGTAGATAGAAAATGCAAAGCATGCAAATCGGGCTCGAGAGCCAGTCCACCGAGAAAACTCTTACGTCTGCAAAAAAAAGGCAAAACACCCCAGCAAGCACGTGGGATGTCGTGGCAACTTTCTAGAAGCTACTAGTGGGTGGAGCCATCACGCCTCGGTGCTCCGGCGCCAGATTAGGGATCTGCATGAGCATGGACACGGCCAAGTGGTCACAATAAGGTGTACAAACAGATGGGGACGACTTACATCACAACAGTCACCTCTTTATCTCCTGTCACGTCATTGACAATGCTCTCACCATCGACTGCATTGCCCATTGTGGTCCTCGCTGCAACTGGCCCAATCACACCCTCGCCCCCTCCTACATATTGTTTCTAGAAAATAGGCACGACTCACAGCCTGACATGGAAGATCGTGTGAGAGGCTTGTATCATGAGGATTAGAGATGTCCTCCCCCGCCATGCTGCGCGACTAATCTCCAAGTTACCCCCATTTTAGCCAGACCATTTTCAGGGTGCCCCGCGTTTTTAAAATTTTCGCCAGGTTGCTCTCATTTTTCATGTTATCACCAAAACGCCCTATATTTGATCTTGACACTATGTTTCCTGGGACATCCTGGCGGCAAGGTTTTTTAAATTGGAGATTTAAAACGATGATTTTTCATCCCGGCTGGGGATTCCGGTGATAATTTTCCAAAAACGCAAAGTAGGGTTGAACTGTTTGAATCCTCAGAATGGGGGTAAGCTTAAGAAAAGTCAGCGAGAATGGTGGCATTCGAGATGTCCGCACCACGCTACGTCGTCTCCTGCAATTTCACCCTTCCTGGCCTGCAGGCCCATGCCTGGGGGTTCCACGGAGGACTCGGATGAACGCACGTGCTCGGCAGCGCATTTGATGCAATGGCAGTGTGTTTGTCAGCGATGTACAGTTCGCTAAGCAAACGCCACACACCAACCAGCGGGTTGAGACCGGATAAGCCGGCAGCTGTCGGTTCCGTGCCAGCGCGTCCTCGACGAGTCACGCTGTCGTTGTACCGGGTTGCGTGCTGTACAGGTGGGCTACATGCTGACTCAGACCCACCTGTCTCAGTGCGGCTTGGAAACGTTTGGCTGTTTACTGCGATCACAAACTTTGCCGGTTGAAGCAGCTAGCAGCAGCAAAACTTTCTCCCGCCCTCTTCCCTCAGTGACTATTCGTCGTCATGAACTGCACGTACTTTCGTCCTTGCCTGAAGGAATCTCCATTCCCTCGAGACTGCGACAGCAGCGCAGTGACCCGGGAGCCTAGTCGCAGGCACCGAAGTCGCTCTGCAGCAGGCTGCTGGTGCTCGGCCTAGCAACCGAGCAACCTCCCGGGCTGCTGCCGGCGCCTACGGTTTTGTCCGTTTCCTGGCCAGCCGCCCTCTCTAGAAAGCCCTACAGATACTGGTCGCTATCTGCGCGCCTTCCGTCACGATTCTCGTTGCGTTGAGCTTCACGAGCACTGCCCCGAGTAAACAATCCGCATTGAACCTGTCCGAGCACTATCGAGCCAATTCCACTCAGCAACGCCTTCAACTGCCCTAGACTTTTCCGTCTCCTCCCTTCGTTTTTCTTTCAAAAGGAGGCAAGTGAACAGCAGAGCCATCAGGCATCGTTTACCGCTGACATCGCTCGCCTCGACGCTTTTGCGCCATGGCGCTCTCTCTGTGCAGCTCCACGGCGTCAGGCCCGCTGCTGTTGCGGTCCTCCACTACCGGCGTCGGCAGGTCGCACGCCCTATCAGGTGAGATGTCGGCGTGTTCTGCTCGACATTGTGCCGCCGAATTCACTGAAACGACCGTCTGTCGTGGAATTTTGCAGAGAACATCGTCAGAATCTTCGTACAGTTTTTTTCGACGCAAATTGTCGTCAGCTCCTGTCGTAAAATTCTATTGAAACAAAAATTCGTCAGATTGTCTCTCCCAGCAGCACCCGTACCAACCCGGTCTTCCTCCTCCTTCCTACTCCAGCTCCTCCTTCCTCCTCCTCCTCCTCCTCCTCCTCCTCCTCCTCCTCCTCCTTCCCCTCCTCCTCCTCCTCCTCATCTCCCGTTTCTCTTCGACTCCGTTTGCCTCCAATTCCCTCCCAAG
This sequence comes from Penium margaritaceum, assembly GCA_023375785.1. Taxonomy (NCBI): domain Eukaryota; kingdom Viridiplantae; phylum Streptophyta; class Zygnematophyceae; order Desmidiales; family Peniaceae; genus Penium; species Penium margaritaceum. The sequence continues at coordinate 316,183 of SZWC01000765.1, read as the reverse complement.
TCTTCGTTCTCCGTGACTGCTTGGACACCTTCCTGCACGGTCACCTGCTGACCTTCACCAGCCAGCATCCACGCCACAACTG
>SZWC01000765.1:249968-302643 GCA_023375785.1 Penium margaritaceum | reverse complement strand
AGAGAGAGAGAGAGAGAGAGAGAGAGAGAGAGAGAGGCAAAGGGTATGGAGGGGAAGTGGTCGGACTTGCCCACGTAGGCGCAAGTGGAAGCCGAATCATCCTGCGAAATCAAGCAACAAACAGACGTTACCCCGTACTGCCGTGAGCCAGCGTTGATGCGTTCAATCCAAAGCCCCCGCATGTCGCGCTTCTTGTTGCGTCGGTCGCGGTAGGCATACTGCAGCGCCTTCTCCACACGGGGTCTTGCAGCGCGGATGCAATTCTTGGAGCGCCCGCGGAAGCCCTTGGCCAGGTGGAAGATGGTGTCCTTATTCATGGCGGCGCTTGTCCTTCTCTTGCTCCTGCTTCTGCGCTTGCTGCTGCTTCCTCCGTTGCCTTCGATTTTGCCTCCTGCCTCCGACTCGCTGGCAGCTCGACTGTCGGCTCGATGAAGCGGCGTGTTCCTGGTTCCTGGTCGAGTAACCTCCCCAGGTCAAGCCGGCCTGGTTCGGGGGGAGCTAGCAGCGTGGTGCTGCACGGGCCAGTACGTTGCGGCAACGATCATAGTGTAGTGGTGATGGTCCCGCTGCTGCTCAAAAGCGGAACGCACTCCAGACAAATCACACGGATCCTGTGTTGACAAAGGCACTATGGGTTAGATGCGACACGGACTCAAAGTGTGACTCTAAAATGCCCAGCTTCACAAAATTTTGTCACGATCCACGCACATGAAAAGAACAAAACTGTTACACCGAACGTAACGCAGATGGTGCGAACATGCGAGGCAAAACACGATTTAGAATTTGGGACACTTGAGAAATTTATCATTAGCGGTAAGTGTGCTTCGATGACAAGTTTCGAAATGATCGAACATATATATGCAAGTCTCAAGTTACGAATGAAGCATAGTCGCGGTCGTTTGGTCAAATGTCGAGCGACTCGTGTGGAGTCGCGTCGTGAGTGGTCGGATACGAGAAGGTCCGCCGAGAAGTCGGGGGTCTTTGAGAATCGATGGTGAAGATGTGTGATGCATCTTTATAAATGCATATTCGTCGTGATGCGTCGAGAAGTTGACCGAAAGGTCGTGACACTTTTTTTTGTAGGATCGCGAGAGTGGTCGAAGCTGTCAGAAGGTTCGAGAATATCCAATGAGGACGAGGCTGTAACACGGAAGTTGGGACTTAGCGTCGAAAGGTCTCGGCGAGCTCGGAAAAGTTTGCGTTGTAAAACTGAATGGCCATCCTCCTCGTCCGAGTGGTCTTTCCTTGCCCGAGTCGTCATGGCTCGCCTCGCCCTTTCGAAGCTACATTGTTGTTTCTTTATAAAGTTATGATTTGTTAATTATTCATAATTATTTATGTTTTTCTTTAGAAAGAACGGTGGAAACTTCCTGACCGTAATTTCTGTCGATATGCTCGATTGGATTCGATTCCAACTGTTTGCTTCACGCGTTTGAGTCAAGTTTGACGCGACCTCATGGTGTCGGTCGCGGAACAGTGCCCATGGACTGTTGCAATCACGTAATGATTACGGCAGTCCATCTTGAGTGTAAAAAAATTAGGTTTTGTTCTAAAATTCGTTGTGTTACATTCCTCCCCCTTTAGCTACGAATCGTCCTCAATTCGGTTTTGTCTTTTGTGAAGAGGTGGTTTGCATATGACCATCCATCTTTGAAGATAAAAGCGCCAGTCCATGGAGAGGATAACATCGTGATTCGGCACATTTCAAAGCTCAAAGATAGTTCAGCTTTGAAAGACAAAAAACAGTGGCCACGCTTCCTCCCCCTTTACATGAAGCGACCCCGCGACAGGTGCCCAGGCGTCCCCGTGGCAGGCTGTCGGGAGTAAGCCAAAGATCAGCCCGAGGGCCAGTCCCGTTATTCTCTCAAGGGGACTCGTGCCGGGGGGGTACCCCCGAGGGCACGCTTGTTCCGACGGGCAGCCAGTTCCTCCCAGTACTCCGCAATTGCCGCAGTTGGCACTCGCGACTGTGGCTCCCAAGTGTTGTGGTCAGGTCCACAACCGGCCCAGTGGATGAGGTACTCCTTAACCACTCGTGCGTGTAAATTACGCTCACAGTGTTGGAGGATACGGTGTACCTCACACTGGCCTTCCGCGGCGAGGACAGCAAGAGGGGGTGGCTGAACAGATCCGTCTGCTGTATAGGGTGCAAGGAGACTCACGTGAAAGGTATCATGGATGCGCATGGCTGGTGGGAGGGCCAACCGATAGGCCACACTTCCCAGCTTCTGTGTAATCGTGAAGGGTCCCAGCCATTTCGGCAACATCTTTCGTGCACCCGGCGTTTTTAGCCGCAAATTTCGCGTGCTGAAAAGCACACGATCTCCGATGGAGAACGTCAACTCACGACGTTTCTGGTCAGCATAGGCCTTCTGGCGCTGTCGAGCCGCATACAAATGAGCCTTGGCATCCCGCCACAGGGCATCCATGCGCTCGATAAAGGCCTGGGCAGAGGGCACCTGATCACCGCCGCCCCCGCACTTCACCATTGAAGCAGGTACCACCGGATGCCGACCGTAGTTGAGGAAGAATGGGGTAAATCCAGTCGATTCGTTGACCGCATTGTTCACGGCAAACTCGGCTGGGGCCAAAAAATTGTCCCAGTCATCCATTGTTGGGTCGATATACATGCGGAGCATCTGCTCGAGTGTGCGGTTCATGCACTCTGTTTGCCCATCCGTTTGGGGATGGAATGTTGAGGACATGCTTTGTCGCGTTCCAAACCGTTCTTGCAACGCAAGCCAAAACCGGCTGGCGAAGCGTGGATCATGGTCGGAGATAATGCGGAGGGGTAAGCCGTGGTACTTGATGACACCGTCATAGAAAAGCCTCGCGGTCTCCTCCGCTGTGACGCGAGCTGTTGTGGGCATGAAGTGGGCCATTCCCGTTGCCCTGTCCACCACGACCAAGATGGAATCGTGGCCTTTCTTGGTCTCCAGGAGTCCCATGATGAAATCCATGGCCACCGACTCCTATGGGTTGTCGGGAAGCTGTAGAGGCTGGAGGAGCCTTGCAGGTGCCTTGTTCGAAGTCTTGTCACGAAGGCACAGGTCACACACCATGCAGTACTTCCTGATGTCACTGCTCCACCCTGGCCACTAGTAGTGCTGAGCCAAAGCATGTCCAGTCTTTTTCGATCCGACGTGGCCTGAGGAAGGAGGGTTATGAAACTTGAACATGATTTGTTGTCGTAAGTTGTTGACATTGGGGACCACCACCTGTTCGCCATGCTTGTACAACCCGGCAGCCTCCACGAGGCCATGGCGTTCAATGTTTTTCGGCTCAGCAAACCAGGGGTCCATAGTGTAGCCCATCCGAATGCGATTCTTGAAAGGGTTCACACTGACGAGTGGTCTTGGGGGTGGGCGGAGTGGATTTGTGTGCAGTGACGTCTCCGCCGCAATGACGGCAAAGTGGCGGTTTGTGATCTCATTGTTGCTCAGCATGAGGCTCATGTGTGTTGGGTTTCGGCTTAATGGGTCTGCCACGTTAGCCCGCCCTGGTCTGTACTGCCAGGTAAATGTGAAACGACTCAAGTATTCACTCCACAGTGCCTGTCGACGTGAAAGGTTTGGTTGCGTCTGGAAGTACGTGAGAGGATTGTGGTCTGTGACCACCGTGATTTGTCCCTCGGCACCTTCAAGATAACAGCGCCATACTTTGAAAGCATGCACGACTGCCAGCAATTCTTGATCCCCAGTGGTGTACCTGGTCTCTACATCTAAGAGCTTACGGCTCTCGTAGGCAACAGGGTGGTCGTCTTGCATGAGCACGGCTCCCAACCCTGTAACCAATGCATCACTGCGTACCTCCCACGGTTTTTTTGGATCTGGGAGTGCAAGTACCGGTGCCGAAACCAGCATCATCTTCACAGCCTCAAAAGCCTGAGTGCATTTTGCTGACCAAACCCAAGTGCTTGCCTTCCGGGTCAGGGCAGTGAGAGGGCTGACTAACGTGGAGTAGCCTCTCATAAACCGCCGGAAGTAATTTGCGAGTCCAAGGAAGGAGCGGAGCTGACCAACGTTCTTGGGTTGAGGCCATTCTTTCACGACCTGCACCTTGCGAGGGTCAACCTGGATCCCCTCGCCACTAATGACGTGGCCAAGGTACTCCAACTCTGGCTGCGCAAACTTGCACTTACTTCTCTTGGCGAAAAATCGGTTTTTGCGAAGAATCTCAAGTACCATTCTGAGGTGTCGCTCGTGTTCTTCGTGGTTCTTGGAGAAGATGAGGATGTCGTCAAGATACACCAGCACCGAGTTGCCGAGGTGTTTCCCGGAAGATGTTGTTCATCACTGCTTGGAATGTCGCAAGCGCGTTCGCCAGTCCAAAGCAAAGGACCCGAAACTGATAGTGTCCGTGATGAGTTCTGAATGCCGTTTTGGGTACATCCTCCTCCGTGATCCAGATTTGATGGTAGCCCTGCGATAGATCCAGACACATGAAGACTTTCGCTCCTTGAAGCTGGTCAAATAGGTCCTTGATGCGCGGGAGCGGGTATCGGTTTTTTACAGTGAGTTTGTTCAATGCCCGGTAGTCTACGCACATCCTCAAACCTCCATCTTTTTTGTTCACGAAGAGGATGGGAGCCCCGAATGGGGACGAACTTGGTTCAATCCAGCCCTTTCTGAGGTATTCCTTGATTTGTGTTTCGGCTTCTTGTCTTTCTGCCGGACTTAAACGATACACCGATCGAAAGGGGGGCACAGCCCCCTGTTCCAGCGGGATGGTGTGATTGACCCCACGTCTGGGTGGCAACCCATCCGGTGGAGGTTCAAACACATCTGAGAATTCGGAGAGTATTGTGGCGACCCCTGAGGGTACGTCACTCTCCACCTCATCATCAAGTTTCTTTAGGGTTGCAAGGAAACACCGACAGCCCTGCCTCAGCCGCCGTTTCACTTGGAGTGCTGTGAGGCTAGCTTGGGGTAGTGCTCCAGGACGCTGAATCTGGGGGATTGGGGACAAATTCATAGTCCGTCGTCCACTACAGATTCGTAACGTCTTTGAGGTGAAGCACATAAGCGCTTTGTGGCTCACCAGCCATGGATCCCCTAGCACAACATCGAAGGGGTCCATGAGGTCCAACACCGTTAGGCGAACACTGGTTGTGAAGCCAGGCAACGTGAGTCGTGTTGTACACTCACCGATCACCGGCACCTCCCTATCATCACCGAAAATCACTGTGCCTATACGAGGAGTGTACTTCAATTGCCACATGCGCACAAATGCTCCACTCACAAAGGAGTCATCTGCTCCGGTGTCGGCAAGGATACGTGCTGGAGCACCTGCAAGCTTGCCATCAAACTGCATGGTCATGCTTGCCTCGGACTTGCGTAGGAAAAGACTCGATGGGGGTTTTCCCTCCAAGTGGTAAATGCGATAGGCATGAGTGCTTCTTCGGAGCTCCATCATACCATCCATCTGTTCCCACATGCGGTGTCCTTTTGTGAACAAGGCCAAAAGCTTCCATCCTTTGAAGGCAGAAATGTTCATCGCCGGACCAACAGGTACAACTACCGTGATTGATGTTAGGGAATTTCTCGTGTGAGCCTCATGTGCAGCCTCCAAAACAGAGAGCCAAGTTTCCTTTGTAGCAACAACCAAACATGTGCGGTTTTCCAGGTTTTCCTTGGTTGCATACACAAGTGGACATGAGCGATCATGGAAGAGGGACTCGAGATTCATGAATGGTGCATAGATTGTGGAGAAACATTGTGCTGAAAGAAACTCAAAGGTTTTGAGATCATCATCACAAAACATGAATATTCTACCCTTGTCCTCTCCATGACTCATGGCAACCCCAGATAGCAGTCCTCTCGTGGCTACTGGGGATCCTGAAAATCCTGCTCATGGCCATGCTAGGGGCGGCAAGCGCGTCCGGCCGCTCCTCCCTCAAAATCCTGATCCTCCTCACGAGGTCGTCCGTGTCCACGCTGGCCACTGTGTGCACCAGGACGCTGCATAGCTGCAAAGGCCTGGCCCTGGCGTTGGCCCCCCTGAGGGCGCCCCTGGCCTGCTGGGGCATTGCCATGGCCCTGGCGCTGTCCACATTGCTGCTGGCCACCACCATGGAAGCGGTTCTGACCTCCGTCATTCGGACGATGCTGGCCACCGCCATGGCGCCAACCAGGCCCGTGATGCTGCTGGCCGTTCTGCTGTCCCTGCTGCTGCTGTGACTGATGTTCGCGTTGACGACAGTCACGTGCGATATGTCCAGCCTTGTTATAGATCCTGTAGAAGACAGCGTTGCAGGTTGTGTTCTCTCCATCATGACGGCGAAGCTTCTTTGACGGCTCCAATGCAGCGTCTGCAGAGCGCTTTGCGGCACCGCTTGTTGGAGCTGGTGTTTCACGTGAAGTGCGGCTCTCGCGCGCATCGCGATCCCAAAGGCCAGAGTTCATCTTGTAGACCTTGCAAACGCATGTCACAAGGGCGCGCATACTCTCCCACTCCTTTCGGTCATCCTGGAGGTAGAAAACCCGAAGCTGCGGACTGGCCAAACCAGTCAGAAAGAGGTCGATCTTGGCTTGTTCGGTCAGGTGACGCTCGTCCACCTTCTTTGCTGTCTTGAGAAAAGCATCCGCATACTTTTCCAAAGCCATGCCTCCTTGCATGTAAGACTCCAACTCTTTCTTCGCCTTCTGGGAGTCAGCGGGTTTGGAATAGAGCTCGCGCATGAGTACGCAGTACTCCTCCCAACTCGGGTCGGCTTGTAGTTGCATCTCCTCGCAAAGCTCCGTCAGCTTCTCAAAGGGTTGAGGCTTGAGGGAGAGCATCCCTTGAGCACCCCACTCCTCCTTGTCAGCCTGGGCAAGGCGGAGGTGGCGCTCGAGAATTTTCAGAAACGTGTTAACGTCTCCCTTCCCATCGTAGCGATCCGCCGGCTCCAGTACCACGCGGCCGCTGGTTGCACCCATCCTTTGGGCTCGAGGTGGTGCAGCTGCGACCCTCATCCGTGGTGCGTCAGCTTGTGCCCGTGGGGCAGGTCCACCGACCGGGGCGTGAAGCGCGTTATGAGCAGCCCTGCATATATTCTCGATGCTTGCACGCTCACGATGCTCAAAGATCTGCTCCACCTCATCCTCGGCTGCATGGCGAGCCGCTCCCACGGCCGCGTTCAGCACCACTCGCTGGTTCGCTGCTTCCTTCGCGCGAAGGGTCTCAAGTGCCTGCTCCGCCACCTTTGCCTTGTGCTCAGCAGCTGCCAACTCGCGGACCATCTTGGCGTTTTCTTCATACAGCCTCTCATTGAATCGTTGCGTTGTGGACACCCGTTCACGAAGGCTGGCGCATACCATGTCACCATCGTACGCCAGAGCACCCATGATGGTCATCGCAAGATCTATGTCTTCTGCTGAGAGGCGAGCGCGAAGCTTGTCGAGTTGGCCTTTGACGTTGAGGCGGCGCGCAGCACTGTCGAGTGCGCGTTCAGCCACCACGGCGCTTGGAAGGTTTGCCCGGTGGCCTCCCTCACCCTCAACACGGGGAACAACACGACCGCCTCCATCAGCACGTTGAGACAGTCGCTCCACATCTGCCTCCTCAGCCGCTTCCATCGATGCGGACTTTCCAGCCTCACTGCCTTTGCTGGCGGCATCGTGGGCCTCAGCTTCTTCTTCCATGTCTTGCTCAGCCTCGATGACCACCTGATCCGCTGGCTCGTCTGGGGATTCGTCCCCATGCTCGCCACCGTCGATGACCTCCTTGGAGTTGGCGACAGTGGCTGCACCCTCTTCAGCAGCCTTTGAGCCTTCGTTGACCGGGTTCGGTTGAGCATCGTGGCCAAAGTCGAGCTCAACGATCAACTTGCGGGGTTGCCCATCGCCTTGTGGTTCGACTGCGTGGGCACCTTCGTTCTGTTGCTCGTTGTTAGGAGCCTTTGGCGTCTTGTCTCTTGGCGACGCCGGTCGAGACTTTCCCCCTTTCGCCGCTGGCTATCGGCGTGGCTTTGCGAGGTGGCTCACCGGTGCCAACGTCCCGCGACGCTCCTTGGACCCCATGGGTGTTTTCTCATTGGAATGGCGTGGGCTAAAGTTTGGAGGACGCCCCATAACCACAGAAATTCCGGTCCCGAGGCCCGCCATTGCTTTTGCAAGGCCTCGCTACGGACCACCCTTTTCCCAACCTCCTTCCTTTGTGTTTTTTTTTTTTTTTTGAAACGGGTGGAGGACAAACTGGTAGTCAAGGTGTGCCTCACTTCAAACCCTTTTTGGGAGGTGGGTAGCATTCTCAAAGCTTGCCCTCCTTCACCTCGTAAGAGGTGGACCGAGGTAACTTGGGAGTTCCCTCCTTCACCCTCTTGAGCGGTGGGCCGAGGCTCCCAAAGCGTGCCCTCCTTCACCTCGTTAGAGGCAGACCGAGGTGACTTTGACGAGTCCCTCCTTCACCCTCTTGAGTGGTGGACCGAGGTTCCCAAAGCGTACCCTCCTTCACCTCGTTAGAGGCAGACCGAGGTGGCTTTGAGGAGTCCCTCCTTCACCCTCTTGAGTGGTGGACCAAGGTTCCCAAAGCGTACCCTCCTTCACCTCGCGAGAGGTGGACCGAGGTGGCTTGTGAGAATTCCTCCTTCACCCTTTTTTTTTTTTTGGAAATAGGTTGGTCGTTGCTGAGAGGTTTTTTTTTTTTAAGGATGCAGCACGAAATTTCTGAAAGTAAGATGTGGTCACAACTCTTGGAATCCAAAGGAGAGCGAGAATCTCTTGAGAAATGGAATTGCCACGGCCAAATGGTACAAAGACGACCTCTAAGTAATAAAATCAAGTAGATAATTTTTTTTTTAGTTCAAGAAAAAAAAACGGCTCGCAATTCGGAGGTCCGGAGGCCAAGATATGGCTCCTCCCTTCTCCTTTCCACCTAGGAACCCGGGGTTGACTCGGAAGTCTCTGTGGCCGTGGAGAAAAAAAATAGGAATTCGGTTTTGGAGGCTGGTCACGCCCAATTCGCCCTTGAATGCCTCCCTTGCCATTGTAGCAGCTCTTGGCCGCGCAAGCAGCTGGTCCAGCAACCCCCTGCTTCGGTCAACCTCCTCCCGTCGTCCTCTCCTCACGGTAAAACGGATAGTGGCGCGACTTCGCGGTTGGAGTAGGTGGGGATGAGAGGGGGGAGAGAGAGAGAGGTTTTGGGAGGGTGGAGTAGTTGGGGCGAAGTAGGAACTCCAAGGTTGGACGGGGGTGAGAGTGAGCGAGTGATGGTTGTGGAGTAGTGGGCGGGTAGCGTTCCGCCAGCGCAACTGCGAAGTGCGACTGTCACTCGTCGATGGGCACACTTCTCCCCGTGCAACGTGACGAAGTGCACGGAGGGATGAGGACGAGCGGTGAGGTCACCGGTCGTTCTGGCTCTCGTACCAAAATGTAACGCGGAAGTTGGGACTTAGCGTCGAAAGGTCTCGGCAAGCTCGGAAAAGTTCGCGTTGTAAAACCGAATGACCATCCTCCTCGTCGGAGTGGTCTTTCCTTGCCCGAGTCGTCATGGCTCGCCTCGCCCTTTCGAAGCTACGTTGTTGTTTCTTTATAAAGTTATGATTTGTTAACTATTCATAATTATTTATGTTTTCTTTAGAAAGAACGGTGGAAACTTCCTGACCGTAATTTCTGTCGATATGCTCGATTGGATTCGATTCCAACTGTTTGCTTCACGCGTTTGAGTCAAGTTTGACGCGACCTCATGGTGTCGGTCGCGGAACAGTGCCCATGGACTGTTGCAATCACGTAATAATTACGGCAGTCCATCTTGAGTGTAAAAAAATTAGGTTCTGTTCTAAAATTCGTTGTGTTACAGAGGCAGCTGGCCACTTTGCCCTCGGTCGTCGAAGTGAATATCACGGTTCTCGCGACGTGATGGGTTGTTTGTGTGATAACAGAAATGCCCACTCGAGAAGATTAGGGACTCGTGTACGTCGTGAAACATGTCATTGAGCGGATGTATGAAATGACGATAATCACAATAAGGCATATGTTGGGCCTTCGGTGCTCGAGTCAAGCGTCACGTGCGTCGTCACATTGTGAGTGGTCACTTTAAGAAACTCCAGCGAGAAGTCAGTGGATTTTGAAAATATCAAGGCGAAGTGTAATGAAAGTATTACAACATTGAGAAATGGATCAAATAGAATCGAAACATGGATGCAATTCGTGATACTTCTGTCGGCCCTCCTCGAAAGTAGACGAAGGTGTTAGTGTTATGCTAAGCGGAACGGAAGTGGTTCACAATGATGAGGTTCCGGACAAAAGGTGACTCGAGGATTTGGGAAAGATGGATAATTTGTATTGACCAGTGCCTGTACTTCGGTGACAAGTATCGAGTGAGTCGAGCACATGTATTCAATGCCGACAATGACAAGGAGGCATATGTAGGGCCCTTGGCGCTCGAGCTGAGGGACGCGTCCAAGGTCGTACCGTGAGTGGCTTCTTTGAGAAACTTCAATGACAAGTCGAGGGGCATCAAGAATATCGTTGCATGATTCTTATAAAAGTCTAGTGCCATCGAGAAGTTGACCAAACGATGTCGGAACATCGATATGGTTAGCAATAATTTTGTCCATCTTTCTAGGAGGCGGTCAAAGTTGTCAAAAACTTCTACAACGGAACATCAGAGGTTGAAGCAGCTGGCCAAAATGCCCTCGACCAAACAGCGTAAACATCGTGAAGTTGACGCGAAATGGCTTAAGAATGTGATGAAACAGATACCCACTCACAAAGTGTAGATACTTGTGTACGTCAGGGACGTAACAAATTCCCCCACTGTAGCCATGACGTCTCGGCGTGTTAGTGGACATAGACCGGTGATGACGGTAGTAGCCGTCGATCAGATGATCGATGTCTCGGATGTTGTCATAAGGCTCCCAGCGGTTGTGCCCGGTATAGTAGCCGTGCCATTTGACCGGATATTCGGTCGTTTTCCCATGAGGTCGATGTCTAAAGATATCTTCAATCGCGTACTCTGTATCAATATCTACTTTTACAAGAGTTGGAGGTGCGACGTCTTTGCGAGATAAGTTTGTGACAGGATCCCAGTTGTGCTTTAGTTCGTTGATGTGGACAACAAGGTGATTGCCTGTGATGAAACAGATACCCACTCACAAAGTGTAGATACTCGTGTACGTCAGGGACGTAACAAATTCCCCCACTGTAGCCACAATGTCTCGGCGTGTTAGTGGACATAGACCGGTGATGATGGTGGTAGCCTTCGATCAAATGATCGATGTCTCGGAGGTTGTCGTAGGGCTCCCAGCATTGTGCCCGGTATAGTAGCCGTGCCATTTGACCAGATATTCGGTCGTTTTCCCATGAGGTCGATGTCTAAGGATATCTTCAATCACGTACTCTGTATCACTATCTACTTTTACAAGAGGTGGAGGTGCGACGTCTTTGCGAGATAAGTTTGTGACGGGATCCCGGTTGTGCTTTAGTTCGTTGATGTGGACAACAAGGTGATTGCCATGCTATCAAGGATGTGAAGTATAGCGACGACTGGTGTTTGCATTCTCTTGATCTCAAATGTTCCCAATCAACGGGGTTTGAGCTTTCCAAAATCCTCTCCTTCGAGTTCGATGTTCTTCGAGATGAGGAGTATGCGATCCCCAACGTTGAACATGTGATCGCTGCGATTTCCGTCCGTTACTCACTTCATGGTTGCTTGAGTCATCACGGAGGTCGGCAGTGTTTCCTACAAAATGCTTACAAAATCCTTGTAGTGGATGTCGATAGCGGGGATGTTGCCGTGACTCTGTAATCCAGTTGGTGTGGGGGGGATTTTCCGCACACCTTGAAAGGATTTCTACCAGTTGCAGTGGAAGTAGCGGGGTTGTATGCAAGTTTGGTCGCTGGTAGTTCAGTCGAACAATTGGTGTCGTGTGGCTTGCTTAAAATGTGGAGTACATGTTCAAGCTTCTGCTTGGTCCGCTCGATTTGTCCATCGGTTTGAGGCTGTAATGTTGTTGATAGGTGGATCCCATTGCCATAACGTGTAATTAGTTCGTGCCAAAAACAGCTGTTGTAGCGGCCGTCTCTATCGTTGATAATGGTATGTTCCACGCGTGTGGCAGCACAATCTGGTTTAGAAATAGCCGAGCTGTTCTTCAGTGGTGACGGAAGTCGTTGTCGGGATGAAGTAAGACGTTCATGAAAACATGTCCACCACAAAGAATGGTGTCATAACCCTTGGGGGTAGAGAGCAGTCTCGTCACCAAATCCATGCTGATGTCGGTCCATGGTTTTGTCAGAACGGGTAGTGATTGGAGTAGACCGGATGGCCATGTGCGATGAGATTTTTGTCTCTCATAGATATTGCACAATTAACAGAAGGCTGCCATGTCGGTCTGCATCTTTTCCCATAGGTAATATTTTGCTAGCTAGCGTCTTATCTTCACCGAAATGTCCACCATGTTGTGGCATTCCTCCATTAGCATTCTTCACACCTTTCCGTTCGAAGGAACGATGATCTGGCGAGTGACATACCGTCGCCAGTAGGGGTCGTTGAAACACAACTTGGTTTGTTGTACACACCAAACTCCTTGTAACCTCTCGCGAACAGCCTCACGAGATACGGGTCTTGTTGGACAAGCAACGAGTTGATTTGGCCATTAAATCTGGTCTTCGGCTTAGGTCATCTGCGGGATTACTGTTTCCAGGCTGGTACTCGATGTCACACTCAAAGTTACACTAAAGGTCCTCCATCCATCGAGATTCTCGACAGCTAAGATTTGGCTGAGTCTTGAGATATTTTGCATGTGATGGTCGGTGCGGACGATGCTAATCAGTATTTCAAGAAGCACCAACATGTCTTGTACGAGTACATGACTGCAAGCATTTATTTCTCATGCACTACGTAGCCGAGGTCCGGCCCGTGTAGTTTTTGCAACATATACGCGACCAGTTATTCTCCACCGCTGTTCTCTTGGAGGAGAACGGCTTTGATGGCTCCATCCAATGCATCAGTGGCCATGATGTAGTCCACCATTGGCTCTACCAATTGTAAGGCAGGCGCTGAGGTTCAAGCATTTCTCAAAGAGTTGAACGCTTCATTTTCACTGTCCACCCAATTCCATTGGCTGGTTTTTCAAGTAAGATCGGAGAGAGGTACTAACAATCGTTCATAGTCCTTTACAAATCAATGGTAGTCCCTGCAGAAGGTAAAAAATACTCGGAGGTCCCAAATATTTGTGGCCCTCAGCCAATCAGCGACAGCCTCCACCTTTTTTGGGTCCATGGTGATTCGTTTTTTGTCGATGATGTGCCCCAAAAACTCGATCAAACGGTGATAGAAATCTGTAGCGGGAGGGCCGGTTCGGCCCTCCCTCCTCGCTGATGCGAGGGGTGGTTGCGCACCACCCCTCGCGTCAGCGAGGGCTCGCCGGCGGCCAGCGATTCGCTGGCCGTCGGCCAGCTCGCTGCCGGCCGGCTGGACGGCCGGCGGCCGGCCAAGCGACCGGCCGGCCACCGGTCGGCCAGCGGCCAGCCGCCGATCGCGGCCTCAGCCGGATCGGCGGCTGAGAGGCCACGAGGGCCTCGAGGGCGAGGCCTCGTGGCCTCGTGCCCTCGTCCCCCCTCGCCCTCCTTGCAAACGAGCAAGAGAGGACGAGGGATAGGGGGAGCGAGGGTGAGGACGAAATACCTGGCGCGAAATCGCCAGCGTGCCTCGCACGCGACGATTTCGTGCCAGAACGACAAAACGAAACTCGAAGTTTGTTTATGACGAACTTCGACGTAAAACAAACGGAATAACTCGTGCGAACACACGAGTTCGAGGTAAAAACCCCCGGTTTGGGTCCCAAAACCAGGGGTTTGGTTAAAAAATGGAAATGGGCCTCCGGAGACTCGAAGTATTCGAGTCTCCCTGCTCTGGGTCGTTGATGACGATTGCCCCTCAGTCTCGCGAAGGGGGTAAACCCCTGACGCGGACTGAGAACGCCATTCTGCGAACTCCGACGACGACTTCAGAGCAGGAGCTGGAGACACGGCCCGTTACAAAATCGCACTTCAAGAGTTTTCTAAAAAATCTCTCTTTGTAAAATCTTGATTACTTTTTGGAGGTGTCCATTGTGCTCCTCTGGGTTGTGGTTGTACACCAAAATTTCACCAAGATACATTGCCGCCATAAACGTTGTGATGATGTTTGTGAGTCCGAACAGCATGACCGTGAACTCGAAGTGCCCGTGTCTGGTATAGAATGCTATCTTCTTGATGTCCTCACCAGATATGCGGATTTGATGATAGTCGTTACGTAGGCAAATTTTGCTCACACATCTTGACCCATGGAGTTAATAAAAAAGTTCGCTGCTCACGGGAGGGGGTAGCGGTTCTTGATGGTGATGTTTGTCAATGCTCGGTGGTCCACGTACATCTGTATGTCTTTGTTTTTCTTCTTCACGAAAAGTGTAAGTGCCGCGTAGGGTGATGTGGAGGGTCTAATGAGCCCTAGAACGATCAGTTTGTTCAGCTGCTTCTTAACTTTGGTTAGCTCGTGGTTGCTTATCTGATAGGCCCCCTTCAACGTCGGTCTACTCTACGGCTTCAGGTCTATGTGATAGCCCATGTTGTTTTACGAGGGTATTTCCTTGGGCAGTACGTTGGGAAAAATCCCTTGGAATTCCTTGATGAGCTCCACAAACTCCTTGTGTATGGCTGCAAACTTCTTTGGTGTCGAGGCCGTCAATGTCCATTTGATAGCCATGATTAAGCTTACCCTGCTTCCATGTGCACTAACCACGTTTGACCCTCGCGTTTCAGGTATCGCTTGGCCACGGCCTCAGATATCGGTTGGTATTTTGTGGATGTCGAAACTTCCTCTGCTGCTTTCCATAACCACCATTGCATTGTGTTGCTGACCAGAGATAGGTGTCTCTTTTTGTCATTAATTCTGATGTAGGCTGAGCTGCTGCTCCAGTCAACTTGCGGTTTCTGCAAGTACAAGAAATCTCACCCGAGGATGATTTTGTCATCGTTCATTGGGAACGTTTTTTAGACTGTTACGTTGTGCAGTTCTCTTATTGCACTAAAAGAGGTTCACAAAAGTCAGCAAATGTGCACTCGTCATCGACGGTTCTTCCTTCAAACAGCCTCGGTTTTATCCACAAACCCAGCTTCCAAACCATGTCATTGATGATGAAGTTGTAAGAAGCTTCTCCATCCAGTAGTGCCAATACTGTTATGCGGCTTTGACAACCCCTTGGTTGCACTCATAGCAGTATCGCCGGCTGGTCGTCCTCGTATCCCTCGTTCAACTTTCTGATCTCATAGAACCCTCATCTCGGGTGATGTGAGCCACTCTAATGGACAACCAGTCAGCGAAGATCTTTCCGATCGGAGAGGAGCCTTACCGTCTATTCTTTCCCTTTGCTATTTTCTGACTCCTCACCCCTTTTTAACGACTTCCCCCCCTTTTTGGTTTATTGTTGCCACTTTTGGTAGTTACTCAAGATATTTCCTGGCTTCCCACAAGTCGAGCAGAGCCATTGATTGCATTGATGGACAGCGTCGATTTCCATTGAGGACAAGGTCTCTGTCCACTGGGACTTTCTTCTGCCATGATAAGAGTGATGGCTTTCGGATCACTAGCAGTCGGATTCCTGCATCTCATCACTGTAGTTGGCGCTGTCAATGCACTTGGTTGCTTTAATCATTCACAAAAGGTTGTCCAGGATGCAAAAAATGGTGCTTGTTCATCAAATATCTTACTCGAGGCGATTTTTGCAGTAGAGACACAGTTTTTTTGGGACAAAGGTCACCCTCGATGATGATTTTGTGAAAATACGGAGTATACTTCGCCAAGCTGGATTGCAAACATTGATGTTAGAGAATGTACCGTGCATCATAGTTCTCGTCGAGCTTTGCGAAATGAGTGATAAAAGCACACGCGAAGTCGCTCCATGGTTTTGGTGGCATGTGAGAGTCGTGACATGTGGGATTGATCTGCTCTAGGTGCAGTATGCTTGCGATCGACGTTGTAAGAGCAATCACGTGAACCGTTGATCTAGCTTTGTAGGTCTCCCACTGCCATTGGATTACCTTTTAGATCGGACCACCAACTCAAAGTTGTGCCACGGATAAGTGAGACCGCAAGGTCAGTTTCCTTTTTGTTGTTGTTTTTTACCCCAGCAGTGGCAAAGTACACCTGCAAACTCAATATCCATCTCTTGACCGTCAGTCCCTTGGAGTTCACAGGATCAAACTGCTTAGGAAGAGTTGTTCACTTGAGAGTGGCACATTTCTCTTAGTGAGCAGTGCTTTGTCTGCACAAGAGTTCCGAAGCTCCTCCATTGTTGTGTTGAGTTGATGGAGTACATGGGTATTAATGCTCTCGAGTCCTGACATTTTCTTGTATAAGTCTTTGTTGATTTGCCCTTGTTGACTAGTGCCTCTAATCGTGCTTGGTGTCGTACTTACCGGCTACGGCAGAGGCCAAGGGTTCGCTGAGCTTAAGGGGTCCATCACCGGATGGCGGTCGGGCTCGCTAGTGCTGTAACATTCAACACAAAAGTTTCCGCTGCTCTATGGATTGTCGCGAGAGGGTCATTGTTCACGTGCTGCTGACCCTCCATTGCTAAAGTCTTTGCTAGTTTTTTTATAGCAGGTAAGCAGGTGCTCTCACTCCGTTCACCGCTTTTGTCACGAGGTCTGTGAACGTCTGCACGGTGGAGATGCACTAGAGACTCGTGCGAGGTTGTCACCACGTAATTAATAGGTCGGTTCCCCTTCCAACATCGCCGCACTCTCATACCAAGTGTTACACCGAGCGGAGCGTAGGTGGTTCACAGCGATGAGGTGCGGGAAAAAAGACGACTCGAGCATTTGGGACAATTGGATAATTTATACTTAGCAGCAAGTGTATTATGATGATAAGTGTCGAGTGAGTCCAGCAGATAGAACAATGTCAAGAATGAGAATAAGGCATATGTTGGTCCCTCGGCACTCGAGCCGAGCGGCGCATGCAAGGTCGCGCCATGATTGGCTGCTTCAAGAAGCTCCATCGAAGAGATGGAGGGGTTTCGAGAATATCAGAGGTTCTTTTGATAAAATTCTAGTGCCATCCAGAATTTGACCAAACGAGTGAAGCATCAAATGGCTTTCATAATTTATTTTGACCTTTTAGGAAGGTGGTTGAAGTTGTCTGAAAATTCAGGAACAGAACACCATCGGTCTGGGCAATTGGCCAAAATGTCCTCGCTTTAACGATGTGAAATTCTTGATTTCCTCGCACGGTGGGATATGAATGTAACGAAAGAAATACCCACTTGCAGAGTTTAGGGACTCGTTTACATTAGGGAAGTAACAGTTAGAACCTATGGTAGCAGAACACTGGAGGTTATGACAGGTGGCCAAAATGCCCTCAACATATTTGCAGAAAAATCCTTGCGTCGACGTGCGGTTGGTCCTGAGTGTAAAAGCAAAAATTCCCACTCATAGTGTTTAGGGCCTGGAGTATGTTTAGGACGTAACACTCTGTCCCCTTTCAACAGCAAAGTACAGACACGTAAGCAGACGTAGACCGGTGATGATGGTAATAGCAGTTGAACAAATGGTCGATGTCTCAGAGGATAATGTAGGGCTCCTTGGTGTTACGCCCGACATTATGGCCATGCTACTTGACCAGATTCTAGGCCGAATTTCCATGGCCTCGATGCCTGGGGATGTCTTCAATCATGTACTTCGTATCCACGTCCACTTCATCGGGATGAAAAGGGGAAACGTTCGTGCCGGAAAAGTTCTTTTCGGGGTCTCGGCAATGCTTGAGCTTGCTGACGTGGAAGGCTGTGTGGATTACCATGCTCTCTGGCAAGTGAAGTCGATCGAAAACAGGCGCTTGCATTCACTCGATTTCAAACGAGCCGAGCCATCAGGGTTCAAACGTTTCCAAGTGTTGTCCACAGTTTGTGATATTCGTTCGGCTGAGCACTAGTGCTGAACACGTTATTCATTTGATGTTGCTATGTTGCTTGCTTTACAGCTGCAGTCTTTTCATGAGCATTTCATGTTTCTTCCTAAATGCTAGAGAAGTTCTGCTGGTGAATGTCAACCGTGGGAATATTACTCTGGCTATGGAGCCTGCTGGTGTCATGGGAAATTTGCCTTCAACCATCTCAAACAAGATTTTACATATTGCAAGGGAAGTGGCAAAGTTGTATGCAATTCCGGCAGTAGGCGATTATATATCCAAATCAATGTCGTGTGGCTCACGTAAATTGGACATAAAGTTCCAGCATGTGATTGGACCGCGTGGTTTGCCCATTGGTTTAAGGATGGAACGCAATTGATAGTTGAACTCAACTGCCACAACACGTCATCAACTCGTGATGACGTGTGATGCAATCTTCTCTGACATAGAAGATGATATTTTGCACAAGATGTAGTCGTACAATGCGATTCAGAAACATGTGTGATGTTCCTTTAGCGATGACAATGGTCGTTGTTGGGATTAAGCACGAAATTTTCAACAATTGGTCCATCAACACAAGGATGGCATCATCGCCTTCATGATTGGCACGTAGCCCTGTCACAAAATACATTGTGATATCGGCACACGGTCTTGTTGGAATAGAGGAAGGATGGAGCATGCTTAATGACCTCGTGCGGTAAGATTTTTGTCACTGACGAGTGTTGCATGATTTACATGCATCAGGTTCCACTAATAGTATTTTGCCAGCGTCTTTAGCGTTTTGTCCTCATTAAAGTGTCCACCTGGACTTGTGTCGTGGCACTCCTCAAATGACATTAGTCTTAGCTCCTCGTTTGTTGGTATAACAACTTGTCAAGTGAATCTTCGAACCTAGTGGGGATTGTGAAACAAAAACTTAGTCTTGTTGCACCCGCTGAACTTTTCATACTTAACACTTTGCAAAAGTTATTACACGGCACGGGTCTCGTTCAACAAATAGCATAGTTATCCCGGCCATCAAGTCTGGTCACTGACTAAGAGAATCAGTTGGACTTGTTTTCCCATGTCGTTATGCGGTGTCGTTGTCGAAGTAAGGCTCAGGGAACCCCATCTATCGAGTTTGTTGACGGCTCAGATTTTGCCAAGTCTTGAGATACCTGACTGCATGGTGGTCAGTGCGGACAATGCATCGTCGGCATTCCAAGTAGTACTGCCACATCTTGGATGAATGTATGACTGTGAGCATTTTGTTTTTGGCACTGCGTAGCTGAGTTCGGCCCATGTGATTTACAAAACATGTATGCTTCCGATTGTTCTCCACCGTCGTTGTCTTGAAGGAGAATGGCTCCGATTTCTCAATTGGATGTGTTGGTGGCCATGACATAGTCCACGATTGGATTTGCCAATTGTAGGGCTGGCGGCAAGGTCAGAGTATTTTCCTAAGAGTTTCGAATGCTTTTTGTTTGCTATCCTCCCATCTGCACTCAGTGGTTTTGCGAGTGAGATTAGAGAGAGGCGCTGACACTCGGACGTAGTCTTCTATAAAATGAAAGCATTACTCGTATGTCCCAAACGTTGTTCGGCATCAGCCAATCAACGACCGCCGCCTCCACTTTCTACGGTGACCCGTCCGTTGCTGATGATGTGGCCTAATAATCCATTGAATAACAAATGAAGTTCAATTATGAGAGTTTTTTTTAGTCCTCTTTACAAAATATCATAACATTTCGGAGATGGCCATTGTGCTCCCCCAGGGTGCGGGTGTACACGAGGATGTCGTCAAGATATATGACAATGAATTCATCAAGGCATGGCCGGAATATGTTCCTCATTGCTGCCATAAATGTGACAAGGACATTTGTGAGCCTAATAACTAACATAGCCACAAACTCAAAGTGCACATATTTGGTGCAGAACGCCATCTTCTTGATTTCCATACGAGATGTCAGGATTTGATGATAGCCATTGCGTAGGCCAATTTTTTTATGCTCGTGGGAGAGGATAACGGCTCTTGATGGTGATGTCATTAACCGCTCAACATTTCATCCAAATCCACGTGTCAGTAGTATTCTTTTTTCACAAAGGGCACGGGT
Organism: Penium margaritaceum; assembly: GCA_023375785.1. Lineage (NCBI taxonomy): Eukaryota > Viridiplantae > Streptophyta > Zygnematophyceae > Desmidiales > Peniaceae > Penium > Penium margaritaceum. The sequence continues at coordinate 282,679 of SZWC01000765.1, read as the reverse complement.
GCTGTGTAGGGTGACGTGGATGGACTGATGATCCCTTGACCAATCATCCAGTCAAGAAACTTTTAATCAGTGTCAGCTCGTGCTTGATCATCTGATAGGTCCCTTTTACCATTGGTTTGATGCCTGACTTCAGGCATTTTTGGTGGTTTGAGCTTTGTTCTAGAGGTAACTATCAAGGTAGTTTTTCAGGAAAACCCCTTGAAACTCCTAGATGATTGGTGCAAAATCCTTTGGAATTGTTGTAAACTTTTCAGGTGTCAAGGCCGTTGTCGTTGTTTGTGGCGCAGTGTTTCGTTTGCTTTCCTTATCTGCATGTGGACTAGCCACGCGTGTCCTCCTCATCACGGACATTCCTTGGCCACGTCCAACAAAGTCGGCTAGCCTTTTTTGACTACTGTCACTGGCTCTGTTGCTTCCACCTCTGTTTCTTTCCATAATTGCTGCTATATCGTGGGTCGCTCAATCAGGGACAAGTGTCGTTTTTCGCCATCAATGCCAATGAAGACTGATTTGCAGCTCTATTCTACTTTGGACTGTGTCGGTACATGAAATTTTGCTCAAGGATGATTTTGTGGTTGCTCATTGGGCAAATCCTCCACACCGGAATGTCTCACAGATGTTAGGTTTGCAGTTGGAGAGATTTGTGAAGAAGATGGATCTATAGTCTGCCATCTATGATCTTTCTTCTAAACACCCCTGATCAGGTATGCCATTATAGCTTCTGAATTTTGATTTTGCTTACACGTTACCCCAGTTATCATTGATTTCGACGAGTGACTTGATCCATAATTAATTCGATCAATTTTCTGAGGTCCAAAATTAATTTGGGTGAACGGTTAAATTCGACGAAAACATGGGGGTGGACTCTTAATTTTGACAGATGGGGTCTTTAAGTTTTTTTTTTTTTTTTTTGTTTCGACGCCTGGGGTTGCTCTGTCATTTCGAACATCCATTTTGCAAGCGGTCAGTCGCGCGATCCAGCAGGCGTCATACATACACCAGACCACGTGCATGGATTTGCCCGCTAAGCGAGCAAATCCACGCGCGTGTCACTATGGATGCGCAACAGTCCATGCGACGTGGACTGTCGTGCATCCACTGCATCCGAGCTCGGTCTAGAAATTTCTACACGTAGAAAAAAATGACTACGCGAACAAGATACAAGTGTGGATGAACCCAGGCACAAAAAAAAAGCAAAAAATGGCAGTGGTACCTTAAACAAGGCAATTAAAATCTTGAATTATTTATGTGGTACATTTAAATTCTATGAAAATTCGTTTTCAACGAGTTTCTACTAGCAAAAAATATATTATTATCACAATCAAAGATTACTCGGATAATAACAAACTCCTCCATCCGGAGTGCTGGTACTATTCAACGACTTTTACAACCCCTCGGTTGAACTCGTAGCTGTATTACTGGCAGGTTGTCCTCATACCCCTCATCAAACTTTGCGATCTGATGAACCCCCTTTTTTTTGGTGATGTGAGCCTCTTAGACGGGTAATCGTTCGACGTAATTTTTTTCCATCTTATAGGAGTTTCAGTATCTACTCATGTCCGGTGCCGTTTCCTAACTCCTTAGCTTCTCTTTGCAAATTCCTTCCCCTTTTGGATTGTTGCTACCGTCTCGGACTATTCCACAAAGTGTGCTCTGGCCTCCCACAAGTCCATTTCAACCATTGAATTTTTTGATCAATGACATCAGTTTGCATTGGAGACAAGGTCTTTGTCAACTGGGGACATCCCTTCACTACGATAGGAGTTGTGGCCTTGGGGCTGCTAGGCATTGAATTCCTACATTTGAGCATTGTAGTCTGTGCTGTCGATACAACCAACTACTGCAATCATGCATGGAAGGTCATCTTGGATGCCAAATATGTCGGTTGCTTGTCAAATTTCACGCTTAAGGCCGTTGTAGTAGGAATAGAGTTTCTTGGGAGGGAGGTCACCACCGCTATTTATTTCGCGGTAACAGCGGGTGTACTCTTTTACGCTTGATTGCTGGTGTATGTACTGGATTTTTTTTGTGCATTAGACTTCTTGCTCATTTTTCTAAAGCGTGTGAGTATGGCACACGTGAAGCGCGTCCAAGTCTCCGGTGGAGTCAAAAAGCCTTGCCATGTCAGATTGATCTACTTGATAGGTAGTTCACTTGCGATCGTCGATGTGAGAGTGGTTGCACGAGCCGTTGATCCGGCTCTTCAAATCTCATGCTGTCATTGGATGGTCTTTAGATTACACCACCAACATAAATTAGTGTCACGCAAAAGAAGGCCGCGAGGTAAATTTTCTATTTGTCGTTGACCACAGCAGCACTGAAGTATACATCTTGACACGTAAACCACATTTTGACTGTCGGTTCTTTGAAGATTGCTTGGGCAACAGTAGGATGAGCAATTACATGTTGCCGTGTAACAGCCCAGTAGTAAGGAAGGAGGACGCCTCCTCCATGTTTAAAAAAACCATGCCCCCTTGCAAGGATGTCTCTGGCTCCTTCTGATTCTTTGCTGACGGACATGGTGCTTCATTTTAGTCACCTGCAACATAATAAGGAGAGAAAAACACATGAAAATTGGGACACATATGACCTATCTAAACACACGGACACAGACGTTAAGAAATGTATGAAACATCTTTGCAAAACATGAATACATGCCACGAAGTAGCACTCCCAAGAGCGACAAGACTTGACGGCGTCCCATGCTAAACCTAACAGAGGTAGTTTTATGGAAATCAGGTGAGCGAGGAGCACGAGATGGCTCCTTGGGTGGCTGGTTTGGGGAAGGGCATCCCACTCGACCCACTCGGCCAACTTCCTGTCAAAAGATTCATCGTTAGAATCGCAGTGCAACCAAAATATAAGAACATCGAATGCGCTTGTGCTGTCATCTAGCGGAGGATTATCCGGGTGCAGCGGGGTGCAGGCTCCTAGCCTGAGGCGGGGGAGAGAGGACAGGGGTTCTCGACCTCGGGACTTAGTCGAGAGGCAGTTCACCATGCGTGGTGGCGAAGTTGCCCTGGCATACTAAAGAGTGGGCCTACCATTTTTTTTGGAGCTAGATACCCCGTTCACAACATGTCCCACACTAACCCGACTTATCCTCAATGTGGAGCATCATTATGTGGTTATGCCAGGCGGTGTGGCTGAGGCATGCTGTGTAGGTGAGGGACACCAAACATGGAGTGAACCGAATGAACCGACAAACACACCACACACGGTCACAGGCCAACCGGTCTTTCGCAACATCATAGCCACATCTACGTGCAGCGGAAAGTCATGCATGACCATCGAAGTGATGACGCGTGAGCACATGTGAAAAGTAGCCCCTCCCCACCGGCACTCACTTCCCCTACCGCTTTTCCTCCTTGGCATCCGTTGAAAACAAGTGACATTCACCAATAGACGTGGACCAACATTACATCCACACATGGCGGTTGCTGATGAGCGACCATTGTCCAAGAAAACAACGGTGGTCCCCCATTGGTCAGTCCGTATCATAGATTGCCTCAACAACTTGTCACATTTGGCAACAAGTTTGGACGCCAACTCATTCTATGCAACTTCCACCTATAATACTAGCGCTTCATGGCGAGTTAAAAAGAAGATGCTCGAATGGTATGCATCGTGCAGCCCACACGGTATCTGATGGGTTGCCTGCATGCAGCCGCTCTAGGTGCATTCATGCATGTAGAAAGTGAAAATCCCTTGTTCTCCTTACCAGTACTACGTGCAATCTAAATGACTTTACAAAAAAAAATGCCGCACCCATGCTTTACTCTTGAAACGTGACCTTCTCCATAAGGCGCATTACGCGTGCACTAATGAATCACTAGTCAAAAGATATCAGGGCAGTTTGACGCCGAGGCAAGGGTTCACCAGGAACTTTGATTAGGCAACTCGTTTTCCTCGTTCATGAACAAAAGGGGCTCGATACTAGATCCCATTAAGCGTAGAGCCCTGTTGGTAAATCTCAACAGAGACAAGGCTGTTCGACTGCATCGTGCATGTCAAAATCACAATTTGACCATGTCAAACGTCAACACTTGTTGTTGACCCACCAGAGCAAAGGCACGAATAATCTTTGATCATGTGGACGAAATCCTTGCAACGACGATGAGTGTAACACAACAAACTTTTGGAGCAGAACCTAAACTTTTACAGTCAAGGAAGACTTTCGTAATCATTACCTGATTGCAACAGTCCATGGGTACTTTTCTCCGACTGACACCATGAGGTCGCGTTAAGCTTGACGCAAGCGCATGAAGCAAATAGTGGAAATCGAATCCAAGCGACCATCTTGACGGAAAATACGGCCATGAACGTTCCACCGTTCTTTCTAAAAAATACATAAATAATGAAAGATAATAAACAAATCATAACTTTATAAAGAGACATCAATGTAGCTTCAGAAGGCGTGGCGTGCCATGACAACTCGGGCAAGGAAAAGACCAATGGACGAGGAGGATGGTCATTCAGTTTTACAACGCGAACTTTTCTCAGCTCGCTTAAGCCTTTTTGACGCTAAGTTCGAGCAGTCGCGTTACATTGGCATCAGAGCTGGGTTGACCCGCTGACATCGCCATCGTCTCTACTCCGTCGTGACAATCGTTACACACCACGAGGAGTGGTGACTCAATCGACGAGCAGCAGGTGACCTCGCAGTGGTCCTGGTGGAACGCCGTCATGAGGTGCCCAAACTCCACCACCTCCATGCTCGCACACCCCACCTCCACCAACCCAACCTTCTTCCGCACTCTACTACTTTCAAAAGGGCTTACAAGACCAGCAAGCTGCCACATCACCCTCTTGCTACAGAAACAAGGGAGACCCAAGGGGCAAGCCAGAAGTCTTCAGCTCTTTTTTTACGGGCGTCCAATCCGGGAAGAACAAAGGATTCGTCAGTCCCAAGATTTCCAAGTAGAAAGGAGTAGGGAGAGCCATAACTTGGTCTCCGGTCCTCCGTTTTCAGCGCCTTTTTTTTCGATCCATAGAATTGTCTCCTACCAAGTCAGACTACTTGATTTCACCATAGTACTGTATTTTTGTGGATATTTTTAGAAAAGTGATTTAAACCTTGTAAGTTCCTTGTTCTCTAGTCAGCAATTCTTTCTCCAACCCGCCGGTCTATGACTTGAATCAGACGGTGCTGAGTAACATTGCTTGTCCTTTCCCTTTGTCCCAAAAAAAAGGTGAAGGAGGTTTGGCTCGGAGCCACCACGGTTCACCACGGGTTTGAAGTGAGGCACACATAGTCCATAGTGTGTCCTCCACCCAGTTAAAAAATAGAAAAAAATAATGAAGAGGGGAGAGGGGGTTGAAGGAGGAGGTTGGAGAGCGAGAGAGCCGAAGCAAGGCCTTGCCACGAGGATGGCCGGCCTTGGGATCGGACTCTCTGCGGTCTTGGGGCATGCTTCGAGCACCAGTCCCCGCCGCTCCAATGAACGCACGCCCTTAGGATCGAACGAGCGTCACGAGGCATTAGCGCCCGGTGCCCACCTCGTGAAGTCGGGTAGAGAGGCGATGACTAGAGGGGCAGGTGCCCGCCCGGCGTCACCAAGGCAGAGTGCCAACATCTCCAAAGCATGGACAGCAGCACGACACTACTTTCGCGGCCGCTCCGCAGGGCGATGGAAAAAGTCGGTCGTTCGCCGTTGAGCTCGGTTACCGCAATGAGGCAACGCCCGTCCTGATCACTCATGCAAACGACGAGGAGTTGAAGGCCACCAAGGGAAACATCATTGATGGTGACAACCCTGACAAGGTTGCCAAAGGAGACGAGCATGGAGATGAGCATGGATCACTCGATGAGCCAGCGGATCGCGTGGTCACTGAAGCAGATCGCAAAGTTGACGGCGAACCGGACGCACATAACATAGCCAGCAAGGACAGTGAGGCGGGCAACTCCATGCCGAAGGAACCTGAAGCAAGTGATAACAAAGTGGAACATGCATCTGACTGCGTAGATGACGAAGGTCGTGCTCTCGTTTTCGCGGGAGGGGAGCGAGCCCCACCTGTGAGCCGGCCGAGTTCGGCGGCAACACAGCGTATGCTTGACAGCACCGCGCATCGCCTGAACATCGACAAACAACTCAACCACCTCCGCGCCCGCCTCCCTCCTGAGGACTCAACGCTGGCCGTGAACATCATGGGTACACTTGCATACGACAATGACATGGTGTGTGTCACACTTTGTGAATGATCGTTCATGATGCAGCGGATGAACGAGAAGCCATACGAAGAGAACGAGAAGCTGATGTGTGAGGTCACGGCCGCCGACCACCACGTAAAGGTGGCGGAGCAGGCGCTCAAGGAACTTCAGGCCAAGGAAGCCAAAAACCAACGTGTTGTGCTTAACGCAGCAATCGGTATCGCACGTCACACTGCCGAGGTAGAGTTGGGTCAGATTTTGGAGCACTGCGAAGGCGAAAGCACGGAAAGTGAATGTGCAAATGTTCGCAACGTGCGTCGAGCTTGAGTCATCGATCCTGCTCCTCACCTGGAAGCAAACACGCATGAACTGCGGGCTCGTTTATCTCCATCTCGAGCCCAAAATGAAAGCGGGTTTGGCAGCCTCGTGATTCTTGAGCTGGCCGACCCCTATGATGGCACGTGCGACGTCAACACGTTCCTAATGATTCTTCAGAGGCACCTCCGCCTTGCTCGGATCGAGGAGTGGGGTGCACATGGCATGTTTTCCTTGAAGCCAAAGTCGTATGAGAAGCCGACGGAGCTTTTGAAGCAGAAGCAGCAACAGTCGGACCCCACCTAGGAGGAGTATTGCAAACTGATGTGTGAGCTATACTCCAAGCACGCTGACTCGCACAAGGGAAAGAAGGAGCTCGAAAGCTTCATGCAAGGGAGCATGTTGGTGGAGCGGTATGCTGAGGCATTTCTGAACACTGCAAAGAAGGTCCAAGATCACCACCTGACAGAGAATGCCAATATTGACCACTTCCAGAGTGGTTTGACCAGCCTCAACTGTGATTCTTCTGCCTTCACGGCAATGGTAAGGAGTGGAATTCACTGCACGCACCGACAGTACGTATGTGCGAGGTATACAAGCAGAACTCCAGCCTATGGGATCGCAACGCGCGTGAAAGCAGGTCGACGCGTGAAGCGCCGTCAACTCCAAGGGGCAGTGCACCAAAACGCGCAGCGGAGGTATTGTCTGAACGCTCCAAGAAGTTCCGCCGGCACGGTGGAGAGAACAGATCCCGCTCCTCTCTCATCTGCAGATGCTGCCACCAGGTTGGACACATTGGGTGCGACTGTCTCCAACGTGACCAGCACTAACAGCAAGGCCAACAACACGGTCATGGCGTGCGTCAAGGCAGAGGACCAAACCGCTTCCACAGTGGTGGCTAGAACCGTTTCCATGGAGGCGTTCAACACCAGGGTGGGCATTGCGATGGCAACGGAAATGCCCCTGCTGGCCATGGACGCCATCACAGGGGGCAATGCCAAGGCCAAGCATTTGCTGCCATCCGGCGTCAGGGGGCAGAGGGTGGTCAGCGTGGATACGCACACCCCCGTGACGATGACCAGGACTTCAAGGGAGGTGTTGGGGGACGCGTCCACCGTCCCCACCATGGTGGTGAGCATGATTTTCACAATCCCCAGTAGCTAGCGGTGGACTGCTATCTGGGGTTGCTATGAATCATGCGAATGATGAGGACATGATATTCATGTTTTGTAATGATGATACAAAAATCTTTGAATTCTTATCGGCACAACATTTCTCAACTGTTTATCTGCCCGTGAATCCCGAGTCCCTCTACCATGATCGCTCATTCCCACTCTCATACGTGACCAAATAAAACCTTGTAAATTACACGAGCCTGGTCGTAGCCACTAAAGAAAGTTAGTCAGATATGATAGAAGCTGCATACAAAGCTCATGAGAAGAAATCTCTAACGCCAACTACAGTGGCCGTGCCTGTGGGTATAGAAAACAAACAAGTTTGCATTTAAAGGATGAGAATTGCTTGCCTCGTTCACTAGAAGAAATCGCATGTGGGAGCAGTTCCATGACATGGTTGAGCTACAAAGAAGCACTTATGCTTTGGATGTACCACCTTGAGGACAAGCCTCCAGTGAGCCTTTTCATGCGGAAGTCCAAAGCATCGATGACCATGCAATTTGATGGAAAACTGGCAGGCGTCCCTGCAAGCATCTTGGTGGATACTGGGGTGGATGATTCATTTGTGAGCGGTGCATTTGTATGCACGTGGCTGTTAAAGTACACGCCTCACACTCGTACTGTGATCTTCGGTGACCACAAAGAGGTGTCAGTCTTTGGTGACTGTGTGGCATGGTTTACACTGGCCTGCATCACCAACAGTGTCTGCCTCACCGTGCTTGATCTCATGGATCCATTTGATGTTGTTCTTGGAGACCCGTGGCTTGTGCACCACAAGGCACTTATGTGTTTTGAATCAAAGACATTGCAGATTAGTAGTAGAAGGAGAATGGTCACCCTTCTCCAATCCCACAAATACAATGACCTGAAACAAAGGCTCAATCAAGTCTCTCGGCGCTCTAAGTGAAACGGCGACTTCAACAAGGTTGCCGTTGTTTTCTTGTAACCTTGAAGAAAATGGATGACGAGATAGAGGGTGAGGTACCACACGGAGTCGTAAACATACACTCGGATGTTTTCGAGGCACCACCGGATGGACTACCACCTTGACGAACGGTCCGACATACCATTCCGTTGGAGCCCGGGGTGGTGCCTCCCTTTGGATCGGTGTATCGTTTGAGCCCAGCAAAATGACAAGTAGTAGAAGCCCAAATCAAGGAGTACCTGTAGAAGGGTTGGATTGAGCCAAGCTCTTCGCCATTTAGAGCACCGATCCTGTTTTTAAACAAGAAAGATGGTGGCCTCAGGATGTGCATGGACTATCGGGAATTTGAACAAACTCACTAAAAAAAATGGTATCCGCTCCTGCGCATCGAGGACCTATTTGACCAGCTTCAAGGAGCAAAAGTCTTCACATCTCTGGATCTATCGGAGGGCTACCATCTAATCCAAATCACGGAGGAGGATGTACCCAAAATGAAATTCGGAACTCATCTCGGACAATATCAGTTTTGGGTCCTCTGCTTTGGACTGACGAACACACCTGCAACATTCCAAGCAATGATGAAAAACGTCTTCCGTGAACACCTTGGCAAGTCGGTCCTGGTGTATCTTGACGACATCCTCATTTTTTCCAAGAACCACGAAGAACACAAGCAACACCTAAGAATGGTGCTTGAGATTCTTTGCAAGAACTGCTTTTTCGCCAAGAGAAGTAAGTGCAAGTTTGCGCAGCCAGAGTCGGAGTACCTTGGCCACGTCATTAGTGGCAAGGGGATCCGGGTGGACCCTCCGAGCGTGCAGGTTATGAAAGAATGGCCTTAACCCAAGAACATTGGTCAGCTCCACTCTTTCGTTGGACTCGCAAATTACTTCGAGCAGTTTATGAGAGGCTACTCCACGTTGGTGAGCCCTCTCACCCCCCTGACCCGAAAGGCGAGCACATGGGTTTGGTCAGCAAAATGCGATGAGGCTTTTGAGGCAATGAAGGCGATGCTGATCTCGGCATCGGTACTTGCACTCCTAGACCCAAAAAAGCCATTAGAAGTACGTTGTGATGCATCGATTACAGGATTGGGACCTGTGCTCATGCAAGACAGCCACCCTGTTACCTATGAGAGTCGCAAGCACTTAGATGCAGAGACCAAGTACACCACTGGGGATCAGGAGCTATTGGCAGTCGTGCATGCTTTCAAAGCATGTCGTTGTTATCTCAAAGATGTCAAAGGACAAGTCACTGACGTCACAGACCACAAATCTCTGATGTACTTTCAGACGCAACCTAACGTTTCACAACGAAAGACGAGGTGTAGCGAATAACTGAGCCACTTCACATTCACCTGGTAGTACAAACTAGGGTGGGCTAACGTGGCAGACCGATTGAGTGAAAACCCAACACATGTGAGTCTCATGTTGAGCAATAAGGAGGTCACAATCCGGTTCTTTCCCGCCGTTGCGACAGAGACAACACTGTACACAAACCCATTCCGTCCACCCCCACGACCATTGGTTAGTGTGAACCCTTTCAAGAATCACATTTGGATGGGCTACACTTTGGACCCGTGGTTCTCCAAGCCGATGAACATTGAACGCCATGGCCTCATGGAGGCTGTCGGGTTTTACTGGTGTGGCGAGCAGGTGGTGGTCCCGGATGTCAGCAACCTGCGGCAACAGATCATCTTCAAGTTTCATAACCCTCTCTCCTCAGGTCATATCGGATCGAAGAAGACAGGACATGCTCAGGCTCAACACTACTGGTGGCCAGGGTGGAGTAGTGATATGGGGAAGTACTGCATGGTGTGTGATCTTTCCCTTTGACACAAAACTTTGAACAAGGTACCTGTAGGGCTCCTCCAGCCACTACAGCTCCTTGACACCCCATGGGAGTCGGTGTCCATGGATTTCATCGTGGGACTCCCAGAGACCAAGAAAGGTCACGATGCTATCTTGGTCTTTCTGGACAGGGCAACAAGATTGGCCCATTTCATGCCCACAACAACTCGCGTCACAGCGGAAGAGACTGCTAGGTTTTTCTACGAAGGCGTCATCAAGTACAACGGCTTACCCATCTGCATCATCTCCGACCGTGATCCGCGCTTTGCCAGCCGGTTTTAACTTGCATCGCAGGAACGATTTGGAACGCGACAAAGCATGTCTTCGGCATTTCATCCCCAAACAGAGCGCATGAATCGCACTCTCGAGCAAATACTCCTCATGTACATCGACCTAAAAATGAAGGACTGGGATGACTATTTGGCCCGAGCCGAGTTTGTTGTGAACAATGCGGTCAACAAATCGTCTAGTTTTACTCCATTCTTCCTCAATCACGGTTGGGATCCGGTGGTATCCGCTTCAATGGTGAAGTGCGGGGGCGGCGGTGATCAGGTGCACACTATCCAAGTCTTTGTCGAGCGCATGGACGTCCTCTGGCAGGATGCCAAGGCCCATTTGTATGCGGTTTTACAGCGCCAAAAGGCCTATGCTGACCAGAGACGTCGTGAGTTGACGTTCTCCATCAAAGATCGTGTCCTTTTAAGCACACGGAATTTGTGGCTAAAAACACCGGGTGCACGAAAGATGTTGCCGAAATGGCTAGGACCCTTCAGGGTTACACAGAAGTTGGGAAGTGTGGCCTATCCGTTGGCTCTCCCACCAGCCATGCGCATCCATGATACCTTTCACGTGAGTCTCCTCGCACCCTACACAACAGAGGAGTCTGTTCAGCCACCCTCTCTTGCTGTACTCGCCGTAGAAGGCCAGTGTGAGGTGCACCACATCCTCCAACATCGTGAGCGTAATTTTCACACACGAGTGGTTAAGGAGTACCTCATCCACTGGGCCTGTTATGGACCTGACCACAACACTTGGGAGCCAGATTCGCGAGTGCCAACTTTGGCAATTGAGGAGTACTGGGAAGAATTTGCTGCCCGTCGGGACAAGCGTGCCCTCGGGGGTACCATCCCAGCAGTAGTTCCCTTGAGAGGATAATGACACTTTCCCTCGAGCTGATCTTTGGCTTATTCCTGACAGCCTGTCACAGGGACGCTTGGGTACCTGTCGCAAGGTTGCTTCATGTAAAGGGGGAGGAAGTGTGGCCACTCATTCTTATTTGATAGCTGAACAATCTCTGAATTCTGAAATGTGCCGAATCATATTGTTATCCTCTCCATGGACTAGCGCTTTTATCATCAATGATAGATGGCTGTGTAAAAACTACTTCTTCACAAAAGAGAAAACCGAATCGAGGAAGATTCGTAGGTAAAGGGGGAGGAATGTAACACAATGAACTTTTGGAATAGAACCTAAAATTTTTCAGTCAAAAGACTGTTGTAATCATTACCTGATTGTAATAGTCCATTGAAACCGTTCTCCGACCGACACGATGAGGTCGCGTCAAGCCTGACGTAAGCGCATGAAGCAAATAATGGAAATCGAATCCAAACAACCATCTCGATGGAAAATACCTCACAAAGTTTCCATCGTTCTTCCTAACGGAATACATAAATGATTACAAATAATAAACAAGTCATAACTTTATAAGAAAAAAATGTAGCTGAGAAGATGCAAGGAAGCTTCCTAGCAACACTCCTGTTGACCAAGCATCAGTGCCTGATCACACGGTGACGACAGTCACAAGTCGTGCACGCAACGGCAAGAGTTTGGCTAGGGGACACAAGGCAAAGTGTCTGAATGCTTCAGTAGAATTTGCAAAGAGATATGACAAATGAAAATTCCATGGCATAAATACCTGCCGCGGCGCACAGCGGGTGTCGCACGCGGCGGTCCAAGAGCTGTCCTAAAACCGGTCCAAAACCACTGTTTTGGCCGTAACTCTATGCACACATGTCAGAATGCTACGCTGTCTAAACCGAGACGTGCAAGATCACAAGATGGATGCTACGACTGGTCACATGCATGCATCCATCACCAGACAGTGGACACACAATGCAAAAACATGCAAATCGGGATCATGGCCAGTCTGCCAAAAAGGCTCCTATAAGCTGTAGAAAAACAACAGGGAGTCCCGGCAGTGTCCGGGGCTCTGGAACGGTAGTTGACCTACTCCAAGCTGGTAGTCCACCGCCAGTCATCGCACCGGTGTCACCAGGGCCCGCCTCAGGGATCTACACGAGTATGGACACGGCCGAGTGGTCACAGTAGACTGTACAAGAACATCACAAATCACAACACTCCCCCATGACCCGATTGTACGCATGTCCATACACGTGCAGCACTGGGACATGTACAATAGTGAGTGTAAAACAGATGGGACACGGACACACAACCCACACTCAACCACCCTCAGGCATGGGGCAAAGCCCAACAGAACAAATGGCCACCAGGAACTTTCCGCGAGCTAGTGCCTTCGTCAGGAAATCAGCACGCTACATGTCAGTGCCAACCCACATGACGGAGATAACATGTCGCTCCACCAGATCACGCACAAAGTGATGCTCAACCGCAATGTGCTTCGTGCGAGCGTGAAAGACACCGGAGTTCTCCGCAGTGGCGAGAGCACTCTGGTTGTCGCGACGGAGCACAATGGCGGGTACTGACTGATCAAGCTCAAGAAACAGGCGCTGCATCCATACCACCTCAGCAGCCCCTGCACCCAAAGCAATGTACTCTGCCTCCGACGAGCTACGTGCGATGCATCCCTGCTTCTTGCTACGCCAAGAAAGAGCGGTACCACCGAGCAAGAACACGTAGCCAGTACGGCTGCGTCCGTCCGGGCTCCAAGCCCAGTCGCTGTCAGTGTAGCCGTCAAGGACCATCGAACACTGCCGACGAAAGCAGAGTCCAAGGTACGGCGTGGAGACCACATACCGCACCACTCGCACAACCACGTGAAGGGCTCTGTCACGTGGAGCCTGTGAGAACTGAGCGAGGAGGTTGACAGCGAAAGCGATGTCAGGACGTGTGGTAGTGGCCAGGTACATCAGAGATCCGATGAGACGGATGTACAAGGTCACTTCCACTGTCTCCCCCAGCTGTGTGGGATCATCCACCTTCAAGACATCCTGCCCATCGGGTGTAAGAGGTGTGGAAGCGGTGGGCACTGCACCAAGGAGATCGCTGAAACGCTCCCCCACAACTCATGCATATCGGGCCTGATGCAGCAACAGTGTCTGACGCCTGCGATCTCGCACGATCTCCATACCAAGAAACACCGATGCAGGGACGAGGTCCTTCATCCTATAGGCAGTCTGAAGGACAGCCTTGACCTCCTTCACGGCCTCCAGGGAGGGAGACGCGATCAGAAGGTCATTGACATAGACCAGGATGGCGGTGAACCGCTCGGGTGTCGGTAGGATGTAGAGAGAGGGATCTGCCTCGCTCTGTACATATCCCGCAGGAGTCAAAGTGCCGGTGATCTCCCGGTTCCAACACCGCGGAGACTGTTTGAGGCCGTACAAGGACTTGCGCAAGCACCAAACCTTGTCACCGTCTTCAAAGCCTGGTGGCTGAGCCACGTAAATCTCCTCATCTAGAGAGCCATGGAGGAACACATTGTTCACGTCCATCTGGTGCAGTTCCGAGTCATGCTGAGCCACTACACTGAACAGAGCTCGAGCTGAGGTCATGCGGTTGACAGGGGCAAAATTGTTAGTGTAATCAACACCCTCAATATGAGAGTACCCCTTGACGACCAAGCGGGCCTTGTAGCGTTCCAGTGAGCCATCCGGCTTCACTTTCTTGCAAAAGACCCAATTGACCTGAATAGCCTTCCTCCCAGGCGGAAGGTCGACAAGCTCGTAGACTGTATGCTCTCGGATAGCGCGAAGCTCATCCTTACAGGCACCGCACCAAGCGTCAGCATCCTGTGATGAGAGGGCTTCCCTCAAGGTGCCCGGGTCAGGCGCCATAGAGGGAGAGCTCTGCGTGGCAAGGGCACACGCCTTGGTGCTAGGCCTGACGACCACAAGATCAGCTGCTGCATCACAAGCGATATGGAACTCATGAGTGACGAGATCGTACCCTACGGTGCACGCTGGATGTACCTCTGTGAGCTCAGTGCGGACACTCAGGCCTAGGGCCTTTGTGCCGGGGTCACCACTCGCGATGCTGCGAGAGGGGCGCCTGGGTGCGGGGCCCGACGCTCGTTGAGCTCCGGAATCCAGTGGTCGAAGACGGCTACCGGGCTCACGGGAGTAACCTGAGCTCGAGGGGTGCACCTCAGGCTCAGGGACCGGCACGACCACAGCTGGTGGGGGCTGAGGCAAGTTTGTCGGTGATGCCGTACAAGGAGATATGTGTGTGGGGAACACAGGACTGGGTGTGACAGCAGGAGCAGGCAAGACTGGACCTGACACAGAGGCACGAGTGCCAGTAGACGCAGGTCCTGGCGTAGAAGCTGGGGCACATGTGGGGTGTGAAACAGGCTGTACGGGCGAGGTCTCTGGACCGACGACGATGATCGCCGGGTCATCAAGGGCCGGAGACCGAGAGGTGAAGGGGGCTCGAACGGACACATCAGCCTGGTGAGAGATGCTCGTTGGCATAGAAGTCTCCCCCATCCACCGAGAACCCTCACATGTGGGAACATGGGTGGCGGAGAGTGCCGTGATCGAAGTCAGGTCACGGTAGGTGAGAGACTCGAAAAAGAGCACGTCGCGTGACTCAATGACGCGACGACGAGTAGGGTCCCATAAGCGCCAAGCTTTCGACCGTGGGGAAATGCCTACGAAGGCACAGAAGTGGCCCCGAGGTGAGACCTTGGATCCCTGCTGGTCCTCGGTGTTCCACACGAAGGCCACAGATCCCCAGACGCGAGCGAGAAGAAGGTCAGCACGGTGTCCAAACCAGATCTCATACGGCGTAATATGGTCTGGAAGCGGACCGTGCGGGAGGCGGTTCCAGACCCAAGTCATGTAGGCGAAGCCCTCAAAGACAAAGGACTCAGGGAGAACGCACTCAGACCGCATAGCGCGAACCGCATCCTCCATGGTGCGGTTCCAGCGCTCAGAAACACCATTCCGCTGAGGGATAGCAGGAGATGAGACCTGGTGGAAAATCCCGTGCTCAGCAAAGAATCCGTCCATCTCGCCAAGGAACTCACCACTACGATCCGAGCGGAAAGTATGTAGCGTGTGACGTGACTGACGCTCAGCCATCACTAGCCAGAGTCAAACCGCAAGGACAGCATCGCTCTTCTGACGTAGGCTGTAGACCCACCGCATCTGGGTAAAGTCATCAGTCAGAGTCAGAACATACCGGCCCCGATCAGATAGGGACCCGAAGCGCTCGGGAACGAGAGTCAGGGTAGGTGCATCGGTGCATCTTCCCCTGAGCACAAAAGAGACAGTTGGTCTTAGGTGGCTTCTTGAAAGAAGCAGCATCAAGACCGAGAGCTGGTTGTGTCCGAATGAGCTTCGACACAGTATCGGATCCCACGTGACACAGACGGTGATGAAGCAACCGCTGGTGTTCCGGAGATAGTCTACAAGTGACAAAGACCCGACCGGAGGAGGAAGGAGAGCAAGGGGAGGAGGTCCGAGAGATGCGATAAAGATCATCTACGACTGAGGCACGAAGGACAACACTGCCAGTGTCAGTAGCAGTCACAGTCGCTGAGTCTACGATATGCTCCACAGAGAGACCCATCAGTGTGCAGGCACGCACAGAAAGCAGGCTCAGCTCAAGATCATGCATAAAAAACACGTCGGAAAGGTACAAGGGGCCAGACGGACCGACGAAACATACGACCCCAACACCATGGACTGGCAAGGACTGACCAGAGCCTGTACGGACGGAACGGACAGACGTGACAGGACCGAGAACAACAAAATCACTACGATGTCACGTCATGTGATGAGTGGCACCAGAATCGATGATCTAAGTGCCACCGGGGTCACGACTGGTGGACGTCACTGTATAACGGGCAATGGAACACTCGACATCAGAGGGACGCTGAGCCGTCAGTGGGGAGGAACGACGCAGGGCACAAAGATGAGACTCATGAACCCAATCGGTGCATTCAGGCCCATCATCATCACATGCTGACTGTGCTCCCCCACACGTGTCGTCACGAGCCACAAGAACGGACGGACAGACAGTCTGTGGACCACCCGACGATGACAACACACTCGCACCTCCCTGAAAGCGGAGCGCTAGAAGGTGTCGGAGCTCAGCAATGGTGCGGTCTCGTCGTTCCGGATTGCTACTACTCGCCGGTGAGGAAGCGGGAACAGCTGCAGTCGTGGCCGCCACGCATCCGGAGGATGGCGAGGATGACATGCTGGACGTGGAACGGAGGGCGTGTGCAGCCTGGAGCCCACAAGTAATCCGCGCCCAGTTGAGCGGCTGCTGGCACTCGGTGTAGCGATGGGCGCCTCCACAGTTGTAACAGTGAACAGAACGTCCACTGCTACCACTGGATGACGACTGCTGCTGTGACTGCTACTGACCTGATCCACGCTTCCCCTTCTTCTTCTTCCCCTGAGCTGGTGCTGTAACACCCTGTTTCTGAGTGGGTGTGGGCGGGGCCGAAGAGGAGGAGGAAGATGAGGACGTGATGGAGGATGAAGAAGGAGACTGCAGGAGGGAAGATGGTGGTGATGCGACAAATGCTACAGCAAGAGAGGTCTCTTGATGGGCCACGGTTGCCTCGCGGGCTGAAGTCACCTGGAGGAAGAGCTGATGCGCCCAGGGGAGAAGCTGCAGAGTGGCTGAAAAGGGCTCGAGGACAGCTTCGCTGTATCGTGTGAAGATAAGGCGAACTCCGAGCATCATCGTACGGAGCGCCCATAGCTGTGTGCCTCCTGAGGTCCCAAGGCGCGTGTAGATACGCATGGCGCGTTGCCAGTAGTCGGCTGCAGGCTCTGCAGGCCCCTGACGGAGAGAGTGGAAGGCACAAATGTGTACTGCATGAGTGGCGTGCGTCTCTGCGGCTAGCAGGGATAAGGCCAGATCCCAACCTCCGCGTGGATCGGCGCCGGTGCCTGTGCCGGCCTCGCCAAGGGAGGGGCGGAAATCGACGACGGTCTCGCATGGCATGGCATAGAGGAGTCCACACATCGCCCTGGCTGCTGTCACCACCTGAGCTGGGTCTGTAGGCTGATACGGGCTGTGGTAGTAGGGCCACACTCCCTTTGAAGTAGCCTAAACCTGAAAGAGAATCTCCAAGCAGTCAAAGCCGTCCTCACTGTTGTACCGTGGAGGTGGTGTCTTAAAGTCCTTGGGTTGCCTCTCCGTGGGGAGAGCAACCGCAGGCCGAGGAGGACGAGGGACGGGGAAGACTCCTGGAAGGGGATAGTCACCGGGATAGTCGGGTGACGATCGCATCGGAGGAAACCGAGGAGATCTGGTGCCCGTCTGTAGCTAACGGAGGTGCTCCTGAAGAACTCGAATCTCATGATCAGGGGAGTCGCCTGTCATGCCTGGCATGAACGGATCATCATCCAGGAGGTCAGGAGGTGGTGGGTCAGGTCTAGCTCCTGTCGTGGGTGCCTGAGCTGACTGTTGTGTAGAAACTGCGACGCCGGCAGCTCCCTCGGAAACCTGCCATGGGACCGTGGACTCGGCACGCAGAAGCCCAGTCAACGTGCGGATGGCATGATTATGCTCCTGCTATAGGCGACGCATCTCATCCTGCTGGCTCTGCAGGTCCTCAATGGCCTGTGAGCGTGGGCTCAGGACCCCAGAAGAAGAGGAGGAGGGATCACATGTCCCCTTTCCCTTGTTGTCAGACGAGTTCATGTTGCCTCTCAACATGGGTCGACAGGTCAGGTTTGTCGCATTGCAAAAGCGTCAGCCTTTCTCGAGGATTTGAGACGCTGGCCATTTTTGACTGTCCGGCCAAAAATTTGGTCAAGTTTGGTGCTGACGTCAACAGGTGGTTGCTGACGTCAACACGACCTGATGACGTCAGCAAGCAAACATGCTGACGTCAACTTGACTCCCCCTGACCTTTTTTCCTCTTTTTTCCTCTCGCGGTTGTGCGCGAGCGTGCACCCGCTCCGTAGCAACTGCACGGAAGCTGCGCGGAAGCTGCATAGTAGCTTCTGCTCAGCTGCTGCTGCAGCTGTGCTGTCAGCTGTAGCAGCAGCGGCGTGGCTGCGTGTGTAGCAGTGGTAGCAGCAGCTGCACAATGCCGCTGCTGCTGTTGCGCGCTGCGGCTGCTGCTCGCTGCCGCCGCCGCACGCTGCTGTTGCTGCCGCTGCTGTGATGCTGTTGCTATAGCAGCTATTGCTCTGCTGCTGCCGCCGCGGTTGCCGCTGCTGCTGCTGCGCTGCTGTTGCCACCGCTGCTGCTGCTCTGCTACTGCCGCCGCTACTGCCGCTACGCTGCTGTTGCCGCGGCCGCCGTTGCGGCTGCGGACAGCGGCTGCACTCGCTACATCCGCCAGGAGCTACTGTAGCTGCTGCTACGACGCTGCTGCTGCTGCTGCCGCTCCTGCTCCTGCTGCTCTGCTGCTATGCTACTGCTGGCACGGTGGCAACGCCGCTGCTACGGTCTCACGTGATGGGTTGGGTTGCGTCGACGGCGACCGGCTGTCTTGGACAGGCCCCAGTGGATCTATTGTAGCGGTGACTCTCATTGTTGCTGCTCTGCTGCGTCTCTGCAGTGCAGCTCAGTGAGAACTGTCTCATTGCTCCGATACCATGAGAAGATGCAAGGGAGCTTCGTAGGAACACTCCCGTTGACCAGGCGTCAGTGCCTGATCAGACGGTGACGACAGTCACAAGTCGTGCACGCAACGGCAAGAGTTTGGCTAGGGGACACAAGGCAAAGTGTCTGAATGCTTCAATAGCATTTGCAGAGAGAGATGACAAATGAAAGGTCCATGGCATAAATACCTGCCGCGGTGCACAGCGGGTGTCGCACGCGGCGGTCCAAGAGCTGTCCTAAAACCGGCCCAAAACCANGTAGGAACACTCCCGTTGACCAGGCGTCAGTGCCTGATCAGACGGTGACGACAGTCACAAGTCGTGCACGCAACGGCAAGAGTTTGGCTAGGGGACACAAGGCAAAGTGTCTGAATGCTTCAATAGCATTTGCAGAGAGAGATGACAAATGAAAGGTCCATGGCATAAATACCTGCCGCGGTGCACAGCGGGTGTCGCACGCGGCGGTCCAAGAGCTGTCCTAAAACCGGCCCAAAACCACTGTTTTGGCCGTAACTCCACGCACACATGTCAGAATGCTACGCCGTCTGAACCGAGACGTCTAGGATCACAAGACGGACACTACGACTGGTCACATCATGCATCCATCATCAGACGGTGGATACGCAATGCAAAAACATGCAAATCGGGCTCATGGCCAGTATGCCGAAAAGGCTCCTGCAAGCTGCAAAAAAACAACAGGGAGTCCCGGCAGTGTCCGGGGCTCTGGAACGGTAGTCGGCCAGCTCCAAGCTGGTAGTCTGCCGTCAGTCGTCGCACTGTTGTCACCAGGGCCCGCCTCAGGGATCTACACGAGTATGGACAAGCTAGAAAACTTAGGCAACAGGTTGGGGCAGCAGCGTTGTTGATGCAGCGTGCGGGCTTCCACGCTCGTTGCTCAAGTCAGCTGTCCCCTCAGTCTGCTACTCAGGAGTCTAAGTCTGGAAGCTCTGGGTTTGTTACTCAGAAACGCGCGCGCGAGAGTTAGCACCAGAAAGCAGCTGAAAATTGAAAGTAAATGGTTAGGAATGAAGAATCAGCAACAATGGGAGACCCCTCTAATTTCTAGCTCCCCCCCACTAGTGTAGAAGTTGTTACTCAGCTAACCAGCCAAAACCAGAAAATAGCTCTGGACCTATTTTCTGGCAGGCAGGGTTTTCTCGGTGAGCCCTGCGAGACGCCCGACAGCCCACAACCCGGGCGTTGTCTGTTTTGCCTGAAAACTGGACCATACCATAATACCAACGCTGCGAACGCAGTCGTGCGATCAGAATCAGCTTGAAAAATTGTAGGAAAGAGTTATGGCTGCCCAAATCCGGGCAGTGCCTATAGTGGTCCGTGATGCCGAACAGGGCCATACAGCATGCAACAAGGACCTTATGCAGAGCATGACGATGCAGACGCGACGGGACGCGCTGGACGCATGCAGACAGCAATTGCTCTGGCAGTGACCGCCTGCAGCACGACCGCCGAGGAGGCCTGCCGATGGAGCTGAGCACGTCGTCGCAGAGAGGAGGCTCCAGCGAACTGCGAGTAGACCTCAGCGTGCGTCGGCTCCATCGGATGACACTCCATCAGCGTCCAGTCTCGCCGTCAGTCATCTGCACGCCGATGTACACAAGCTGGGAGGACACAACAGAGCACAATGAGGGATGCGCAAAAGCCAACACTCCCTCATGACTCACAGGCGTAGTGTACATGGGCGGGCAGAGAAACGGTCAACATCCAAACTCTCCCAAGGTACGCAGAGACGCAGGCAGAGACAAAGAGGGCAACTCACGGACGCACGCAGACTGTACTCATAGCCTTCTTGAACGAGACCGCTTCAGTGCCTTGGTCAGGAAGTCAGCCAGCTATCGTGCTGTCTCAACCCATACGATGCTGATGCTGCCGTCATGCAACAACGAACGCACATAGTGATACTCAACATTGATGTGCTTTGTGCGTGTGTTATGCACACCGTCATTGTCGGCGATGGCCATGGCACTCTCATTGTCACAATGCAAGGTGATGGATGCGACAGACTGACGCAACTCGGACAGTAGACGATGCAACCACACACTCTCACACGCGCCTGAGCCAAGGGCCACGTACTCAGCCTCAGCAGTACTGCGTGCAATGCACCCCTGCTTGCCACTGCGCCAGGACACAGCTGTGCTGCCGACCAGAAAGATCCAGCCCAAGCGACTCTTACCGTCTAGACTGCCGGCCTAGTCACTGTCGGTGTAGCCCACTGCGACGACGGAAGGATGGAGGCGGAACATAAGACCTCGCCGAGGGGTCGAGACGACATAGCGCAACACTCGGATCGCGGCCTCAAAGTGGAGGTGACGCGGCTCCTGAGAGAACTGGGCCAGGAGGTTGACGGCGAACGCGATGTCTGGACGCGTCGTCGTCGCCAGGAACATCAGTGACCCGATGACCCGCAGATACGTGGTCACATCAACTGGCTCCCCCACAACAGCTGGGTCATGACTCTTCAGCTTCACCTGGCCATCGGGTGACATGGGTGAAGATGCGGTAGGCACGAGGGGCAGGTCCTCGGCGAAGCGAGTGGACAGGGTCTGTACATAGGCAGCCTGGTGGACGTGCAGGATGCCCTGGGAGCGATCATGCTCGAGCTCCATGCCCAGGAAGACTCGGGCAGACCCGAGATCCTTCATCTGGTAGGCGGCGTGCAACAAGTCCTTGACACGCTGGATGGCGGCCGTGTCTGGCGACGCAATGAGGAGATCGTTGACGTAGACCAGATTCGCAGCAAAGGTCTGACCTCTCAGGCTGACGAGCAGTGCGGGGTCAGCGTTGCTACACTGGAGGCCGTCACGGAGAAGCGTGCTGCTGATCTCCTAGTTCCAGCACCGAGGCGACTGCTTCAGGCCATAGAGGGCCTTCCGCAGCCACCAAACTCTCCCAGTGCCGTCGTCGAAGCATGGGGGGTGCGTCATGTAGAGCTCCTCACCCTCAAGTGAGCCATGGAGGAACGCGTTGCTCACGTGCATCTGATGTAGCTCCCACCCGTGCTGGACAACCAGGCTAAAGAGCGCCTGGCCAGTGGAGAACCGACCGACTGGGGCGAAGATCTGGTCGTAATCGACCCGAGGGACCTGAGCAAACCCCTTTGCTGTGAGGCGGGCCTTGTACTTGTCCAAGGATCCGTCAGGCTTCCACTTACGCCGAAAGACCCACTTGGCACCAATGGCCTTCTGACCTGGAGGGAGGTCGACGAGGTCATACACGTGGTGCTGTCGGATAGCAGCGAGCTCCTTGACGCAGGCAGCATCCCAATGTGCGGCCTCAGGGGAGGCTCGAGCCTCGCGTAGGGTGGCTGGGTCCTCTGGGCGCGCTGTGGACCGGACTGAGAGGGCGTGTGCATCACGAGCCCCAGGTGGGATGCGGNGACCCGAGGGACCTGAGCAAACCCCTTTGCTGTGAGGCGGGCCTTGTACTTGTCCAAGGATCCGTCAGGCTTCCACTTACGCCGAAAGACCCACTTGGCACCAATGGCCTTCTGACCTGGAGGGAGGTCGACGAGGTCATACACGTGGTGCTGTCGGATAGCAGCGAGCTCCTTGACGCAGGCAGCATCCCAATGTGCGGCCTCAGGGGAGGCTCGAGCCTCGCGTAGGGTGGCTGGGTCCTCTGGGCGCGTTGTGGACCGGACTTAGAGGGGGTGTGCATCACGAGCCCCAGGTGGGATGCGGGCGAGTGCAGCCACAACAGCATGCTGATGCTCGTGATGAAGCATGGCGTAGTCCAATGCAGAACCCGGGTGAAGGTCTGCGATGATGGCAGAAGTGGTCAGGCCGAGAGCCTTTGTGCCAGGGTCCCCACTTACGACCGTGGGAGTGGAGGAGACACGTGAAGCCATAGGGGGTCGAGGCGCCGCGGGACGCGGGGCGAGGGTCTGCGCGCTCACTGTCGGCCGAGGTCGGACGCTGCCGCCTGGGCCACGTGTGTAGCGCGGTCGGGCAGAAGATGGCCCTGAGTCCGACAAGCCGACGGAGGCAGACGGGGCTACTGGTCCGGAGGAGCCAGCAGACGCGACAGGCGGTGCTGGCCCGGAGGGGCGAGTTGGCCCGGAGGAGCCTGCAGACGCGAAAGGCGCTGTTGGCCCGGAGGGGCCAGCGGACGTGACAGGGGCTGCTGGGCCAGAGGGGCCAGCGGACGAGACTGGGGCTGCCGGCCCGGAGGGGCGAGCGGACGCGACTTGGGCTGCCGACCCGGAGGGGCCAGCGGACGCGACTGGGGCAGCTGGACCAGAGGGGCCAGCGGATGTGACAGGCGCTGCGGGCCCAGAGGGGCCAGCGGACGCGACTGGGGCTGTCGGCCCGGAGGGGCCATCGGAAGTGACTGGGGTTGCCGGCCCGGAGGGGCCATCGGAAGTGACAGGGGCTGCCGGCTCGGAGGGGCCAGTGGACACGACAGGTGCTGCTGGCCCGGAGGGGCCAGCGGACGTGACTGAGGCAGCTAGCTTGGAGGGGCCAGCGAAGGCGACTGGGGCAGCTGGCTCGGAGGGGCCAGCGGACGCGGCTAGGACTGTTGGCCCGAGGGGGCCGGAGGACGCGACAGGGGCTACTGGCTCAGAGGGACTGAGTGATGTGTCACTCGGAAGCGATAGGACGGAGGACGGACTCACCACTCCCCCACGCGAAGGGAGGGACACGGACAAGCCGGAGCGGATGAGGTCGCGGGGAAACAGGTCCTCAAAGAAGAGGGCATCGCGGGACTCGTCAATGCAGTGTCGGGATGGGTCCCAGAAGCGCCAAGCCTTGGACTGACGAGACACATCGAGGAAGGTGCAAGGGCGTCCGTGGGGGGCGAGCTTGCCGCCCTGCTGTGGGACGGGCAGCCACACAATGGCCACGCAGCCCCAGACGCGAGCCGGGCGGAAGTCAACGCGCCGACCGCACCAGTGCTGGTGGGGCGTGGACTAACAGGGAAGGGGACCGTGGGGAACTCGGTTCCAGACCCAGGTCATGTAGGGCATGGCTTCAAAATAGAAGCCATCGGAGAGACCGGACTCGACCCGCATGGTGCGAATGGCGTCGGCCATGGTACGGTTCCACCGCTCGGAGACGCCGTTCTGGGCGGGTGTGTAGGGCGCAGACGTCTCACGGTGGATCCCGGGGGAGGCGAGAAAGGTCGTGGCCTCACCCAGGTACTCGCCATCGCGATCGGAGCGAAAGCGGTGAAGGGGGAGGCCACACTCGCGCTCAGCGAGGACAAGCCAGTCCTGAATTGTTTGGGTGACATCGCTTTTCTGCCGCAGGCAGAAGACCCAACGGTAGCGAGAATAGTCGTCCGTAAGAGTGAGGACATAGCGGCCATGCTCACCGACGAACTCGGTGGGGAGAGGGCCCATGACGTCCGAGTGGACAAGGTCAAGAGGAGCGGACGCACGGAAGGAAGATAGGGGGTACGTGGACCGGTGCACCTTCCCCTGAACGCAGTCAATACACTCATTGGGGCACGGGAGAGGGAAAGTCTCCGGGTCAAGGCCCTTGGCCGGCTGGGTGCGGAGCATGCTTTCTACAGCGGCAGAGTGGACGTGGCAAAGGCGGCAGTGCAAGAGGCGGATGTGCTGAGGAGAAAGCGTGCTGGTGACAAACACATGGCCTGTGGCGGCCGACGGGGAGGAGATCGGAGGGGAAGACGAGAGGCGAGGAACGTGTCACAAGTTGCCACGGGCAGTGGCGTGCAGTCGGACAAGACCAGACGGACGCAACGACATAGTGCCGACACTACGCGAGTGCACAACGTCCATGCTCATGCGGTCAAGGGCAGTCACGGACAGGAGGCTGAGCTCGAGACCAGGGACGAAGAGAACATCGGTCAAAAAGACGTCACCGACAGGACCACGGAAACGAATGACGCCAACACCACGGACAGGCAACACTTGTCCGGAACCCGTCCGGACAGCGGAGACATCGCCGATAGGACCGAGCATACTGAAGGCCTCACGAGAGGCCGTCATGTGATGCGTGGCCCCGGAGTCGATGATCCAGGTCTCAGCAGGGTCCTGGACAGGGTTCGCCAGATCGCTCATGGTCACATGGCAGCAAGCGAGGGACGCGGATGCGGTGGAAGGAGGCGCGAAATGAGACTGCCAATCGTCAAGCCACGCAATGTCGTCAAGGAGTGGGGTGGAGGAGACCACGGGAGACGATGAGACAGACAAGGAAACGGGACACGACCGTAGCTCAGTCTCAGTCATACAGGGATGGGCCGGAGGGCAGGAGGTGACGCAACTCACACTTCCCTGGGGAGGAGGGCGAGGTAGGCCAAGCTGGAGCGCGATGAACTGCTCCAGCTGACGCTCACGGGAGGACGGCGCAGGAGTGTAGATGGAGTGCAGAGTGACGGCGCCGGAGTCCGGGTAGTGGGAGGACTGAGCCAGCAAAGGATGCGGAGGTGCCGACGGCTGTGGGTAGTACTGCTGCGGGTAGTACTGCTGCGGGTAGTACTACTACGGCGCGAGTGTCTGCGGGACAGGCGAAGTTGTCGGAGTGGCAGAGCTGCTGGACGAGGTCGGAGTGTCAGGGCCAGCAGCAGCGATGGCGGCAGAGGCGAGGCGGGGCTCCCGCTTTCGGCGCATGGTGGCGATGACGCGCGCCTCGTCCGTCGGGAGAGGGCACGTGTACCACCCGTGCCCGGGCTGGCCACAGTTGTGGCAGACCGAGCCACCACCGCTGGACCCGGTCGATGACTGCTGCAGCTGATGTTGCGGTGGACCCTTGCCTTTCTTGTTCTGACTTTTCTTCTTCTTCCCCGAAGACGATGAGGTAGCTGCGACGGGGGAGGCGACGGCCACGGAGGCAACGACAGGGGATGCAAGGGCCTCCGTGCGATGAAGCTGGGACTCCTAGCGAGCTTCCTCAATGCGGAGTAAGAGCTTATATGCCCAGGGCATGAGGGTGCCCTGGGCCTCCATGGTGGAGACGACGTCCTGAGGGTAGTGGACGAAGACGTCTGCATACACGCTGGTGGCACCACGCTTGATGGTTAGGAGCGCGGACAGAGGGGGTAGAGCAGATTTGCCGAGTCGATGAAGGATGTCCTCCGCCCGCTGCTAGTAGGCAGTGACCGTCTCGGTCTCCCCCATGTCAGGGAGTTGAACTCCCGGAGCAGACGGCTGATCTCAGCGTCGCTGGACAGGCGATGGGGCCTGGTGAGGACGTGCCATGCGACTGCAGGGTCTGGGATGTCGCCAGCGGTGAAGTCGCCGAGGAAGGGCTCCAGGGCAAGGCGGGAAGCTGGGGGGGCGACTGGGACAAGGGCACGGATGGCGCGACCAGCGTCATACAGCTGATCGGCCTGGGTGAAGTCGTGAGGGAGGGTGTAGTAGGCCCACAGACCCTCACCCTGCGTCCAGATCCGGAAGCTGAGCTCCCAGCTCCAGAACTGCTCGCCGGCCTGAAGCAGCGGCCACGGCGTCTCAGAGTCCTTCTGCTTGCGGCCGGCACCCAGAGTGGGGCTAAGGACGGAGGTCACTGTCTGCCGTTGGCGCTGAGTCTGCTGCTGTGCCAGGTAGTACGTGGCAGCGGACACAGCGGGGCTAGCGTGACCTGGAGGGATGAACGATGGCAGCACACTGGTGGCAGTCTGGGAGGCGACTGGCTGTAGCGCTGCAAGCTGCTGTGTCAAGGCGGGGAGCTGTTGCTGAAGAGCAGCAAGGGGGTCTAAGTTGCCGCCAACGTTACCAATGGGCTGCTGCTGCTGCTACTATAGGGGCGGCGGCTGCTGCTGTTGTAGCGGCGGCGGCTGCTGCTGCTGAGGCGGCGGCGGCTGCTCATGCTGCTGCTCCTGCTGCTGCTGCTTCAGCTGCTGCTGCTGCGGCGGCGGCAGCTGTTGTTGCCGTGGCGGCGGCGGCTGCTCCTGCTGCTGCGACGGCGGCGGCAGCTGCTGCTGCGGCGGCGGCGGCTGCTGCTGTTGCAGCAGTGGCGGGTGCTGTTGTTGCTACTGCTGTTGCTGCAGTCGCTACAAGAAAGGAGGGGTAGGGAATCCCCCAAGAGAGGAGGACCCCTCCTCGCCGGGACTACCAGCCATGATTTAGTGTCCCTTGTGTTTTTTTTGTTATCTTAGTGTTGCTGATGTCAGCAGTAGGTTGGGGCGGTGGGGATACTACCCACCCCTTTGGTTTTCCCCCTTTCCTTTTTTCCCCCCTTTTTTCTTGTGATGACGTCAGTAGTGACGTCAACAGAGGGGTATTGACATCAGCATCGGCGGTTGTTGGGGCCGCCGCTGCTGCTGTTGCTGCTCATGCTGCTGTAGCCGCTGCTGCTGCTGCTGCTGTTGCTGCTGCTGCTGCTGCTGCTGTTTGCTACTGCTGCTGCTGCTGTTGTAGCAACTACTGCTGCTGCAGCTGTTTGCTGCTGCTGCTGTTGTTGTAGCTGCTGCTGCTGTTGCTGTTGCTGCTGTAGTTGCAGCTGCTGTTGCTGCAAGCTGCTGCGACTGTTGTGGCTGCTGCAGCTCGCTGCTGCTGCGCGCTACTGCAGCTGCTGCGTGCTGTAGCAGCTGCTCGCTGCTGCTGCGGGCTGCTGCAGCGTGCTGCGGGGGTGGGGGATTTTTTTGTTGCCTTTTTTTGTTTTTTTTTCCTTGTCACAGCGGACAGTAGCCCGCTGTCTGCTGTGAGTTACGGGCTGCTGCTCGCTTGGCAGTAGCGAGCTGCTGCTCGCTGGCAGCAGCGGGCTGCTGCTCGCTGCTCGCTCGCTGCGAGCAGCGAGCAGCAGCAGCTGCGGCTGGCAGCTGCCAGCTGCTGCTGCTGCTGTAGCTGGCTGCTGCTGCAGCTCGTTGTAGCAGCTGCTGCAGCTCCCTGCTGCTGCTGCATGCTGCTGCAGCTGCTGCGTGCTGCGGCTGCTGCTTGCTGCCGCTTCGAGCTGCTGCTACGGGCTCCTGCTGTGCGCTGCTCCTGCTGCTACGCGCTGCTGCTACTGTTGCGAGCGGCTGCTGCTGCGGGCTGCTACGTGCAGCTGCTTCTGCCTGCTGCTGCCGGTGGTGCCAGTCACTGCACCTGGGTGACGTTGCCGCTTGCGTCATCGCCCTTAGTTGTCAGACGCCGCCTGTCGCTCACCTCCTCGCGTCACGTGTGGGGGTCACTGCTGCCGGAAAAATTTCGGCAGTATTTCCCCTGGCCCAGTGGCCGTGGGAAAAAATCTGACGCCGCCACCAGGCGGGTCAATGCTGTTGGAAAAAATCTGGCAGCATTTCCCCTGCACTGGCGCGTATGGGGGTCCGCCGGCGTTGTCTGGCACCTGTTCGCCAGTCTTCTGCTGCTGTTGCTACGCTCTGGCTCTGATACCAAGCGAGAAAACCTAGGCAGCAGGTTGGGGCAGCAGCGTTGTTGATGCAGCGTGCGGGCTTCCACGCTCGTTGCTTAAGTCAGCTGCCCCCTCAGTCTGCTGCTCTAGAGTCTAAGTCTGGAAGCTCTGGGTTTGTTACTCAGAAACGCGCGCGCCAGAGTTAGCGCCAGAAAGCAGCTGAAAACTGAAAGCAACTGGTTAGGAATGAAGAATGAGCAACAATGGGAGACCCCTCCAAGTTCTAGCTCCCCCCCACTAGTGTAGAAGTTGTTACTCAGCTAACCAGCCAATCAGAAAATAGNAAAATCTGACGCCGCCACCAGGCGGGTCAATGCTGCCGGAAAAAATCCGGCAGCATTTCCCCTGCACTGGCGCGTATGGGGGTCCGCCGGCGTTGTCTGGCACCTGTTCGCCAGTCTTCTGCTGCTGCTGCTACGCTCTGGCTCTGATACCAAGCTAGAAAACCTAGGCAGCAGGTTGGGGCAGCAGCGTTGTTGATGCAGCGTGCGGGCTTCCACGCTCGTTGCTTAAGTCAGCTGCCCCCTCAGTCTGCTGCTCTAGAGTCTAAGTCTGGAAGCTCTGGGTTTGTTACTCAGAAACGCGCGCGCCAGAGTTAGCGCCAGAAAGCAGCTGAAAACTGAAAGCAACTGGTTAGGAATGAAGAATGAGCAACAATGGGAGACCCCTTCAAGTTCTAGCTCCCCCCCACTAGTGTAGAAGTTGTTACTCAGCTAACCAGCCAACCAGAAAATAGCTCTGGATCTATTTTCTGGCAGGCAGGGTTTTCTCGGTGAGCCCTGCCAGACGCCCGACAGCCCAAAACCCAGGCGTTGTCCGTTTTGCCTGAAAACTGGACCATACCATAATACCGCCGTTGCGAACGCAGTCGTGTGGTCAGAATCAGCTAGAAAAATAGTAGCAAAGAGTTATGGCTGCCCGAACCCGGGCAGTGCCTATAGTGGTCCATGATGCCGAACAGGGCCATACAGCATGCAACAAGGACCCTAGGCAGAGCATGACGATGCAGACGCGACGGGACGCGCTGGACGCATGCAGACAGCAACTGCTGTGGTAGTGACCGCCGGCAGCACGACCGCCGAGGAGGCCTGCCGATGGAGCTGAGCACGTCGCCGGAGAGAGGAGGCTCCAGCGATCAGCGAGTAGACCTCAGCGTGCGTCGGCTCCATCGGATGACACTCCATCAGCGTCGAGTCTCGCCGTCAGTCAACTGCACGCCGATGTACACAAGCCGGGAGGACACAACAGAGCACAATTAGGGATGCGCAAAAACCAACAGGACACGACCGAGTGGTCACAGTAGACTCTACAAGAACGTCACAAATCACAACACTAGCTTCATAAGGCGTGGCAAGCCATGAAGAATCGTGCAAGGAAAAGACCACTCCGGCGAGGAGGATGGTCATTCAAATTTCAACCCGAACTTTTCCGAGCTCCTGTAAGCCTTTTTGACGCTCAGTTTGAGCACTCGTGTCTCAATGAGTCAAAGACCGGCACGTGAACCAACTATCTTGAATTTTTGGTTTTGCTGGCGGGCTATTGTGTGAACCACCGCCCCAATGTGGGCTTTGGCGCTGATGGATTCGACACTACGGGTCCTCTCGCTAAATCTTGGAGTATACTCGGGCTCTTGCATCAATTTATCCACGGATAAAACGTCGTAAAAAACCATTTATTTACTGTTATATTGAATAATTTCATAAAAATACAGTTAAAAGGAGAATTTTAAAACAGTTTTGGGCAAATGGGGCTTATTTGTTAGAGACGGCGGTTATTCTTGTGAAGCATGGATGACTGGGTTCCTTTCTTCCGATTGGTGGGGAATGAGGCTCACGGTTGATGAAAGAGGGGGGATGGGAATTTAAACCCTGTAATGAAACCAAGCCTAAACTGTTTGGGGCCAATCTCAACCCCCCCCCCCCCCCCCCCCCCTCCCCCCCTTCCCCAAGTTCTTGGCGGAGCTTCTTGACGTGACCACTCATGTCGTGACCCCACACACGCCAGTAAAACTATAATTCCAAAACTTCTTCTATGCCGACGTTAATTTCCGGCATTTTTTTCTATGTGATCGGTAGTTTCAACTCTGTCATGGAAGTACACCCAATAGAAATGACAGGTTACTAAAGTTTTCTCATGAATTGAATTGTGTAATGCCCTGAAAATCTACCTACTAGGGATAAAATTCATCTTATGGAAAAATGAGAATTTATTTTCCTGCAGCTGGGACGAATGAGGCTTATTGTTTTGAAGTAGGGGGTAGTGAGGTCACACAACGAAACAGGGGGGGGGGGGGGGGGGGGGGGGGAGGTACCTTCACCCAAAAACAATTTGGAGCAGGCAGTGTTCCCCTCTTCAGCGGAGGCGGCGTTTCTGCACGGCTGCTCTCTTCCCCGCCTTGCGCTCTATTGCAGTGCAACGCGTCTCACGCGGAAATTCGCGCGCTGGCAGAGCCATGGCGTGACAGACGCTGCCAGCCCAAGCAGGCGTCGGCGAGAGCACTTTCAGACCAACCGAGCTTCCAGGCTGCTGCGTGCGGTCTTCGTGCCTGCCAGAGCGCTTCTCGAGACGGATCCAGCCCGTGGAGCACACAGGCGGCTGATTCTCTACCGTTGCTTTGTTTGTTCGGCGCCAACTGGCCGCAGGAGCAGCCGCCCCTCCGTGGCTTGCGCCGGATTTTGTCGATTCCCTCGGATTCGCCGGTCGTCGAGCTGCCAGCGTGCGTGAAAGAGCCTTGGAGTGCAGCGGACGAACGCACCCGCCGCCCCTCTCACGTCTTCAGCGGCGAGCAGCCAGCACAGCTGTGCCGAAGATGGCACCGAGGGTCGCCGCTGCAGCGGCTGCGCGGCAGCGCCAGGCTTTGTTGGCCGCCGCGACCGCCGCAGCTGCGGCTCCTACGAGAGCGGCGGGAGGATCGGCCAACTCCGCCGCGCGTGACGCCCTCGCTCCCTCCGCCGCTGCCGCTTTAGCCGCAGCTGCCGCTGCGAAGGGTCAGCTGGCGCGAGGGGCAAACTCGAGAATCAGCAGCCTGTTCCCGCAGCAAACATGCCATGCAGGCATGATGCTGCAGCAGCAGCAGCAGCAGAAGGCAGAGAAGCTCGGGCAGAACGTGCTTTGGCGGCAACTGCATGGTTCGGCAGCCGGGCCTGTGATGGCGGCTGGAGACGGCGGAGGGATTCCGGTGTCCACGTCGGATTTGGAGGGCGCGAGGGACGATGCGGATGGCGCCGCTGCGGTGGTGGACATTGACGCGTCCACTGACGCGTCGCTGTCGTCGTCTGCTGCGGCGGCGGGGTCGGTGTTGGACGCTGCTGCTCTGAGAGAGGAGGCGTTGGGGCCCTTGCCCGACATTGTGGCTGCTCTCCCGTCCGTGAAACGGCGGTCGCCAGGTTGGTGCTTTTGAAGCCAACCAACGATGGTAACGGCGACGAACAACCAAAACAAGAACACTACCGACCAACAACAGAAAAGTATCGAACATAGCAACGAACGAAAGCAACAAGAGCAACAAAAGCAACGAAAACATAACATTTGCAGCAAAAAACAACAAATTCATCGACAACCACAACAAACAATGAGCGCAAACTCATATGGTTGGGCCAACCACAACAAGTGGTTGGCCCAAGCCATATGCAGAGGACGGAGCACGTGCACACATTGCTGCTGTGTTGTTGGACGCAGAGGATGGACGGAGCAGCCATGCTTCGTCCCTCCACACATTTGTGCATTCCTGCCTCGTCTTGTCTGTCGCACAGCGCTTCTCGTGCTGGACTCGTCCTCTCGTGCTTATCATGGCTGGAGAAAAAAACCCTGGCACGATGATGGTGATTACGGAGCGTGTGAGGCTGCCCACCCACGTCGCGTCACGTTGGCCCGTGCGCTGTCTTGTGCCACATCGACCCCAAAGCGTGTTAGGGTTGACGTGGCACAACGCAGCATGATGCCCAGTCAAGCTGCGGCCGCACACTTCTCCGTGCGTTTGCGTTTGCGTTTGCGTCTGCGTTTGTGTTTGTGTTTGCGTTTGCGTTTGTGTTTGTGTTTGTGAATGTGTTTGCGTTTGCGTTTGCGTCTGCGTTTGCGTTTGTGTTTGCGTTTGCGTTTGTGTTTGTGTTTGTGAATGTGTTTGCGGTTGCGTTTGCGTTTGCGTTTGCGTTTGTGTTTGTGTTTGCGTTTGTGTTTGCGTTTGCGTTTGCGTTTGCGTTTGCGTTTG
>SZWC01000765.1:104034-141545 GCA_023375785.1 Penium margaritaceum | reverse complement strand
TGGCCGGCCGGTCGCTTGGCCGGCCGCCGGCCGTCCAGCCGGCCGGCAGCGAGCTGGCCGACGGCCAGCGAACTGCTGGCCGCTGGCCAGCCCTCGCTGACGCGAGGGGTGGTGCGCAACGACCCCTCACTTCAGGGAGGAGGGAGGGCCGAACCGGCCCTCCCGCTACAATTGCACATCTGCCAAATTTTGTTTATGGTGCAACGCGTGGCTGAGCTTTGGCCCGTGTAGTTTTCGCGACCGGTTGTTCTCTGCCGCCAATCTCTTGGGCAATAATGGTTTTGATTGCTTAGTTGGAGACGTAAGGGCCACGATGCATCCCAATGTTGGATCCGTGAATCACGAGGCTTGCAACGGGGTCAGAGTGTTTTAGTAGCGTGGTAGAGCCACGCCGACTGGTCAAAGGAGGTACATGGCTCGAGCGGGGTCACCTGAGACTGTGCGCAGTGAGAGGATGGCTTGAGGGTCGAAGACCCTCAACCACCACGGTTTTGGCCTAGTCCGCCAAGGATTATATCGAATCCGTTACGGTTTCTCAAACAATAGAATGCTTCTTGTTTGCTATCCTTTCAATTTGACTCGGTAGTTGTATAAGTGAGATCGGAAAGGTCCTGGCAACCATAACGTAGTCCTTTAGATATCAATGATAGTAGTTGAAGACCCCAAAATTACCTGGATTTCCTGAACGTTGATCAGCGCCGGCCATTCCAGCAAAATCATACACTTTACTCAGGTCCATAGGTTATCCGTCTTTCGTCGATGCTGTGGCCCAACAACTCAATCAAATGGCGACCAAAGTCGCACTTTGAGAGTTTTTTTGTACATTGTATCTCTTTATACAATCCATTGAACTTTTGAAGATGTCCATTGTTCTTCTCTGGGGGGTAGATGTACACCAAGATGTCATCGAGATACTCGATGAGGAATTCGTTAAGGTATGGAGAACAATGTCATTCATGGCCCTCATAAACATTGTAAGGATGTTTGTGAGTCCGGATGACATAACCATGAATTCGAAGTGCCCTTGCCTGGTGCATAGTATCGTCTTCCTCGATGTATTTATCAAATACACAGATCATATGATAGCAGGTACATGGGTCGATTCGATGAAATTTTGCACCCCACGAACTTGGTCAAAACATCAATTTATTGTGCAAAGAGGGAGCGGATCTTGATTGTGATACTGTTTCATTCCCTGTAATTCCCATAGTCCTTGTATATCTACATCTTTCAAGTCTTCCTTTTCATACAAATCGCAGGTGTGGCGTAGGACGACATGGATGGCCTCATGAACCATTGATCGGCACCTCGCTCTACTATGTTTTTATCTCGTTCATCTTAATGTCGCTCGTACACCGAGCCCCCCCTGACCTTCTATCTCCTACCCAAATTTTTTCCTATCTGATGATTAATGTTGCATTACGGAGGTAGCTCTCTGAACAGTTGGCCAAGAAACATCCCTTCAAGGTCCTTGGCGAGGGACGTAAACTCTTGCAAATGGCTGCGAGCGTTTCAAGTATCGAGGCCTATGAGACTGATGTTGTTGCCTCTACTGTCGTGGACTCCTCCACTTTCCGTGTGTTGAAAAATTGCCCCTCCGCATGCCCAAGTGCGGCGCCGGGAGGCGCCGACGAGCCGCCAGAAAGTGAAAACTCCGCTCCGGCGGATCTGGCGACTCGACAATTGCTTGGATCCTAAAATGGAGGATTGCCCCTTAAATTTGACAAGTCGTTGAATCCGGTGAAAGTTGTTTCGCCGGAATCGGACAAATATCGAGGGAGATATAGCCTTCCAAAGTTGGGGTGTGCGCAGCGACTCTGCGAGCCGGCTGCGACTCCAAATCCGGTGGATAATCGACCGGATCGAGTAACAAAATTACCATGTGGAGAAAATGCTCCGATAGGCCTGCCGAGGCGTCCGGTGGATGATCCACCTTATCAGGTGGATCATCCACCGAATCCAGTAGTGCAGGTTGTTACTGAGGGACTTAGCCAAAATCATGGCTCGACGTCCGAAACTCAGTAGTACGTTTTGTTACTCGGGGACTTAGTAGGAGTTGTCTAACATACGCACTCACAGTGGAGTGTCGTCATCAGTGGGTGGAGGTTCGTCAAAATCATGTTAGTGATCCCACTCACGGTCGGCGTAACGTGCTGTTGTGTGCGGGGAGTCCAGCTCCTCATCCGGTGGACGGTCAAGAGGAGGAGAATCCAGTGTGAGAGATTTGGGGCCGCTGGTGCAGCCAGGAGAGGTGTGGGTACAATGAGGTTACCACACTGTGTACCGGGACTATGCTGGATGAGAGAAGCGTGATGTAGAGCTGAGGGGATGGGTTCGGCACACAGTGACAGTGAGAGAGTGCTGCTGTAAGAGAAAAGCAATAGAGATCAATGATCAATGATCAAAATTCTGACTGCAGGTCCGCAGACAGGTTTCGAACCTCGTCACGCCCCATCACCAAACTCGACCCAAAAGTAGGTAGGGTGCGTGGAAACAGTGCAGGGGACCCCTACACCACGTGCAAGTGGACCTGCGCCTTGGGAAAGGCGCTTCGCACGTGAAGGAAGGCGCCACTGCGTGTGTGCGCCATGGAGGCGTTAGGCGTTTCTGTGGTGGGTGAGACATGCGCTTCGGCAAGCATAACTTGAGCTACGCTTGGCCGAATCGCGCGCGGTTTGGTGCGTTGGAAATCTCATCACTAGCCCTATAAATGTTGTGATGTTAAAAATATAACGCAAAATGACGTTATTCCCTTCGCAAACTGACTGTCTCTAAATTCCTGCTCACATAGCGTGAGGCGACCAGAAAGCTCACGCTCAGTCTCAGATTCGCCCAAAACAGTAGACGTGAACCACTAGAGTCTATCAGACCATCGTCGGGACCGCATCCACGCAGATCTCATCCTGACACCGTGTCCCCATGTGGACCAACCACGTTCATGCTCTACGTCACAGGTACCGCTTGGCCACATCCAACGATACCGGTTGTGTGCTTTCTTTTTAGATTACTGCAAGTTCCTCTCGTACTCCTCCCTCCGTTGCTTCCTATAACCTATATTATGTGTTTCTTTTCTTACCGCAAATGTTGGCGTAGGATGTGTCGTTACTCCAATCTACCTAAATATTGTTTCATTCCATGATTTCGTGGTCCCTCTTGTTCGAGGATGATTTCGTGGTCCCTCGTTGGACAAGTCCTCCAAGTGGCTACATTGTGTAAACCTCCATTTTGCAGTGGGAGTGATTTGCAAAGTTGACTGGAATGCAAGCATTGATAGGGAAGCATCTCGAATTAAGGTGTAAATCCAAGTTTTGAACCATGTCTTTGCTGATAAAACTATGGGAAGCTCTTCCATGTAGTAATCACGGCAGAATTCTGCAATTTTTACAACTACTCAGTTGTACTCATCGTAGTAACACGGATTGTTCATCCTCGTACCCCTCGTGAAACTTTGTGATCTGAAGA
The DNA here is from genome assembly GCA_023375785.1 of Penium margaritaceum. NCBI lineage: Eukaryota > Viridiplantae > Streptophyta > Zygnematophyceae > Desmidiales > Peniaceae > Penium > Penium margaritaceum. Next base: position 138,083 of record SZWC01000765.1, on the reverse strand, counting down.
ACCGTCATCTGGAGTGATACAAGCCACCTAGATGGTTAACCGGTCAATGCATGTTTTTCCTACTAGACAGTTGGTTCCTCGTCTCCTCATGCCATTTACCGTTTCTCGAATCCCATTTTTTCTCCATAAGTTTGTCCCCTTTTGGCCTGCTGTTGCTGCCACTTCCAAAAGTTACATGAGATGTAACCTGACTTCTTTTAAGTCTAGCAAAACCATCAACCTTGTTGATTGGTGGTGTGAATTCCCATCGAAGGTGAGCATCCTTCAAATAGAACGGTCCACTCACACGGCATGGATAATGGCCTTATGGTTGCCATTAGATTACTGCATCCGAGCGTTCTAGTCCCCATTGTTGACATGATTAGCTATTGCAATCATTCAAAGAATGTCGTTTTGTATGCCGAATATTGTGATTTCTCATTGCCTGTCGCGGTTGAGGCCATTATTATAGTAGAAGCAGTGTTCCTCACGAGCAAGGTCACCATCAACGATAACTTTGTAAAAACACCATGTGTATATATTGTTAAACTACTACCGCAAGAACTGAAGATTGTACCACGTGTTGGACTTCTTGTTCGTTTGTCCAAAGCGTGCAAGTATGATGTACACAAAGTCCCAAATTTTTCCAAGTTTGCGAGTCATGTGACGTCGAGTTTACCAGTTCAAGAGGTAGAACACCTGTAGTGGATAACGTAATAGTGGTCGCGTGAGCCTTGGACCCAGCTCAACCGGTCACCTCCTACCGTTGGATGGTCCTTTAAGAAGACCACCACCTAAATATCGTACTATGCAAAAAGAAGACCGCGAGGTCAATTCAAGTGTTGTTGGTTATGGCAGCGACAATGTACACCTCCGAAATCATCAGCCACATCCAAACCATCGGTCATGTAGAATGTGTAGGAACCACAAGTGCAACTTGGAATTCACTTGAGTGTTGGTTATTTCTATCGACGAGCATTGCTTCTTGTGTGTGTATACTTTGAAGCCCCTTGATTTCCATGATGAGTTGTTGGAGAAGATGGACATCAAGACTCTTGAATCTTGATAGCCTCTGAGATAATTCTCTATTGATGCGGGCCTGTCCAAAGGTGTATCACATCATGCCAGCTGTCTTCTCGGTGGACAGCGGTGAAGGAAAAGAGCTTGCTGAGCTCGAGAGGTCCATCACCAGATTAGCCGTCGGAGTCATCGGCATTGCACCATCTATCATGCAGGTGGCTAATATTGCATGGTTTGCCTGTCGATTATTTCTCTCTCTATGCTGTTGATCCTCCATTGCCGAAGTCTTTACTAGTTAGTATTGCTTGTCGCTAGGTGCTTCTCTCCGTTCATTGTCATTTTTGTGAAGTACACAATCTCATGGACAATGAAGATGTACTCAATATTCGCATGAGGCTGTTTTCATGCCGATTTTTAAATGCAAAATGACCAAACATCTACATTGTACAAGCCTCCAGGTTGGAATGAAGCTTACGTGAGGCTGTGGCACCGCACCACTAAGATTAACCCAACTCGTTTGTTACAAATTTGTGGTACCATCCACGTGATCAAACCTCCTCCACACACATATCACTGACATGCGTGATATCTCACTCCACCATAACGACGAGCTACTTCTTACGGATGGTTGCGGAGCAGAGAGGTTTTTCTCAGTCGTGTGTGCATTCGAGAATGTGCACACGCTCACCCTTGAGCTCGGGTTGATAAACAAAGTGCCCCTTTTGGCTGGGACTGCCTTGTACCCTCGGTGCTATTTGAATTACTTGTTTCCATTAGTTCGTCAGTGCAACTGCAAGTATGCCAACTTAGTTGGGATGTAGTGGGAAGGTTCCCAGCTCATACCATCCACGGACAGTGTTGGGAAATAGCTTAGTATAGATGGAAGGGATATGAGAGAGGTGGTAGTATTTGCCAAGGTGTTGCGTAGATTTCCTAAAGCTACCCGTGCAGAAAACGGCAGCATGGATGATGGATACGTGGCCAAGCCTATACCATCTACTAGCCACGTTTTCTAACATTTGATGAGGATTACTCCTCTGGTGGAGGCTGGGATGGTAGCTGCTCATGTTCCACAATTGCATTGGCAAAATTTTCTATTGCATATGCGATGGTGTTATCATCCACTTCTTGCATGAAATCACTGTAGTCCGTACAACCGGTGGTTTCACATGCTTCTTTCATGCCTATCTTGGCTGGAAGTAGGAGAAACACCGGTAGTTTGTCATATATTCCTTGAATCACCATTTTCTGGTGTCGTGTCCACATCATCATTGTCATCTTCCAATAGGATGGCATTGTAGCTCTTCTATTCTGATAGTCATTTGTACCTGCTCTTATCCAGATTACCCAAAGTTGGGTTGTCTAGACTCACTAATGGTGGCTCCACCGGGAGAGTTAAAGCTGGGGAACACACCTTCACGTTCCAAGGGGATGGTGACACTGAAGGAAGTAGTAGTACGCTGTCAGGCACGACACGATGAAACGTTGATGATGGGCTTGTTATTGCTTCAGAGTCTGTGCATGTTGATGTTGAAGGTATGATGTCAACACGCGGTGCGACCACATGTGGGTTCGTGTAGCCAACGTATGATGTTTCTCAAACAGACGGGACAACGCATGGGCACAAATCACAGAAGAGAACGACTAAAGAGCGCATGACACATATAGCACGTCAGCCACTGACATTTGAACAGTTGTTCACAGTTTCAAACAATATCCTTGAAATATACAACCTACGTGCAAAATAAATGTTTACACACAAAGATGACATTTCGTTTTCATGATGTGCGTTTTACTAATGGATCCATATCACAAATAAAAGTTACACTCTCCAAGATATGTATAGTGAAAAAACCATAAATTAGTATGGCATAACATTCTACATAAGAGCACAAGGCTGCTAGAGGGACAAACAATTATTTCACCCATCTGTAACATTTGCGCACAAGTCTTCAACACATCATCGTCTTCCAGAAGATCACAGACCTCATGACAATAATAGTGAACGGAGAGAGTGCACCCAGTGCCGAGTAACAATAGTTGGAACTTTCCTTGTTGATGGAGAGGAGGTTCTTTACGATACACAACTCCTTTGATAGTAGGTACGACAGACTACTTGACAAATGGCACCACACCCATAACTCCAAACAATACGTTATGGACAGAGAAGTTAAGCTTCACAATCCCTCATCCCCATCACTGCCTCCTGACGACACCCGGAGCAATAATGGGAAGAACTAGCTGAAAATTACAAATGAACGAGGATATTTCATATAAGCTTCAGGATTCTAATAACAATCTGCTCCAATGACTCGACTCTGTCATTGACAAACTCCAATCTTGCATGCGTAAGAAGTGGTCCTCACCATGAAAAAAACTAGTAAATTTGTGCAGCCCTCCCCAAACCTTTTTGTTGTTCCAAATCAATAGGACCGATGGTGCAATTTTGGTTGAAGAGCTTTCAGATGTATTCTGCTGTTGTTGGGTGTAACAAACACCAATAGAAGATCGACTTCTCTGCTTTATTTTGCATGGAACAGCTTTGATTTGGTGATTTGATCTAAATGAAATCCAATGGCGGTAGGAGACTGAAAGAGCCTGATTATTATACAAAACAAATGGCCTCATAGTGCATATCATAGGCTTGCTACATCAGAAGAAGAAATATGTGATGTGAAGGAATCTCTGGTCCCCCGTAAGACTGGAATGGCTTTGCACATGCAATTCTTTTATTTTGGACGACTGAATAAGATTTTTACTGTATGAGTTGTAATGGTTGTGTCAACACTCCAACACGGTGAATTACACGTGGAGGCTTCAAGAGACACTCACTGTAAATAGTGTCACCCTTGAAAAACTCTATGTTCACTACAATGGCCTCAAACGCAACATTTGGCAAGCCATTGTATTTCTGGACATAGAGGTCAACCTTTCATAAATAATCACAGTAGCTGAAATCATTTACAAAGTTGTTGTCAATGGTAAGATATTTGAATGTGGAGCTACAATCAACACCTTTGCAATGGAAAGTTCTAGTCATTGAATACCTACTTTCAGATGGAAATCAGCCCTCTCAATAAACAAGATGGTCGAATATTCTCAATACAATGGGCCGCATTTTGTAGATTATCTAGGCATAACAGGATGAAAGAAAGGAGGAGAAACCACCAAAACATTGGTGAATTCAATACGAGGTTAGGAGAAGCATTAGACAGTGGGAATCCTACCCGGTCCAAACATTCCGTGCGAACCAATCACCCATCTGAACAGCTTACAACAAAGCGTGCGAGGGTTCTTAAGATTTCACACTTTAACGAGGGATACAAGAACAACAACCTGGTGCTGCTAGTAATGGTGTAACCAAGGTGTACAATATTCTTAGATTGGAGGGATGTCATCGTAGTTTCATAAGAAATGACATGGTTTAGAAGTTGGATTTATTGAAGTACGATTGGAAATCCATGGGCTTCGCTGACCATGTCACCTATAAATTAGAAACCTGCATATTGTAGTGGTCTAAAGATCATGTCCAATGAGTGACCACAAAATCATCTAATGGCAACATTGTATCTATCTAACAAGGATGCTATTGGAGGAGTGCCACGACATTGGTCCACATTGACATTCTGGCAAGGACAAGACACTCAAGTAGCTGGGAAAGTGCTACCGTTCGGACTACGTGTAGACCAACGTGGAAGCATCTTGCAAATTGTGGGACACCTATTCGACGCAAAAACATGTATGTACGAGGCCAGCCACACTACTCTGACAGCTCCCTGTTCGAACGGGGCCGTCAGTAAACATCACCATGGACTTCGTAACACGACTTCCTACAACTCCGGATGACTTTTCTGACTTCATTATGACAATGACCATTACCACCGGGAAGGGACAGCGTTAATGGTTTGAAACAATATCTTGCAGCTACAAAGAGTGCCACGTACCATTGTCAGCTGAAAAAGGATCACGTCACTAACTAGTTTTTGCTTGGACCAATGACGTGTTATGGTAGTTGGATCCAACTATTATCGATGTTCCGCCCTCAACCGGAGGGACAAACCGAGTGGACCAAGTAGATGCTCAAACAGAGCGTAACAAGTCAGTTCTCCAGCTCCTACACGGGAGTCATTGCAGAATGGCGTCCATAGCTCGTTCCATGAGTTTTCCTCTTTCTGCTAGTCTCGGGGCAATCTTCATCAACAAACCATGCTAGAAGACTTGAATGTTTCAAGTCTCCGAAGGCCCATTTCAGTTTTTAGCTTGCCCCTCATTTTGGGTAAAAAAGAGAGGGAAATTACCCCAAAATCATGAGTTCGTATGCGTTTTCTGGTTTTGAAACTCACACTTTGTCGAAAGCAAACTTTAATCTTTATTTTTGATGCGTCGACATGGAATCGTTGCATGCAGGTCACGATCGACGATATCGCGTTGACTTTCCTTGCACACACCTCACTCACACTCTTGCTCTATCCCTCATCCTTGCTTGTTCTCCTGAGAAAAGAGGACAAGGGAGGGAGAGTACACAAGGCCACAAGGCTTGACCCTCAAGGCCTTATTGCATCCTGGCCGCCGATAAAAAAACCAGCTCGATTGGCTGTCAGCAAGTGGATGGTCAATTGTTTCCCGTTCAGCTGGCTGGCAATGAGCAAAGGGCTGGCCGCTGGCCAGGCCTCACTGTTGTGAGGGGTAGTGTCCAACCACTCCTCACTTTGGCAAAGAGAGAGGGCCGAACTGGCCCTCTGGCTACAATTGTCTCCATTTATCACTAACCGTTCTAGTTCATGGACAACAAGTAGGAGTGGTAGATAGTGAGTTGTCATTATTGTACAAGAAAATCAATGATTCTGATCACTAGCTAAACATGAACATGTGCATGGCAGTTGGTCATAAACTGTAGCTTGTTGGTCAGCACGGCTAGCTACCTTCCCCCTTTAAGCTGGAGCATCACAGCAACAACCATGTTGGACGTCCCCAACCTCCTATGGTCACTCTCCGCGAATGTTGCTTTGCTATACCGTTGTACACTATTACCGTAATCAGGTGGTTCCTCCTGCCATGCGTCAATTTTTGCGAGCTGCCAGCTCGCACCAATACTCGTTGACCATCCTCGTGGACAACGGAGATTCATGATCCCGCGAATTATGTTCAGGTCCGCGACCGGACCAATGAACAAGGTATTCACCAACAACCCACGACCAAATCATACACTCTTGGTGCTTGAGTAGACAAAGGACCTTGTGTTGGCCATCGACAGCGAGAATTCTCGGTGCTAGCTGAATGGTTCCTTCTGCTATATATGGAGCCAACGGCTCACATGAAAGACGTCATAGTTCTTCATAGTCGGCGGGAGAAACAACCGGTATGCCACTCGCACGATGCGTGCAACGATGGAAAATGACCAAATCTACTTTGGTAGGAGTTTTCACGCCCTGACGACTTAAGCCGAAGGTTCTTAGGGCCAAGAAGCACCTTGTCACCGATGCCAAGCGAGAACTCACGATGATTGTTGTCGGTGCATGCCTTTTGTCACTGCTGATTTGCTTAAAGGTGACCCTTGGCCTCTTTTAACAAGGATTATATGCGCTCAACAAAGGCTCGAGAAAAAGGAGCCTGCCGTTCTTACTCCCACTCTTCACCAGTGGATGCCAACAATTGTTCAACATGAACGGTGTGAACTAAGTGGACTCCTTCACTAAGATGTTCATTGCAAACTCTGTGGGTCCTAGGAATTTGTCCCGGTCATTTGTGACAGAATCCATATACATGCGGAAAACTTGTTCTAAAATGCATTTCATGCACTATTTATATCGGTTAGTTTGAGGGTGAAATGCTGTAAACGTTTTGACTCTCTATAAAAGTACTCGTACATCTTTTACGATAAGTTAAGAGCAAACTTCTCTTTCGATTGGAAACAACGAGCAACGACAAGCCATGGTACTTCACAACACCATGAAAGAAGAGATGAGTAGTCTCACCAGTATTTATATAATTGGTTGTAGAAATGAAGTACGTCATCTTCCTACAAATATCCACAACCACTAACATTGCATCGTGGCCACAGACCATGTCTAAAAGATCATGAATAAAATCTATGATGACGTACTCCCATGGAATCCCATGGATGGGAAGCTTTTGGAGGAGTATAGCAGGTTTTTTGTTACCAGCCTTGTTCTGAAGCCATGGATTGCATGTCATGCAATACTTATGGACATCGACACTCCATCCTGGCCACTAATAGTGGTCCAGGAGTGGCTGTCCGGTCTTTAAAGTTCCCACATGACCGAGACCGATGGATCATGGAACTTGGAGATAATCATTGCTCGAAGGTCTTTCGAGTCCGACACGATATCTTATTCTTCAGGTCCGAAGATTCCTACAGGCTCTGCCAACTCATACTTGTCCAGATTTCTATGGAGTCCCATGGATGGGAAGGTTTTGGAGGAGTCCAGCAGGTTTCTTTTGCCTTAACCTTGTTTCAAAGACATGGGTCGCTTGTCAGGCAATACTCACAGACATTGACACTCCATCCTGGCCGCCAATAGTGGTCCGAGAGTGGTTGTCCGGTCTTTCAAGGTCCCACATGACCGCGACCGGCGGGTTATGGAATTGGGAGATAATCTTTGCTCGAAGGTCTCTCAAGTCCGACATAATATCTTATTTTTTTAGTCCGAATATTTGTACAGCCTCTGTCAATCCACACTTGTCCAGATTATGACATTCTTAGAACAAAGATTCTTCACAATATCCCCTCCGGGTCGTGTTTACAAAGCCATTGTACTGGAGGATCTTCCGGTTAAGTTGTCACATAGGTGTAGGGGAATCTGGTGTTTGTATTGTAGCTATCCCATTTGCCATAATACCCCAACAACCTTAATGGTTGCTTAAGTTTCACAGGTTGTTGACTTCGTGGAGAAGCCACGTTGATGTGTCTTGGCGGATATTCCTACGTGAACAAGAATCAGCTCAGGTATTCGCTCCAATGCATCTGTCATCTTGACAGGTTCGGTTGCACTTGGAAAAGAACCAATGGGTTTTGGTCAATCAAGACCATCAAACTCCTCCCAATGCCATTGATGTGGCCACACGACATATTGAAAGCATAAGGAGCGAGCCCTTGATCCGACTCATGTACCTTGTCTTTGATAGCATGAGCTTCCAGCTCTCATACTTAACCGAGTGACCAATCTTCGTGGGGAACGTCCTAAGTTCTACAACTAGTGCATCACATCACACCTACCATGGTTGCGATGGAGCCGAAATAGCTAAGACGGATACAGTGGATAGAAGCACTTTTCCTTTGATGAAAGTGTTATCATACTGATATGTCCATGTCTAGTTCACATCTTTTGGCATGAGCTTGGTTAGCAAAGCTACCAAGGTCGAATACCCTTGCTTATACCATTAAAAGTAGGTTGCAAGGCCAAGGAAAGACCAAATCTATATTGTCAGAAGAATGTAAGCATGAGAACGACAGTAGCAGAAGCAGGCAGAAGCATCGGGACATGCACGAGTACATCAGCGAAGTGACGGAAGCGAGAGCGGTCCTGAGGAGTTAGTCACAGAGCTTGAGAGGGCCCGAGGTACCAAGGAGACGGGGTAGACAGAGGCTGTCAAGAGAGAGAGAGAGAGAGAGCGAGGTGAGTGATGACTGGCTGGGAGAGAATTGAGCGAAGGAGCGAGAGTGACAGAGCGAAGAGCTGCGAGCTAGGAGAGGCTGTCGAAGGCAAGGTATACAGGGTGCGAGCAAGGCGAAGACGCGGCGGCGAAACCGTGGAACCAAAGGGGAACATAATGGAAAAAGCTGTTCTGGTTAACTTGAGGGAATGAAAATCCTCGGAAAAAAAAGGGACAGAACAGGACAAGAATACAAACCAATGGCTTCTTTCCGCTAGCCGGACGCGAGTGACAGGTGTCACTTTATTAGGGGATAACTTGATAGTGAGGTCCGAACGGTTGAGTGACCGGAGAACCGTTAGTCAAGGTGGTTTGGTGGCAGGACCTGATCCGTTATTGAGAAGAGAATTCTCTGACCATAGAAGTGCACGGAGTCAGTTTCGTGAGGAGATTCCAACACCCCCCTTGAAACTGACGTAGTATATTTCTGTACAGTCTGAGATTTGATTCAGGAGCATGCCCACCGTTTCTATGTTAGTGAGGTGAGGATGCAGGTGGAGCAGGTGGTCAGGGTAGAAGGTGAAGAGGTGGCATGTCTGGGATCTCAGGGAGATCTTCCACGGTGATCCTTTCTGGTTGGTTTGTGCTACATCGATGTCCTCTTTGTCGTCTGCATTCTCAGTGTATGTCGCTCATAAGACTGGAGATGTCGTCTGAGCAGGGATCATAGGACTGAAGGATAGAGTGAAATGGACGATCGGTGGTGAGGTACAAGATGACCAGAGCTTGGTATTCAGCAAGGAAGTAGTTGCTCCAGTACTGGCAAATGTTGAGAGTGGAAAGGTTGACGTGGAAGTAGCCTCGGTCTTTGCTGAAGATGTCCCAGAGTTCAAGGTCGTTAAAGCTCACATCTGCATGCAATTCCATTGCAGCAAGCCATTCATCATAGTTGACTTTGCCTGCATCGTTGAAGTGGAGAATGGGGATTCTGTGAGCCAGTTCGACAACTCCTTGCTTGATTGGTTTGGCATGTCTCCACTAGAGACGTTGTCGTTGAGTGGCTGAACTCTCTCTGGCCGACATATGTGAAATTATTGGAAGGTTGGTCACAAGGGGAGGTCAGAGGCTTCCCAGGTGCAACACCCAGTGAGGAGGGTAGAGCCTGCTGTGGTAGACTGAGTATTGGGATGGAACATGTGCATTTGCAGAAGCTGTAGTGTGGGTGCAGATTTGTGCGCTGAGGTGTTGGGTGGATGCAGATCGTTGCGGAACAGGCAATACTACTGGCCGAATCCCTTATGCTAAGTGAAGAGGGAGCAAAGAACGCACGGAGGATGAAAGTGGAGGAATGCTGATCGTCGGAGTGAGCGCTGGGGCAAAATCACGTGCGCTGTGGAGAGTTCGGCATGTTCGCAGGTCGTCGCACTACAGGCGATGCAACCAGGTGAATCCTTGTGCCGAGCAGGTGATGAGAGCGGATAATGGCGGAGGAATATTGATCGGTGGAGTGGGCGCAGGGGCATAGAATGCGGCAAGGGGAAGGCAGGAGCCGACGCGCCGTGAGAAATCTGCTGCCGGCGTGGGTGCAGGCTGCTGCAAAGTGGACAGGTAGCTCGTGTAGGTCCTTGTGCTGGCCACAGATACGAATGATGAGAGGGGGCGAAAGTTGATAATGATGGACTGGGCACAGGGGCGAACTGCGTGCGCTGCAGGAGGATTCGGCGTGGGTGTAGGTCGTCGCACAACAGGCGATGCGACCGGGAAGATCCTTGCGCCGAGCGGAAAGCAATGCAGAAGCGGAGGAAAGCGGAGGCGACTGATGACTGAGTGGGCGCAGGGGCGAAACAACGTGCGCTGTGAGGCGATGCGGATGAATGAAGTTGATGAAAGAAGGGCAACTCGGGCGAGGCAGATGAAGCTGAGGTAAGGAAGAAGCTGAGGAGGGAGCAAGGAGAATGATGTGAGGGAAGGAAAAGGATGAGGAGGCACTGATGATGATGTTGATGGCGCGATGAGAGACAAAGATAATGACAGTGGCTGGTAGCAGTGATGCAGTGGATGGAGGAGCGGGTGAAGGCGATAGTGAGCGCAGAGCAAAGCACCCAGTTCCTTTTTGTTGTCAAGAGAGTGACGGCTTGTTCCCCAGTTGGCTCGAGACCGACGGGCAGGAAGACTGGTGGTGTCCGAAATCCTGTCAGTGGGCGGAAGAGGTTGCCGTAGAGCAAGTCGTGAGGCAAGCGAAGATACCAGTCCGGTGGTCGGGAGAGTGACGGCTTGTTCCCCAGTTAGCTCGAGACCGATAAGCACGGAGACTGGTGGTGTCCGATGTCCTAGTGGCGGAAGGCGATCTGCCGTTTGCTGACGACGAGCAGAGGCGGTGCGAGAGGGCGGCTCGAGATGATGAATGCAGGAGAGGTGAGGTGGACGAGTTGGATGATGCAGATGATATAGAGGAGGAGGTGAGGAGGACGGAGGCATTTACAAGGATTGAAGTGAAGGGAAGCGGTAGATAGCAAGTGGCAGGAAGCTTCCAAGAATATGGCGTCAGGCGACGGCTCGAGAGCTTCTTGCGACTGTTGTTGATGTTGGGTCACCAATTGAAGACCACGGGCGCGAGATGGTGCAGGGCTTCCTCATGGTGACACGATGTTTCTTCAGCATGAGGAACTCTTCAGGCGGTGCTGCTGATGTTAGCTGCTGGCAAAGCGAAGAGGCGTGAGGCAGCGATGGCGGCGGCAGAGGAATGCAGATTCAGGCAGTAGAGCGATGGTGATGGCAGAGCGATGACTTGGTCACGGGGCACCAGGTGGTGTCCCCTGATGCTCTGATACCATGTCAGAAGAATGTAAGCATGAGAACGATAGTAGCAGAAGCAGGTAGAAGCATCGGGACATGCACGAGTACGTCAGCGAAGTGACGGAAGCGAGAGCAGTCCCGAGGATTTAGTCGCGGAGCTTGAGAGGGCCCGAGGTACCAAGGACACGGGGTAGACAGAGGCTGTCGGGAGAGAGAGAGAGCGAAAACAAGGTGAGTGATGGCTGGCTGGGAGAGAACTGAGCGAAGGAGCGAAAGTGACGGAGCAAAAGTGACGGAGCGAAGAGCTGCGAGCTAGGAGAGGCTGGCGAAGGCAAGTTATACGGGGTGCGAGCAGGGCAAAGACGCGATGACAAAGCCGCGGAACCAAAGGGGAACATAATGGAAAGAGTTGTTCTGGTTAACTCAGACTTTTGTTAGCCCAAAGCACATAGCCTAAAATTGATAGTATCCCATGTATGTTTGAAGCGTTGTTTTGGATACATCATCTTCTTTGATGTAGATTTGATGGCACCCTTCAGACAAACCCAAGACTTTAAGTGCTTGGACTTGGTCAAATAGGTCTCCAATCCCAGTGAGGGGATTCAATTTTTTCACCGTCAACATATTCAACATCAGGTAGTCTACGCACATGCGAAAAAAATTGTCCTTTTATTCATAAAAATACTGCCATATTATATGGTGAGCTACTTGGCTCGATCTACCCTTTTGCAAGGTACTCTTTTAGTTGGCATATGGCCTCTAGCCTTCCCGCCGGACTAAGGTAATACATAGATCTGAAGGAAGTCGCCTGAGGTTGTAGTGGAATCGTGTGGCACATGTGTCATTCTGGTGGAATCCCAGTTGGTGGGTATTGATTACATACGATAACTTGTTTAATTGAGATTTGATCTCTTGTGACATGTATTTCTTCATGTCGTCCTCCTCCAACTGAGTCAAGAAGTATCGACAACCTTGTAAAACATGTCCCTTGACGTGCATTGCGGACAAGATGGCATGGACTTTTAGCCGGATCGGAGTCATGATTGTACTTGGAATCAACTTAAAGTGATGTTGATTCTGAAGGATCAAGCACTTTGATTGAAAGCACTTCAGAGGCTTGTTTTTGTAGAGTGAGAGATTGCCTAACACCACATTGAATCATTTAAGGAGATTGAGTACCTTCGATATGGCACTCTGTGTATATTTTTGAATGCAAAGCTCTACTTTACAAGTTCTGATCATGCGTACCGTGGGGTAGATACCAATGACCACTGTGGCTTGTTTCATGGCTCGTACTTCAAGCCCACCTATCGGGAAGGCCAAGGATAAAAAAATGTCATCTCCTCCAGTGTCAGCTAGTATGTTCATGGGAGAACGAGCTATACCTCCTACATTAATTGTATGTAGGAGATCATGTGGTTTTCATCAATGACCACTCCATCATTTGAATTGCATTGTCATGTTTCCTCTGCTTTTCAAGTGACGAGGCTCGACGATAGCAAGCCGAGTTTACGGTAAACATGGAATTGGTACGAAAGGTACCGCCACTTTCATGGTTCACCAAGTCAAGTCCACATCTTATGGGGACATGTGAATTTGCTCAGCACCTTCCAGGATTCAAATTTGACACGGTCAAAATTGTCGACCAAAGGTACCATGAACATGATTGGAATCTCACATTTGAGGATGTTTGCTTCAATAGCTACGGCACAAAACTCTTGCATAGTGGTCGATGCCGTCGCCACTGAGCATGTTGATCATGCATCTTGTTCAGAGATGCAAGATTTAGTGGACAATATCGATGAGATGGTTTAGAATAGGGTTCAAAGAGAGGGGAGAAAGCAATAGAGAAATTAAAACTCGTAAAAAATTCTGAGTGTTACTTATCCTCGTCTGAAAACATGAACCCACACTTGAGATTCACTCTTACCCCTGAGTGGTCTCCACTAGTTTCACTTAGGGGGTGGGAAAACCCGCACCACGGCCCTGCCCGTTACCAATGGTCGGGTCCGTTGCCACAGCCGTGGCCCTCTCTATGGCGCTGTCCACGGCCTCCTACTATACCATCCCAATGAGGTGCTATAACCACGGCCAACATCGCGACCTCCTGTCCACCATCAACAGTCTTAGGGCATTGAGTCCTAAAGTGGCTAGGCTACAGGTAGTTGTAGTCGAGTCCATCGCGGAAGGCTATGTTGTGATGCTCATGCACCATCTACAGCTCGTCATGTTTGCGGCTGCATTTCTGGTCGGGGACCCAGTCTTCTTGAACTTGTGAGCATGCACAAGTGTTCCGTTTTGAAAGGTCACAGTTCGTCCTAAACAAACTCGAGTTTTGCCTTTCCTGCGTCGACACAAAACAGTCATGTGCGAGGCACGATCATAGATTTTACACCGACTTTTCTTGCGCACACCTCGCTCTCACTGTCACTCTATCCCTCATTCTCACGTGCTCCGGTGATGGAGGAGGATGAGAGCACAAGGCCACAGGTCTGGACCGTCGAGGCCTCACGGCCTCCAAGCCGCCGATGGAGCGAACAACTCGATCGGCTGCCAGCAGGTAGCCGGCTGATTGTCGGCCGGTTACCTGGCTGGCCGCCGGCCGTCAAGCCGGCCGGCAGCCAGGTGGTGGATAGCCTGGCGAGGGCTGGCTGCCGGCCAGCTCTCGCTGTTTCGAGGGGTGGTGTCCAACCACCCCTTGCTTTTGGCGAGGAGGAAGGGCCGGACCAGGCTTCCCGTTACATTGTGTTTTTGCACTTCATGCGAGCCCCACATGACTGATTGGACAAAAAAATTACTGGCTACCAATCATGAATATGAATCTACAGCTTTGACCTCAACGTGTAAAGCATCATGCAAGGTGGTCTACAACAAACCTCTTGCCATACTGGTAAGATGACATTACCATGGTTAACATCAATCACCAAGAATTCTCAAGTGTTCCGTAGGAAAGATGATATACCATTGCAAATATACAGGCAGCAATAAAGCGAACAACAGACCAACATCGTGGTGAAGACGCTTTTAATGTTGGAGATGGCATCCTCCTTAGCTAAGAAAAATCAAAGGGAGCAAACAGGATTTGCAAATCTCAAACCCCGTTAGCTGCGATCGTTTAAGGTCAAGTGAATGAAAAACCAAGTATTTTCTTGATTTCACCTATGATACAACATGACAATTCATTCGGTCTTCCATGTCAACAAGCTAAAATATTACCAAGACCCCAGTAATAAATTCCCTCACAGAGACGTCGCTCCTCAAACTCCAAATTTAGGTGTAACGGACATAGATTACGTCCTCAAGGACATCCGTAGATGAGCGACAAAGGCGGATGGTGATGAAGATGACCACCGTTTCCATGCGGCACGGCTATGACACCGCACACAACAATAAGGAACCCTATGACGACCTTCGTGACACTGATCATTTGATTGACATTTATAACAGGTTTCACATGCCTACATCAGCTAATGCACAAAAATGCCGTAGCTGTAATGAAGGGGGGGCTGTTATGTCTTAGATGCACGCATCCATAAACTCTAGTAGTGAGTATTTTGTCTTTGCATTTGTGGCCCACAGTGCAACAACTTCAAGATCTTAACACCGATTGGTGGAGGGAATTTTGGCCACCTGCCTCGACGTCCGGAGTCCTGTTCTTAGAAGTTCCGATAAATTCGACCAATGTTACAACGGTCGACATTATTATGCCAAGTGGAATGTGAGTGGTTCATAGGGATAAGGTGTGGAATAGTAGACAACTCAAAGGATGGGAAAAATGGATGATTTGCATTAAGCATTAATTGTATTTTAATGACAAGTGTTGGATTATTCGATCGCATATATTTGATGATGAGAATCATAGCAAGCCGAGTGACGTGTGCGAGGTCGTGCTGTGAGTGGTTTCTTCGGGGAGCTCCTCCAAGAATTTGGGAGCTCTGAGAATGTCAATGTATGGTTGTATAAAAGCTTAGTGCCATCAAGAAGTTGAATGCAAAGTATCAAAACGTCGATATGATGTGCGATGCTTCCGTCGGTTATTCTAAAAAGTGTTCAAAACTTTCAGAACCTTCGACTATGGAGGAGATGGCCAAAATGCCCTCGGCCAAATGGTGTTAGCATCTTGAGACCGACGTGGAGTAGGCCATCAGTGTAATGAAAAAATTATCCATTCACGAAGTTTAGGGACTCGTGCACATCTGGGATATAACATTTCTTTCCATTTTCTTCAAGGCATCCCTACGCATAAGTAGACGTAGACCCGTGACAGCGGTAGTAACCATCAACTAGATGATCAACCTCTCGAAGGTTGTCGTAGGGCTCACTGTTGTGTAGGGCGTTGTAGCCATTCCACTTGAACAGATACTTGGTTGTTTTCTCTATGGTGTCGATGTCTGAGGTTGCCTTTCAGTCACATAATCCTTATCATTGTCCACTTGAATAGGAGACAGAGGTGCGACATCTCTGTAAAGAAAGTCCTTTCTAGGGTCTCGGCAGTACTTGAGCTTGTTGGCATGGAAGACAAGGTGGATTTCCATATAGTTAGGTATGCAAAATCGGACGATAACAATGGTTTGCATTTGCTTGATCTAAAATTGTCCCAACGATCGGGGCTTGAACTTCACAAAATCCTGTCCATGGTGTGTGATGTTTGTCGAGTTGGGTAGGACACGATTGCCAGCACTTAGCATGTCTTTGCTACGATGTCGGTCCTCTGCTTCATCCATATCTTCTTGTATTTTTACGAGGGTCCGTCGTGTTTGCTTCTTAACGCTGTAGAAATTTTGTCGGTGGATGGCAACTGTTGCGAGAATTCTGCTCTGGCTTTGAAGTCCTACTCGTGTGGAGGGAATTTTGTTGTATACCACCTCGAACAAAATTTTTACCTGTTACGGTGGAAGTGGCGGAGTTGTATCCGAGTTTGGCAAACTACACTTTTGCTTTCAAAACGGTACCGTGTGGTTTGCATATTTTGCGGAGAAGTTATTCGGGCCTCTGATTGGTCACCTCGTTCACCCTGTTGGTTTGAGGGTGGCATGCCGTCGATAGCAAAATCTTTCTTTCATAGTGCTTCATCAATTCGTGCGAGAAACAGCAAGTGAAGTGGCCATCTCGGTCACTAACGATGGCATGTGACACGCCATGTAGCTACATGATATGGTTAAGGAACAAACGTGTTGTTCCCTCAGCGGTAATGGTGGTTTTTGTCTGGACAAAGCGCAATATTTTTTAAAATACCGTCCACCACCACGAGGATGGTGTCATAACCCTTGGGAGTGGAAGGCAATGCTGTCATGAAGTCCATGCTCATGTCAGCCCATGACTTTGTAGGAACAGAGAGAGGTTGGATTAGTCTTGTGGTCTCACACAACAAGATTTTTGCTACTAAAAAGTGGTGCACAAATTTTGGAACGCTGCCACTTCAGTCTGCATCTTATCACACCAGAAATCAGTTTGCTAGCTTTGTGAGCGTCTTTTCCTCATCAAATTGTAAACCTTGACCGGTTTTATGGCACTCCTCCAAGAGAATCCTTTGTAACTCCTCGTTCAGTGGTACGACGACTTGGCGAGTGAATTGCGAGTGATAGTGGGGGTCGTCAAACTTGAACTTGCATTTGTCGTGTCCGCCAAAATCCTCGTAACCTTTCATGAGCAAACTCGTGAGGTACGGGTCTTGTTCAACAAGGATTGTGTTGATCTGGGTCAAAATTTCAGGTCACCAACTCAGAGGATTTGCTATACTTGTTTTTCCAAGTCGGTACTTGATGTCGTACTTAATGTTTGACTCAAGGAACTCCATCCATTAAGTTTGTGTGTGGCTCAGATTTGACTGAGTCTTGAGATACTTTAGCGCATGATTGTCGGTGCGGACAATGCACAACTGGCATTCCATGTAGCATTGCCATGTTTTGAACACATGCACAACTATGATTACTTCTTTCTCATGCACTTCATAATTGCGTTATGGCCTGTGTAGCTTTTGCAACATATGTGCAACTGGTTTTTCTCCACCGCCATTGTCTTGGAGGAGAATGGAACCGATAGCTCGATCGAACTTGTTGTTTTCCATGACGTATTCCACTGTTGTATCGACCAATTTAGGACTAGCACCAAGGTCAGAGCGCTTCCTAAAGAGCAAACACTCCTTGTTTCCCAGCCCCTCCGCCTGATTCCACTCGGTGTTTCTACAAATAAGATCAGAGAGAGGCATTGAAACCCAGGCGTAGTAGTTGAAACATCCCCAAAACACTTGGATATCCCAGATATTGGTCAGTGTCGACCAACCAGCGATTGCTTCCACATGTTTCATGTCCATGGTGATCCGTCTGCCAGTGATGGTGGCCCAAAAACTTGATCAAATAGTGACCAAAAGATAATTTTGAGAGCTTTCCGTAAAAACTCTCTCTTTGTAAAATATCGAGAACTTTTCAGTGATGTCCATGTGCTACTCCCGGATATAAATGTACAGTAGGATTTCATCGAGATACACAACCACAAAGTCATCCAGGGTTAGGCAAGAGATATTGTTAATCGCTCCCATGAATGTTGTAGGGACGTTCGTGAGTCAGAATGGCATAAAAGTGAACTCGACATGCACGTGCGTATTACGGAATCCTGTCTTCTAGACGTCCTTGATAGTGCCACGGATCTGATGATAGCCTCTTCGCAGGTCAAATTAGATGGACATTCGGACACCGCGGAGTTGGACGAACTGTTTTTCTTCTCACGGAAGAGGGTAGAAGTTCTTGATGATGTTATCGTTTGATGGTCGGCAATCCAATCACATACACATTCCTTTGGTTCAAATTTTCAATTGAAGTATAGGTGGCACGTCAGGTGACATGGGGGGTTCAATGAACCCTAGACCAAGCATATTGCGGAAATTCTTATCGATTTCAATCAACTAGATATTTCTCACTGAATAGGTCTTCTTCATTGTCAGTCTACTTCTCGACTACAAATAAATCTGGTGATAACATTTTGTTACGGAGGAAGCTCTTGTGGCCATTTGTCAAGAAATTTCCCTTCAAACTCTTCAACTAGTGATGCAATATCCTTCGGAATGACTGCAAACTTGTCAGATGTTGGGTCCGATGTGTTTGCCTCGGCTGCCCCAAGCGTCTCCACGTGGACTAGCCACATTTTAGCCTCACATCATAGATATCTCTTGGCCATGTCTAGAGATTTTGGCTGGCGTTTGTGACTGTTGCAGCTTCCTCTGTTGCTTCCGTAACCACCGCTGCATCGCGGGTCGTCCCACTAGATGCTGGTGTCACTTCCTACTATTTAAGCTGGTGTAGATGATTTTGCTGCTCCACGTTTGCTCCGGATGCTGCCAATAGAAGAAATCTCACTTGAGGATGATTTTGTAGTCACTCATTGGATTTTTTCTCCAGACTATTACGTTGTACAAATCTCCTATTTGTAGTAAAAAAGGTTTACAAAGCCGACGGATCTGTAGTGGCCTGTTGATGGTTTTTCCTTCTAACACCCATGGCTGGTTTGGTTTATGAATCAAGCTTCTGAAGCATGTCATTGCTTATGAAACCACGAGAAGCTCCTCTATCTAGTAACACCGGTATACTTATGCGACTCTTACAATCCCTCTGTTGTACTTGTAGCAGTATCGCCAGTTGGTCATCCTCATATTCCTCGTCAAACTTTGCGATCTCAGGAATCCTCATATTCCTCATCTGCAGCAATATGAGCCGCTTAGATGGGCGATCAGTCGGTGTACACTTTTCCGACCGTACAGGAATTTTGCTGTCTACTCTTGGCCTTTGTCGTTTCTAGACTCCTATTTTTCTCCGCGGTTTCCCTCCTTTTTGGTGTGCTGCTACCACTTTGGCAGTCGCGTGAGATGTATCCCGGGCTTCCCGCAAGTCAAGCAAAGCCATTGGCCGCGTTGATCGACAGCGTCAATCTCCATCAAAGATGCGGTTCTGTCAGTTGTGACTTCCCTCTGTTAAAATAAAGTTGTGGCTTCCCTCTGTTACAATAAAGTTGTGGCTTTGGGATCGCTAACCCTTCGAATCCTACATCGAAGCGTTGTATTCTGAGTTGCCAATGCGATTGGTTGTTTTGATCATTGGTGGAAGGAAGTTTTGGATGTGGAATATGGGAATTTCTCACCAAATATCTTGCTTGAGGCTGTTGTAATAGAATGATAATCTTTCGGGAGTGAGATCGCTGTCGGTGGTGATCTTGCAAAAATGTCGTGTATACTCCGCCACCCTTTACCGCAGACATACGCGTTGAAGCCTCTATCATGCCTCAAACTTCTTGTTCATCTTTCCAAAGCACATAAAATTTGTGTGTATGAATCCACTCTAGTTCGCCATTCAAATCCGGGATTCGTGCCATGCCTGATTGATCAACTTGAGAGGTAGAATGCTTCCGGTCGGTGATGCAAGCGGTCGTGTGAGCCATTGACAAAACTCGGATATTCTTCTTCTGTTGTTGGATGGTGTTTATTTCAAACCATAAACTCAATGCAATGCCCGAGGAAAACGGAGGCCGTGGGGTTTATTTTTATTTTTATTATCATTGACCCCATAAGAGGTAAGCCTCAAAACCCATCAGCCACATCATGACCGTCAGTCCCATCAAGATTGTAGGATCAATCGGCTCACGGAGTGCCGGCTGAAGTTGGGATTACTCCAGAGTTGAAAATTTCTCTTGACGAGTAGTGCTTCCTACGTGTGCGAACTCTGTATTGAGTTGCTGGAGCAAATAGACTTTGAGGCTATCGAGTCCCAAAAACTTTTGATGCATGTCTTTGTTGATGCCAACTTGTCGGCAAGAGCCTCACATTATGCCACGTGTCATCCTGGTGGGCAACATTGGGGCATGATGGTTCGTTGAGCCCATGGGGTCCATCACTTGGTTGGCCATCAAGATCGTCGATGTCATGCCATTCGTCGCAAGATTTGTTACTTTAGTCTGGTTTACGTGAAGAGCTTCTTTGTTTGTGTGCTGCCAGTGAGGGATGAGAGAAACCCTCCAATCAATGTTCTAATGTGAGATGCCACAATGTACATAACACAACATGGTAGACACTACTCTGAAAGGCAGGCAGATGACAAAGGTATGCTTTTAGATATAGAAGTTAGTGATATAAAACTAATGAAGTGAGGGATACCTACTCCCACGCAGAGCGTGTATCTGCTAAAAATCCCTTAATGACCTACGAGAGTTCCAAAAGCTCCTAAACAAGAAGCAAAATGAACCCGGGAACCATACAAGGTGCTCGATTGTCCGAATGACAATCTGAAAGAAGCACCACATGCATGGGAAGAATGTCTATACAATGAAACCAGGAAAGAGCAAGTGCAGAACGCCACAAAAAACGATCCTAGGATTGGGCCACTGTGAAAATTCTTGTGAGCACTAGATAACGGGAGAGGTAAGGCTGGCTGTGGCAATGTAATTGTCAAAAACCATTATGTGCTTGAAGAGTAGTGGTGTCGGGCCTAGAAGTCACCAGGACTAGCAAAACAATATTTGGTCTTCCATCGATTGAGTCTTCCTTGGTTGTTGTTCCTCTTCGCCAAGTGCGCTTGCTCTATTCAGCATTGTCGTCGTGAGGTCTGGGAACTTGTGAACAGTGGAGACGCACTGATGACTTGTTTATGGGTTTTGCATCATAGTTCATGCGTCGACTGTCCCTCTAGTGCAGTTACGCTTTGATACAAAGTGTTACGCCGAGCGAAAAGTGGGTGGTCCATAGGGATGAGGTACAAAGTAGTTGGCGACCTTAGGAATTTGGTGACAAGTGTCGGAATGAGGAGAATGAAAATGAGGCATGTGTTGGGTCTTTGGCACACGAGCGGAGGGATGGTTCAATTTCGTGCCGCGAGTGGTAGCTTTGAGAAGATCTGCCCGGGGGGCTTCAAGATTGTTTAGGCCGGTTTTGTAAAAGTCTCTCGTTGTCAAGAAGTTGTCCGAACAGCATCAAAACATTGATACAATTTGCGGTACTTTTGTTTATCATCTTTGAAAGTGGTCAAAGTTGTTATAGCCTTCAAGAACGGAGGAGGGGATGTCCAAGATACAAGTGGCCAAAATGTCCGCGGCCAAACGGCGTTCAAATCCTTACATGTAGTGGGCCACAAATGTAATTGCATAAATGCCCACTTGCGGAGTCAAGGGACTTGTGTACGTTTCGGAAGTAAAAGACAAAACTGTTGTAAAATTTATCGATGTTTCTACATTATTTGATCAATTTCTTGACAAGGCTACAATTTTATATAGACACGCCTCGCCTCTTGAGACCCGCAAATTTCTTGTTTGAGCATCTCCAAGCAAATACCCCGGTGCTAAGTCTTATGCGTTCCCTCACTTGGGTGTCCAAGACCCAACGTATACCCCATTCGGTTTCATGCTGAATATATGCGATCAACATGCCCAACACTTGTCGTTGAAGCACACTTAATGATAAATATGAAGTTAGGATACACGATGCAACACCCATAAACCTTCAAAAGAACAAAGTTTTTGTTATAGCGATTGATAGATAGGTTAGCTGGCATGAACAAAGATACTAAGTCTATTGCTAGTGCTAAGTTCAAACCAATTATGTTTTATTCTTTCCCAAATCAATTACTATTTGTATTTGTTTTCCATTTTTGCCGCTCCTTAGTGTCCCATGCAAAACATCGTATTTGTGCTACATAGTTTAGACACTTACCACCATGAATATTTTATCGCTTGATTGGATTAGACAAGGTTTCACTTTTCAGATGTTCGTATTTTAAAAATTAAACCTTTTAATTACCGAATTCTTTGTAAACAAATCATTATTGCTCAGGTATTTTGTGTTACATACCAGACGTACACAAGTCCTTACTCAGTCCAAGTGGGTATTTCTGTCGTTACACGAAAGCCCTCCAGGATCGAGACCTTGATTTTCACTCCGACGGTCAAGGGAAATTGGGCTAACTTCCTTCATCCTCCAGCAAACCTCCTCACACTTTCTGACAACCCCGGCCAATTTCGAGAATCATCGATAGGATTGTCACGACCTTTTGGTCGATTTCTTGACGCGTCGAGACATATCCCAATGTATAAAGATGCCTATCTCATATTCATCATCGATCCTCAAAGCACCCCAATTTCTCAACGGAGCTTCTCAAATCCAACCACTCACGACACGACTGCACACACATCGTGCAACGATCGACCCAACGACCCCAACGATACCTAATTTGGAACTCGACACTTGTACATATATATGTTCGATCATTTGGACACTTGTCGTCAAATTACACTTATCGCTAATTATAGATTGCTCAAGTGTGCCAGTTTCTACACCGTGCTCTGCCTTGCAACTTCTACATGTTCACCATCTACACTCCGTTCGGCATAACACTTGGTATCAGAGCACAGTGGTGCTCGAGAGGCATCCAAATACTTTACCCATCCGGAGGACTATCTCGCGCAAGCCGTCAGTGCGTCTCGCACGTCAAGACTTTGTAGACTTCGCGACTACGATGTGAAGCAAGCGAGTGCTCTTGATGACAAGCAGTAGGTCTTCGGTGAAAACTTTGGTGATGGAAGAGCAGAATATGCATATGCATGCAAACTCTGAAGCGGTAGTGAACGCTAGCATGGCAGGCTATGTGTTAGCTGGATCAACCACTACGGCTTCGACGAGCAACCTGGTCTCGGATCCAATGGCAATAAACTCGCTGTCCCTACCAACAGCCTTGACAACGACTGCAGGAAACATGGGTGGCACCGGACGACAAGCGGGGATCAACAAGGAGCTAGCAAACCGTATCTCCGTACTCGAGGGAAATCATAGCCATCTTCTCCAACAACTCAACATCGCGATGGAGGCTCTTTGCAACACAAGTGCATGAGAGACGCCGCTCGTTCAGAGAAATACCCAACTCTCGAGCAAACCCAAGATTCGGCCGGCTCCTCTTGAACCATTTGATCCTCCAAATTCCAAGGGACCGACGGTTTGGATGTGGCTGACGAGTCTGGAGGTGTGCTTTACCGTTGTTGGGGTCAATGATGATCGAAAGAAGACTGACCTTATGGCCGCGCTTTTGCGTGGCATGGCACAAAGTTGATGGTCTGATCTAAAAACCATCCAACGGCACTAGGATACTGTCGCAACCTCATCGACGGCCAACGGTGCCCATCTCATATTACCGGCTGTAGGCATTCTTCCCTTGGAGCAAACAACCCGCAATGGCAGCACGCGTTGATGCCACCAACCGACTGGAAGGCGTCATCGCGCGCAAAGCTCACATGTTTTGGATGACTAAACAAGAAGTCTGAAACTCATGACAAGCTCCAGCGTGGCAAAGTACATGTGGAGATTCCGCGAGATCATCACTGGCATTGACGTCGTCCCCGACGAACTCAGTTTCACCAAAAAACAGCCTCAAAGGAGACATCCGACTAGCGATTGGCATTTTTGACATCCAAAACGAGTTATCATGGGTGATCATAGTAATAGAAAGGATTGAAAGTACCGACTACAATTCTCGGATCAAGGAGTCCTACAATTGGCAACCTCCCAACCACATAATCGTGGAAGTGGATAAGGCCAATCAGGGGACTCCTTGACTCTGATGGAAGTGAATTTCGTCAACAAGAGAGATACACGCACCTACTTCAACCACTGCCGATACAATCAACAGGCCAAGGAAGGGGGTACGTCGTAGAAAACTGATTTGGAAAACAACAAAGGACAAGAGTGAAAGGTGCGACTCTTATCCGTGAGGAGCGATCAGCGCCGAAAGAACACCCATCTGAACGGCCTACGATGCCGCAGAGGGTTTCTGAGATTGCAAAGTTCAACGACGGGTACGAGGACGACCAACCAGCAGTACTACTAAGAGTACAACCTCGATGATGCAAGAATTGTAGAACGGTACCAGGACTATTGGATGGAGGAGCTTCTTGCAGTTTTGTAAGCAACGACATGGTTCACAAACCGGGTTTGCAAATGGAACCGAGGGTGTTTGATGGAAAATTCATTGACGGGAGATTGTAAATATGGAGACACCGAGAACCACTATGACTACCAAGTGGGAGATCTAGGGGATGTAACGGTCCGGAGGTCTTGTGTCATGAATGACAACAAAATAATTGTCAAACGAGATTTAATGTACTGACTCAATTTGCAGGTTGATTGGAAGAGCGACAACGTCTACGTGGACATCGACAGCGCCAAGCGACAACTTCCGCGCATAAGACGTGAGACGACAGTGGAAGCAGTAGAGATGGCAGTAGCAAAGGAAGCCGCGGTAGCCGGAAGGCGACAACGTGTACAACCAATACCACTTAACGTGGCTAAATATTGCATGCGGCAATGAGCTCATGCGTGGCTTGTACATCTCGAGCCAACAGAGGAAGCGGAAGTGGCAGAAGATGACCTGTCGCTCTCATTAACGTCATCAGCCTCATCGACATCAACAAGGTCCGCGATGGTACCCAAAGAGTTCGCACCACCCATCGCAAACTTTACGGACGTCTTTCCCGAAAAACTCCCAAAAACCCTACCACCCCAATGGGACATCGACCATCGCATCAAGCTGAAACTGGACAGCCGACCCACGGTTTGAGGGACCGATCACATGAGCGATCATGAACTGAGAAATTGAAAAATCAGCTCGACGAGATGCTTGGTCAGGTGTTCATCCGTCCATCTACGTCACCATACGCAGTACCAATACTGTTTGTAGAAAAAGAAAAGTGGTGAAATGCGGATGTGCGTGGGCTACCGGGCGTTGAAAGACACCACCATCAAGAACCGCTATCCTCTTCCCCGAGCCGAAGAACTTTCTGACCAACACTGAAGGGCTGGAATTTTCTGCAAAATCGACCTAAGCAGTGCTGATCATCAGATACGCATGGTAGATTCTGACGTCAAGAAGACATCATTCTGAACACACTACGGGTGTTTCGAGTTCACGGTCATGCCGTTTGGACTTACAAATGTCCTGACGACATTCATGGCGGCAATGAATAACATATTTCGTCCATACCTCGATGACTTTGTCGTGCTATACCTCGACAACATTCTGGCATAAAGCCACATCCCGGAGGAGCACTATGGACATCTTTGAAAAGTTCTAAAAGTTCTACAAAGAGAGGAATTTTCTGAAAACTCTCAAAACGGACTTCGGTCACCGTTTGATTGAGTTTTTGGATCACGTCATCAATGGCGGACATATCACCATGGATCCGAAAAAGGTGACAACAGTCAGTGATTGGCCGATGCAGACCAACGTTCAAGACGTTCAATTTTTTCTTGGCTTCTGCAATTGCTAATGGTGCTTCATACAAGATTACGTCTGAGTGTCAGCGCCTCTCTCCGACAAGAGTGGCAGTCGGGACACAAGAGACTAGAAGCATTCACCGCTTTGCGGAATGCTTCGACCTCGACGCCACCCCTACGACTTGCCGATCCAACGGTCGACTGCATCATGGTTACGGACACCTCGGATCAGCCATTGGCGCGGTCCTCCTACAGGACCATGGCAACGGAGAGCAACCGGTCTCACACATGTCGCAAAAATTGTGAGAACCGGAATTCAACTAAGGCGTACATGAGAAAGATGCTTGTGGACGTACTTGCATTTAAGACATGGCGGTGCTAGTCTTGAATGCCGTCGATGCATCGTATGCTCTGACGGTCATGCACTGAAATATTTAAAGATGCAGCCGAACCTCGGTCGACGTCAAACCCGATGGATGGAGTTCCTCGAATCCGGGGTCGACTATGATGTTAAGTACCGACTAGGCAAAACCCACCGAGCAGACGCACTGTTGGTTTTTGTCTTACATATCTCACTTGTACTCTGTTGTGTCCTTCCGGCTTGTGTACATTGGCGTGCTGATGAATGACGTTGAGACACGATGCTGGTGGAGTGTCGTCCGATGGAGCCGATGCACGTTGAGGTCTACATGCAATTTGCTGGAGCCTCCTCCCTCCTTTGTGCTCAACTCCATCGGCAGACCTCCTCGGCAGTTGTGCCGCCGGCAGGCACTGTCGCTGTATATGCTGCCTGCATACGTCTAGCACCGTGTTTGACTGCACTGTTGCGTTTGCAGTGCTATGTCATGCCTAGGGTCCACGTTTCATGAATTTCTGGCACTGTTGGCACCGGGGACTAGCGTAGATGTTGCCTGGGTTTCGGCAGCCAGACTCCTCACTGCTATCTTTCTAGCTGATTCTGATCACACGATTGCGTTTGCAGTGTGCATATTATGGTATGGTCCAGTTTTCAGGCAAAACGGATGACGCCCGGGTTCCAGCTGTCGGCCGTCTGGCAGGGCTCACTGAGAAAACCTGCATGCCAGAAAACAGGTATATTTTTGGATTGGCTTAGAAACTGAGTAACAAGTTCTACAGAGCTGGGGGGGGGGGCTAGAATTTGGAGGGGTCTCCCATCGTTGCTCATACTTGTTTCTTAATCAGTCACTTCCAGTTTTCAGCTGCTTTCTGGCATTAACACTGGCGCGTGCATCTTTGAGTAACAAATCCAGAGCACTCAAACTTAGATTGTAGAGCGGAAGAATGAGGGGGCAGCTGACTAAGCAATGAGCGTGGAAGCCCGCATGCTACATCAGCAATGCAACTGCATCAACCTGCGCTTTACATTAGTTTCTAGCTTGGTATCAGAGCCAGAGCGCAGTGGTAGAATCAAACAACTGGCGTACAGGTTCCTGACTACGCCGGCGGACCCCCATACGCACCAGTGCAGGGGAAATGCTGCCAGATGTTTCCCGACAGCATTGACCCGCTTGGTGGTGGTGTCAGATTTTTTCCCAAGACCACTGGGCCAGGGGAAACACTGCCGGATTTTTTCCGATAGCACTGACCCACACGCATGACGCGAGGAGGTGAGCGGCAGGCCGCGTTAAGCACCTGATGGTGATGACACACGTGACGATGTCAACCAGGTGTAGTGACTAGTAGCAGTAGCAAGCAGTAGTAGAAGCCTGTAACAGCAGCAACAACTTGCAGCAACAACAGCAACTTGCACCAGTAGTGAGCAGTGGCAGCAACAACCAACAACAACTGTGCGCAACAGTAGCAGCCGACAGTAAGAGCAGTTCGTGGCACCTCGCGATAGCTCACAACAAGAGTAGCCCACGACAGCAAGCAACAGTAGTAGCTGGCAGCAACAACTCGCAGCAGTAGCAACAAAAATAGCAGCAAGCAATAGCAGCAGCTGGCTGCGGCAGCAGTAGTAGCGAGCAGTAGCAGCAACCGTATGTAGCAGCAGCCAGCAGCAACCAGCATTAGACAGTAGCAGCAGCTATAGTAGCGGCCAGTAGCAGCAACAGCTGCAGCTGTTTGTAGCCCGCTGCTCACATCAAGCAGTAAGCTGCGAGCAGCGAGCTCGCTACTCATAGCAAGTAGCGAGCAGCAAGCAGCAAGCAGCGAGCTCGCTGCTCACAGCTTGCTGCTCATAGCGAGAAGCAAGCTTGTTGTGATGAATGAAGAGAGAAGAAAGGGGGGAACATAAAAAGAACCCCCCACCCAACAAGTGGGCCTGTAGCAGCTTGAGCCACCACCACAGCCGCTACAACAACCACAACAGCCGCAACAGCAAGCAGCAGCAGCAGTAATAGCAACAGCTACTACTACAACAGCAGCCGTAGCAGCACTAGCAGCATCAACTGCAGCAATAGTTGCAGCTGCTGCTGCAACAATAGTTGAGACAACAGAAGTAGCAACAGCAACAGTAGGTGTAGCAGCAAACCAAAACTATCAGCAGTAGCAGCAGCGGCAGAAGTAGTAGCAGTAGCGGCAGCAATAATAGCTATAGCAATAGCAGAAGCTGTCCTATAGCTGACACAACAGTGGTTCTAGCAACAGCCACTGCTGACGTCAGCCATCCTCAGCTGATGTCACTATTGACATCACTATTGATGTCAGCAACAAAAAACTACGGTAGCAACTCTACAGATAACATAGTAGTAGCTAATGCCGCCAGCCATCCTAAGCTGACGTCATTGCTGACATCACTTCTGACATCAGTAGTACAATAAAAAATGGGGGGAACAAGGAGGGGAGACAAAAAACCATGGCAAAGAACAAAGAGGGGTAATAATTTGTTGAAGGACCCCCCTTCCTGCAACAATTATACCAGTTGCAGCAGCAACAGCAACAGCTGTTGCCTCTGCTGAAATAGCACCACTAGCAGTAGTAGCAGCAGTAGCATTTTTAGCAGCATCAGTACTAGCAACAACAGCAGCAGTAGTAGTAGTAACAACATCAGAAACCAGAACATCAACACCAGCAACAGTAACAGGAACAGTAGGAGCAACATCACCAACATCCCGTAGGCTATACCGTAGGTCATAATGGCACTACAGATCCGCTCGTCGCTTTGTGCCAGCAACTCGCAACACTAACACGTCAGCTAGCGGCACTATAGATACCACCACCACTGCTGCAGTAGCAGCTGCAGCAGCAGCATCAGTAGCTATCACCGTAGTAGTAGCAACAACCGCTGCAACAATTGCAGCAACGTCCACAAGTACCTTTTGTTCTACCCAGGTACGCAAGCCTTGCGATCTACTATGCCACGTAGTACCTTGCGCAGAAACACACCCAACACCTACAGCAGACGGTGACGTCAGTTCTAGGCCCCACTCTGGGTACCGGCCGCAGGCCAAAGAAAATAAAAAGCCCGTTGCCGCCGCTTTAGTCTGGCAAGAAATTTCGGAGCTGGGAGCTCAGCTTCTGGATCTGGACATAGGATGAGAACTTGTGGCCCTACTATGTCCTTCCCTCTTACTCCACCCAGGCCGACCAGGTGTATGACGTTGGTCGTGCCGTACGTGCTCTTGTCTCTGTGGCCCCTCCAACTGCACGTCTCGCCCTCGAGCCCTTCCTCGGCGACCTCACCGCTGGCACTCTCCATGATCCGGCAATGATGTGGCACGTACTCACTCGGCCTCATCACCTGACCAGTGACACCAGGACCAGTCGCCTAATCCGGGAGTTCAACTCCATCCGCATGGGGGAGACTGAGACGGTTACCTCCTATTGGTAGCGCACAGACGACATCCTACGCCACCTTGGAGACGCCGCGCCACCCCCTCTCTCGGTGCTCCTGACCATCAAGCGCTGTGGCACCGACCCCTTTTCCGACGTCTTCGTCCATTACTCCCAGGACGTCCTCACTGCGATGGTTGCCCATGATACCCTCATGCCCTGGGCATACGAGTTCTTCCTCCACATTGAAGAGGCTTGTCAGGATTCACACATCCATCACACAGAGTCCCTTGCCTCTCCTACCGCCGCCTCCGTGGCCGTTGCCGCCCCAGCACCAGCGACATCTTTCGACGCCACATCATCAGGCAAGAAGAAACCTAGGGACAAGGATTCTCAGTAGCAATCTAGCGGATCCAGCGGAGGCAGCCTCATCTACCACAACGGTGGCCAGTCAGGACATGGGTAGTACAAGTGTCCTCAACCGACTGAAGAGGCTCACATCAATGCCACCATGCTTCTCCAGCGCAAGCGTCGCCTTGCCACCACTACCGTGACCGTCGCTGCTCCTACAGCACCTTCACCACTTGCAATAGCTCCACCGTAGTATCTTCCGCAGCCATCCGCACCCGCTCCTCCATCACCGATGCCTCCAGCAGCATCTCCCTCCTCCTTCCTTGACTTTGGCACCATTATACCGCAGTCGGTCTACTCTATCAGACCCTCCACCTGCGAGCGTCAGTTGGAGCAGTTCATCGCACTTCAGCTCGGCCTTCCTCGCCCTCCTCCCCAGGGAAATGCAAGTTGTATAGTCGCTAGTACCTCCCCACTATGCATGATAGATTTTGTACTACGATTGTGTCATGTCTCTTTGTCCACACCATCCTATGCCATGCCTCATTGTGATGACGTCGCCTGGTTGGATGACTGGCAGTCCCAATTTGCACCTCCTTCCACCGCATCAGCATCACTTGCCCGTTGCCATGTGACTATCAACAACCCAGCCACACCAATCCAGGATCCTTCAGAGACCTGGATCATCGACTCCGGGGCCACCCATCACATGACGGCCTCGTGTGAAACATTCAGTGTCCTTGGTCCCGTCACCGATGTCATCAAGGTTCGGATGGGTTCTGGTCAGGTGTTACCCGTTCATGGTCTCGGCGTCGTTCGTTTTCGTGGTCCTGCTGGTGATGTCTTCGTGACTGATGTCCTCTTTGTCCCTGGCCTTGAGCTCAACCTCATGTCTATCGCTATCCTTGATCAGATGAGCATGGACGTTCTGCATTCGCGTGGTATGGACATTGTGTCGTTACGTCCATCAGGTGGTGTCGTTTTGCATGCCACCGTCCGTGGCAACTTATCGCGCCTGTCTACTTCTACCTCTGTCCCCTCCTCATCGGCTGACACTGGCCACGTCTTACTAGCACATTGTCACCGCAGCACACACGTCTCCTATATTGCTGCCTCTGTCACATCCACTCTTTTGCTATTGACAGCATGCTTCGCACACGGCTAGCCACGGGCCTTGACCCAGCCTCCTTTCCTCTGCCATGTCCCACCGAGTATATTGATTGTGCTCACGGGAAGATGCATTGTTCCACCTACCCCCTCTCTACCTCTCGAGCGACCATCCCAGATGACTTGGTCCACTCTGATGTCATGGGTCCCCTCCCGACAGAGTCCGTCGGCGAGCACGGTCGTTATAATCTGACACTTACGGACGACTAGTCTTGCTATCGCCGGGTCTTCTACCTTCGACAGAAAAGTGACGTTGTTCCCACCATTCTGGCTTGTCCATGCTGAACACAAGTGTGGTCACCCCCTACACCGCTTCCATTCTGATTGCGGGGGTGAGTTTCTGGGGGAGACCATAGTCTTCCTCGCCTCCCGTGGTGTCCATCATGAGATGTCGGCACCCTACACGCCTACCAAAAACGGCATCTCTGAGCGCTGGAACTGTGTCATGGCCGACGCCGTCCACACCATGCGTGTCAAATCCGGCATCTCTGACGGCTTCTACTTTGAGGCCATAACCTACATGACGTGGGTCAGGCTTCGGATTCCCCACAGATCCTTTTTTCGTCAGTCCACACCATACCAGCACTGGTGTGGAGAGCGAGCCGACTTGCATCTGGCCCGGGGCTGGGACTGCGTCGCCATCGTGTGGTTGCCTTCCCCACACCAGGATGGCAAGATTGAGCCTCGCGGCCATCCTTGCACCTTCCTTGGGATCTCGCATCAGTCGACGTTTCTGGGATCCCACCGGGCACTACATCGTTGAGTCACGGGATGCCCTCTTCTTTGAGGACCTGTTTTCCCGTGACCTCGTTCGCTCCGGTGCGTTGATATTCCTCCCGTCGCGTGGTAAAGTGGTGGGTGTATCCTTCGTCCAACCGCGTCCGAGTGTTCCATCATCTGCGCCCGCGGGTCCGTCTGCGCCGGCTGCCCTTTCTGTGTCTGCCAGTCCCTTAGGGCTGGCTGCCCCATCTGTGTCCGACAGCCCCTCAGAGCCAGCTGCCCCGTCCATGTCCGACAGCCGCTTAGCGCCGGCTGCCCCGTCCGTGCCCGCCAGTCCTTCAGGGCCGGCTGCCCCATCCGTGTCCGCCAGCCCCCCAAGGCCGTCTGTCTCGTCCGTGTCAACCAGCTCCTCAAGGCCAGCTGCCCCGTACGTATCCGCCAGTCCCTCAGGGCCGGTTGCCCCTTCCGTGCCCTCCAGCCTCTCAGGGCCGGCTTCCCCATTTGTGTCCGCCAGCCCACACGGCCGGCTGGCCCGTCCGTGTCCACCAGATCCTCAGGGCCGGCTGCCTCGTCCGTGTCCACCAGCCCCTCAGGGCCGGCTGCCCGTCCATGCCCGCCAGACCCTTAGGACTGGCTGCCACGTCCATATCGGCGCACTACACACGTGGTCCAGGCAGGAGTCTTAGACCAAGGTCGACAGTGAGCAATCAGGCCGCCTCCTCACATCCCCTCACGCGACGACCCCCTATCATCCCACAAGGCTCCTCACCTCATGTCAGACCCACTTCTATAGTCGTGAGTAGGGACCCCGGAACCAAGGCACTTGGCTTGGCCACATTGTCAGTCATCACTGACCTACATCCAGGGTCAGCTTTGGGCTATGCCTTGCTCCATCAGGAGCAGCGGTATGCCGTTGCGGCCATGCTCGCGCCGATGCCACCACGGGGACGAGACGCGCACGCCCTCACTGTCTGCTCCACGGAGCGACCAGAGGACCTAGCCACCCTACGTGAGGCTCGGGCGTCTCCCGAGGCCGCTCACTGGGAGGATGCATGCACCAAAGAGCTTGTCGCCATTCGGCAACACCATGTCTATGAGCTCGTCAACCTCCCCCCGGCATTTATGGTCAATCACCCAAAAAGTACACACTGATGAACTAGTGTACAAACTTTGAACATATGGGGAGGATGTTTCCTGTGATTGAGTTATCATTACCAGGAATGCTTCCTAGAAGTTACATGAAAATCATATATACACAAATACTTCAATGTCTACTATCTTGGAAGCTTCATTGAACTTCCTTTGACTTCTCATATTTTTTATTTTTTTTTCAAATACTAATAATTCTGATTCATCAGCAACACATAGATGATAGACATACTCCTGTCGAATGTGTCCTGTTTTGTGCAAATACACTGTTTTTGTTATGCTTCTTTGATCTTACCGAACCTATTTTGTTGTCCTTTGTTGTAATGTACATTTGTTGTCCTTCGATTCTGGTTGGCGAAGTATTCATATTATGGGTATTCCGGTCCAAAACATACACTCGCCTCCAAGTGTACAGGGCGAAAATGCCCGCAAGGAAATAGAGAGGTGACTTCACACTCGGAGTCGAACCTTGCCGACTTCAATGGCGACGTCGCTCGCTTTTGACATCAGCGTCGCCGATGTTAAAAGCAAAAATGACATGAACAGTCGTTATCGTCGTCGACAGTTCTCACCATCAAACCAGAAGCAAACCCCTTTGTTGCGTTGGGGGTTTGGGATTTTATGTTTTTACTTGCGCCGACACCTGCAAGGCCCCATGGTAGCGGGGCCTTGCAAGTTCCCTTTCTTTTACCATTGAACCTGCCTGAACTCGACGGTTCAACCAGTCAGACGACACAGTTTGAAAGTTTGTGATTGTAGACATGCAAACCCGTCCTCAAGAACATCCCTGGACTTCAAGCAAACCCCCTACTTGCACTGTGGGGATGCGGTTTAAAACATACAAATACGCAAGCTCCAACACTTTGCATTTTCAAGATACACCCCCAGATACACTCCCCAGATATACTTGAGGTACTTTGGGAGGGGGGTCCACGACTGGGTGTCGAGGTCCTCTTATGGAACGAATATGGACAGTGGTTATGGGTAATACACCAGTTGTATTGTTGAGTGTCTATCCGCAACAATCTCCGCTATACCATCCTAATACACTCTCAATATGGAGGGGGGTTATGGATAGCCCTCTCCCTCCCCCCCATAGTCAAAAGTGTATTGGGGTGGTGTATTGGAGTGTGTATCTGAGTTTATGGATTCGATTGAAATCGAATCCATAAACTTGTGTATCAAGAGAGAATAGCATAGAAGTATACACAAATATCGTATCGACAGACATTTCCGATACACTCCATGCTACACTCGCCTCATACACTCGACGTGTTTGGGG
>SZWC01000765.1:85914-100873 GCA_023375785.1 Penium margaritaceum | reverse complement strand
ACACACACACACACACACACACACACACACACACACTATTCCTGTAGGTATAGAGCATAACTGAAGCTATGGAGCCATGCATCACTAGCGTCTCTGCCGGGTGCAAGATTGGTGGGCTCGACCATGCTCAGCTCTGTTGGAGCTGATATCTTGCTGCTCCAAACATTTGGTGATGAACCGTATGATGGCAAAGCATGAGAGACACACTAAGAGATGCATGCACCACATGCGCTCGTGGTCGATGTGGTTTGTAGTTTCATGTACCTTGGATGCCGTGCTTACTGTCTCATTATTGCTCGGGTTGCTGATCCTATGGGGCCATACGCTCAGTCGCTCTAAGGTGTGAGAAACCACGGCGACCTTTTGGTCGACCGGTTTGGTTCGACCCCGGGGTGGTGACTGGGCCCCACTTCAAACTCTTTGAGTTGGTTGCCCAGTCAACCGCGGCTAAGGGATGGCTGGTTCCATACTCTCGTCACTCTCGCTCTCGCTACTTAACTAAGCACGTTTTTCACCAACTTCTTGTTCCACCATGGCTATGACTACTATGTGCGTTGAGCTTGCGTAGTAGTGAGTTCATGTCGGCCTTCTGCCGCTGCCTACTGGTATCAGAGCAAGAGGTAGAGAACCCTCCACTCAATCGATCCACTGTGGACTGTGTTGCGGTGCACACAACGTCCATAGTTGCACGTGTGCAGATGTGACACTCCTACCCGCCTACGCCGCAACTTTGCCGCCCTGTAGTTTAGCACCCTCTTGTCTCAGCTGACCCAGTCTCTTGGCACAGCAACACCGCTACCTCGCAGTTCAGCGCTGTACCTGCCACGGCACTCTTGCCTCGGCCCGCCGCACTTTCCACCACAGCATGCCATCAGCCCTATTGCTTCACTACTCACTACGACGCCTGTCACTTCTCGTCCAGGTTTTGTGCACTATAGTAGCGCCACAGTGCTTCTGGCCAGCGGTCTCACGGTTCTTCAACACTATGATGCCAAGGCTCTCTTGCCGCGATCAACCGCCCTTAGTGGCCCCAGAGGTCCTGAGCCAGACGTACCTCCGTGTTGCCCTCCGGTCTGCTATGTCTCAAATAGCTCCGGAGTTCCACAAGCTTTCTGCCCTGCGCTCTGCTCCTCTCTCTCTTAATCAGCAGCAGCAACAACAGCAGCTTTTGCAGCCTCACCTACCACTCTGTGGTGCCTACCCTTGCTCTTTTAGGCCTTCAGCACTTGAGCAGCACCACAGTGCTGCTGACCTTCGGTCTCACGGTTTTGCATCATCGTGACGCCGAGGCTCTCTTGCCACGGCTGACCATCTTTCATTGGCCTCACCTTTACTCCCGACCATTGTGTCTCAACAGCTCCGCAGCCCCACGAGTTTCCTTCCCTGAGCTTTGCTCCTCTCTCTCCTAACCAGCAACAACAGCAGCAGCCGCTTCTGCGGCCTCACCTGTAACCCTAGCTGCACCACCGAACACTGGACCCGCCCCTACCTCTCCAAGGGGCCCTCGTGATCGCACACGCCTTGACGAACTGATTGACTGCCACAAGGAGGAGGCGGACATTGAGACGTGGTTGCGTCTCTGTCGCCGTTGTGACAACCCTGGGTACTACTCTGGGGGAGACTACGATCCTATAGAAGACGAGGCGCGTGAAGACGTTGTTGTGTACGCGGCCTACTGTCAGTTGGCCTTGGACGACTCACCGACCGTACAAAACGCGCCAACAATGGGGCCGCCACGTGAGCAACGTCACCCCTTATCTCCAGTAAGACCTCTCGTTGCCCGTAGAACGCGTCGGCAAATCGAGCGTGCTGCTCAAGGTGCAAAGGTTCCAACTACACCAACAGCCCCAACAGAGCAAGCCGAGGCAACCGCAAGTCGCGCTGCATTTCCTGCTGCATCTCAGGCTGCTAACGCATCACCTAGACCTGATATTCTCATTGCTCTGGATGCAGCACTTGTTTTCTGTACTGTTGTTTCATCTACTTTTGCTACTATAGCGCGTGCTCCACGTGCTCCTACTAGCAATACTGCTAGCAGAGCTGTTGAGGCATATGTTACAGCAGCCACTGACCAGGGTCCTCTTGCAGCTACCGCAATCAACATAACCATGCAGGTTGCAGCAGTAGCTAGCGCAGTCGTAGCAGCAACAACCTCAACCGCCAATACTCTCTCCAGCGCCGTCACCTCCATCCAGATCTCCACCTCCCATGTGTCACTTGCATCAGCATCCTCATCGTTTGGTCACCAGATTCTCGTCCCGGTCATAGCTGCAGCTGCCTTCTCCACCCTCATAGGTGCTGCACTTGCTGGAATTGCCTGCCTCATCGTCACCACCTCGTCCTCAGTGGCAGTTATTGCTGCTTCTGCGACATCTGCAAAGCCACCACTGTTTGCCCTACAGCGTTAGCATCGGAGAGCTTCCAGCTTCTTGCTGCTTGGGAATCCCCCTCTGCTTCCTCCTTTTCATTCCTTTGTGGTCGTGTTCTTGCGTTCACACTGTCCTGCAGCTCCACTCAGCCAGACGTCATTCTTCCTCATTTCCCACGCCCACTGGGCCATGGGAAACGCTACCGAAACTTTCCTAAGTGATCCTCACTCATCATGCCTGTCAATGATGACTAGTAAGTAGCTCTACAGGGAGAATTACGTAAAGAGTGTGCTGCTCTCCAAGCAGCCCTCACTGCACATCATGTTGCAGAAGAAAAACTACGCAGAGAACAGGACGATCAGGAAACTTTCCCCGACCACATTGTTGATCTCGTGCTCAACCGCCTACAACATGTATTACGTACTACACTTGCTGCGTCAGCTGCTACTGGCATTGCTGCTGCATTCTCCACCTCCCATGCTTCCACATCTAACAATTCTGGCTCTCTATCCTCCAACTCACTTGATGTTGTAGTAGTAGCAGGCACCGTTGTAGCCAAAGCTATTGCACAACCCGCCCAACGCAAACCTGATTTTGACTCGGTGCCACTGCACTTCACCTCTAACCTCTCTTTTGCTTCATGGGAGGTTCGTTTCAGTGCTTGGGCAGAGGGTGAGCAGCTCTGGGAGTACTATCATGTGCCCAACCCCGTTGCTTATCCTCCCTTTGTACCCACTGACTCTGAGTTTGCGCGTGCTGTGCGTGCTCTCATTCGCGCTGGACCCAGTGATCTCACTGATGAGATAGGATCCTACAACGCTGATACTACTCTCCGCACGCCTGCCAACCCTGTTAGCGCCTACGCTCTCATCAATTGCTGCACAACTGTTACTGGACATGCCGTACGGAGTGTCCTCACTGTACAATTCAACACGCTCTCCATGCGTGCAGACAAGACTACGGATGCCTACTGGGCCGGAACCCTTCTTGAAAGATCTTGGCAAGGCAGCCCCTGGCCAACTACTTGCTGTTCTCTCTATTGTCAACGGACTCATTCCTAAGCTCTCTGAAATCTTAAGGGAGGTGAAGGCCTCTGAGCTTGAGAGGCTTGCAGCCGAGCCAGTGCCTGCTGACTCTCCGCCAGGCATTGGGACCCTCTGGGAGTTCACCTCCCAATGTTTCACTAACTATTGGAGCGCTCTTCAAAACAAACGGATTCAACCTGCAGCGGTTGCGGCTGCCACCACAGCACTACCCTCCACATCATCCTCCTCTATCTCCTCCTCTTCTCCGTCCTCCATGGCCACAACTCTTCTCAACAAAGGTGGGGGACGTGGGGGCCGTGGTGGTGGTCGGGGCAAAGGCAGCGGTAGCTCTGGCTCTAGTGGCCAAGGCAGCCGTGGCAAGGGCAAAGGTGCTAACAACACCTCCTCTGTCCCTTCCATCTCCAGCACTGTCACGTGATGGAACTGCGGCTCCGTCGGCCATTCTTCACCCAAGTGCCCGTCACCACTGGACAACGAGCGCCTCGCCTCTGCCATGCGTACACACTGGGTGCGCTCCTCTGGTGGTTCAGGGGATGCCTCTCGCACAACCTCATCTGCCCCTTCCTCTGCTCCCTGTGGCAGGGGGATTCCTGTCGCCACCGACGCTACAGTATACATCACCACTGTTGCTCCACCCCTCTTCTCGTACCCCTAGGGTTGGCCCCCGGTGTATGGTGGGCCCGTCTTCTACGGCCCACCATCCGGCGCCTACTCTCCACCCAGCTGGGCGTCTCCGTCCTATCGCCCATCCTCTAGGATGGTCATCATGCCGGATCCTCTTGAAAACGAGCGTCAGTTGGACGTAGCACTGCCCCACGCCGTTCACCAATGCCACCTTCGTGATTAGGGAGGTGAGAGTGAAGGCTTTAGGTTTAAGCCTCTTGCGTGTGTTGTTGATGGGGCGTTACGTGGTTGTTCGACCGGTCATGTTCTTGGTTGTCTTCCCCCTGATGTCTCGTGGATTGAAGAGTGGAAGTCACTGCGCTTGCCTCGTTGTCTTGCCGCTGGTGGTCAGCGTTTCTCTTATCACGCAGCCCTTGCTGTAGTGAGTTGTGACCCCTCCACTGTTCGTGCGTCGGGTGGCTTCTGGATCCTTGATTCAGGTGCCACCAACCACATGACCTTGTCGCGCGTGTCCTTTGTCTCCCTTGGTCCTGATGGCTCTGTTCGCTTTGTCCGCACCGACTCGGGCCAATTGCTCCCGGTCCGAGGGGTTGTTGTACGCTTCGTTGACCCTAGGGGGGAACTGTTCTTGCCAGATTTCATGTACGTTCCATCGCTCGAGCTGCATTTATGACTAATCACCTGACCCCTGAAACAGTGTGTCGACAAGTATATTGGGAAGTGAACATATAATTGAACATGGACTTCCAACCAAGACTAGAACACAGAATATACAGTCCATGATATCTAACACCTTATGTAAGGAATGTATATCCGGGCTCTAGTGACATAAAATGATGTTGATGATTCCTGAGAAATGTTTGCATATGGGAAGTCACTTCTTGGTACAACAATTGTCGAGTGTATGAATTTAGGGTGATTAACCATAACTCTCGAGCTGAGTCTTCTTTCTGTTATGACACTCGACGACCAGGCATGGACTTCTCGTCCAGTCGTGGCATTGCCTCTGTCTTGCACCGCACGTCTGGCTGCATTCTTTTACAAGGCACACATTGTGACCGTCTGTTCTGCGTCCCTACATTTGCACCCTCTCCTGCCACCGCTGTCCATGTGCATGTCGCGCGCTCACTCACACCCGCTCATGCACAACTACTACACCGCCGCCTGTGCCACATCCAT
The DNA here is from genome assembly GCA_023375785.1 of Penium margaritaceum. Classification (NCBI taxonomy): domain Eukaryota; kingdom Viridiplantae; phylum Streptophyta; class Zygnematophyceae; order Desmidiales; family Peniaceae; genus Penium; species Penium margaritaceum. The sequence goes on along the minus strand of SZWC01000765.1, from coordinate 95,655 downwards.
GTTGCAGCCATTGACAGCCTACTTCTTGCTCTCCCTGCCGATGACCTTGATGCTGCCACGTTTCCGGCTCCCTGTCCCCCAAACTGTCTTGACTATGCTCAGGGCAAAATGCATCGGTCCCCACTCTCCACTTCAGAGTCTCGCACTTCTCACCCTCTTGACTTGTTGCATGCTGATGTCATGGGCCCACTCCCTCATGAATCTCTTGGAGGTGTCAGACGTTACGTTCTTCGTCTCACATATGACCTTTCTCGCATGCGTTGGGTCTTTGCCCTCAAACAAAAGAGTGATGTTTGCTCCATCCTTGAGTCCTGGCTACCCCAGGTCGAAGTCGCATGTGGTCGGCGTCTTCGTGTCTTTCGTTGTGACCGTGGGGGTCAATTCATTGGTCCCACCTCTCGTTTCCTATCCTCTCGCGGTGTGACTGTCGAAACCATTGCTCCCTACACGCCCCAACATAACAGTGTGTCTGAGCGTTGGAACCGGAAACTTGCCGATGGTGTTCGCACTCTCCTCAGTGCCTGTGATCTTCTACCCTTGTTCTCTTTTGAAGCCATGTCCTACGTGACGTGGGTCTGGAATCGTGTTCCACACGGTTCCCTCCCACGCCATGTCACACCGTTAGAACGATGGTTCGGTCGTCGTACAGACCTCCGTATTGCTCACGTCTGGGGTTGCGTCGCCACCGCTTGGCTTCCTGAGAACCTCCATGATGGCAAACGCAGTCTGCGTGCTCGCTTGTGTACCTTTCTTGGGGTCTCCGCCATGTCAAAAGCCTGGCGTTTCTGGGACCCCAATCATGCACGCGTTGTTGAGTCTCGGGACACCCTCTTCTTAGAGGATGTCTTTCCTCACAATCTGTCCCATGTCGCTCCATCCTCTTCCTTGTCCTCGCTCCATCGGCTTGGGGAGGGGTGGGTCTCTTCAGCCTCCAGTCTCACTGATGCACCCCTTGCTGCCTCAGCTCCTTCCTCTTCCAACCTTCCTCTTCATACACCTGATGCATCCACCTCTGACACTCTGCTCAGCATCCCTTCTGCTTCCTCATCCAACCCTTCCACAAAGTCTTCCCCCTCTTCATCCTCTGAGTCTGTACCACTGCCTCTTAGCAATTCTCCCCTGTGATGTGAGACAGTGGCACAGTCGCCTCCCCGCATTATCACTGAGTCTCCTTCACAACCTATTCTCCCACCACCCGTGATCTTTGGTGAGACTGTCACTCCGCCAGTCTCAGATGTCCCTTCAGTCATTTCTGAGCCCTACTCTCGTGGGGGATGGCTCCATTCAGTTCCACGACGCTCTATCACATAGTTTGCTCAGTCCTCTCAGCGTCGCTCTTGCTCTAGTGCCCCCCCCACTGCAACTGGGTCCACCGCCAGATCGACTTGCCTTGATGAACTGGATCTTGCGGTGGGCGTGGTCTACCCCAACTCTGCAGTAGGCTATGCACTGGTCGCTCATGAGTTCCACAGTGCTTTGGATGCTTCAGTCGCCAGCTATGTCCCCGCGTGCTTTGCAGCCATCGGTCTTCCCTCACTTCCTACAGAGTCCACCACTGTGCGCCAAGCAAGGGAGGCAGCTGATGCTGACCTCTAGGAAAAGGACATGTAGGAGGAGCTCACAGTCCTGAACGAGTATGAGGTCTTCGAGCTTGTTGACCTCCTCCCAGGCCACAAGGCTGTCTCAGCTCGCTGGGCACTTCGGCGTAAGCTAAAACCTGACAGTACTGTCGATAGGTACAAGGCATGGCTCACCGCCAAGGGATTCTCCCAGATCCCTGGCATCGATTTTGATGAAACATTTGTCCCTGTGGGACGTTACACCACAGCTCGAGCTCTCTTGAGCCTGGTCGCCCAGCACGACTGGGAATTGGAGCAAATGGACGTCAACAATGCATTCATGCATGGACGCCCTGACGAGAAGATCTATATGGTATAGCCTCTAGGCTTCACGGATGGCACGAACAAGGTCTGGCGGCTACGTAAAGTTCTATACGAGCTCAAGCAGTCCTCTTGCTGCTGGAACCTAGAGATCTCGGCCACCCTCGAGAAGGGTGGCTACCGTCGGAGCACCGTTGACCCTGTGCTCTTTCTGAGTGCACCCTCTCAGCCCTTGGTTGCAGTCTTGGTCTACGTGGATGACCTTCTTATTGCGTCATCCAGTTCCTCTGTAGTGCAGTCTGTGAAAGACCTGTTGTATTCCACCTACAAAATAAAGGGCTTGGGTCCAGCTCGGGTCTTCCTGGGCATGGAGCTTGAGCGGGACCGTTAGCGCCGGACACTACACGTCCATGAGGCTGCCTACATACGCAACCTTGGGGAGCATTTCTCCTCCATGCTCACTGAAACCTCCACTGCACCGACACCCATGACACCAGCTGGGCAGTGCCTCATGAAGTCACTCAACATGGCTCAGCTGGGGGAGACTGTCGAGGTCACCGATTACCTCAATGTGATTGGGTCTCTCATGTACCTTGCCACCACCACTAGAGCGGACTTGGCCTTCTCGGTCAACTTCCTTGCTCCGTTTTCCCAGTAGAAGCACCTGGAGGCTGCACTTTGTGTCGTTCGCTACGCACTGTCTACTGTGCGTGTGGGACTGTGCTACAGGTCACAACCCTCTATGGTGATTGATGGCTACACTAACAGTGACTCGACCCACGATGCAGATGCTCGTAGCCGCAGCGGCTATATCTTTCTCGTGGGTGGAACCGCTATCTCGTGGAAAAGCGGTAAGCAGGGTTGTGTTGCGCGTAGCTCTAGTGAGGCTGAGTATGTTGCCATTGGCGCAGGTAAGTGTAAGAGTGTCTTGCTTTCTCGCTCGCTTCAGCAGCTGCGTGTACCCATCCGTTGTATCACGTTACGCTACGACAATCAGAGTACCAAGGCGATTGCTGAGCATGATGGCATGCATCATTCACACACAAAGCACATCAACATTGGGCATCACTTTGTACGCAATCGCATTGCCACAGGAGAGGTCCAGGTCGTCTCGGTCGACACTCGTAAGCAGCGTGAAGACTTTATTACCAAAGCTCTGAACAGTAGGATGTTCAAGGCAGCTGTGCATGCAATTGGCTTATTGCGTGCACGCGATGCTCCTGGCTGAATTCACACCCTTTGTCTGTCCCTCGTACTATGATCCTTCGTGTGGTGTATGGGCTGTTTGTCTGTGGGTCATGGGGGAGTGTTAGTTTGTCTGCCAAAAACGCAAGTGACCTCTAAAATCCTTCCACTCACACACACACACACACACACACACACACACACACACACACACAATTCCTGCAGGTGACTGAGCATAACTGAAGCTATGGAGCCGTGCATCACTGGCGTCTCTGTCGGGTGCAAGATCGGTGGGCTCGACCATGCTCAGCTCTGTTGGAGCTGATATCTTGCTGCTCCAAACATTTGGTGATGAGCCATATGATGGCAAAACACGAGAGATACACTGAGAGATGCATGCACCACATACGCTCGTGGTCGATGTGGTTTGTAATTTCATGTACCTTGCATGCTGTGCTTGCTGTCTCATTATTGCCGGGTTGCTGATCCTACAGGACCACACGCGCAGTCGCCCTGAGGTGTGGGAAACCACGGCGACCTTTTGGCCGACCGGATTGGTTCGACCCCAGGGTGGGGACTGGGTCCCACTTCGAACTCTTCGAGTGGGTGGCCCAGTCAACCGTGGCTAAGAGATGGCTCGTTCCTAACTCTCGTTACTCTCGCTCTCGCTACTTAACTAAGCATGTTTTTCACCAACTTCTTGTTCCACCATGGTTGTGACTACTTTGTGCATTGAGCTTGTATAGTAGTGAGTTCATGTCGGCCTTCTGCCGCTGCCTACAGGGGCCACGTGGCTCAAGCTGGGTCACCTGGGACTGTAAGCAGTGAGACGGGATGGCTTGAGGGTCGGAGACCCTCAAGCACCGCGGTTTTGGCCTAGTCGGCCAAGGATTCCGTCAAATCTGTTACATTGGTATCAGAGCTCTAGGGCTCGAATCCCACGTCGGGATTACCGGAGATGTCGACGCGGCTCTCACTCCTAGTGGGTGTTGTGATGCTGTCAGTCATACACAGGTGTACAGTTGGTTGTGACCACTCGGCCGTGTCCATGCTCGTGCAGATCCCTGAGGCGGACCCAGCTGGAGATGGAGTCCCCTGAGGTGGTGCTCCACCCGCAGGAGGCAACCTGGTAGCCTACCTGGTGTACCAGAGGGTTGCCACGATCTACGGACTGCGTTTGGAGACCTTCAGGATTTTCTCGGTGGATAGCCTTGCCAAGCTGATTTGCATGTTTGTTTTCTTACACTCTCTGGCTGCTGCCGGACATAGGCGTGTGACCAGTCGTTGTGTCCGTCTTTTTGTCTTGCATCCGTAGGATCAGACGGCGCTCCGTTTGGACGCCTGTGCGCATAGTTATGGCCAAAACAGTGGTTTCGGGCCGGTTCAGGACCGACAGGTACCGCCGCGTGCGCCACCCGCTCTGAGTCGCGGCGGCTANTTTCTCGGTGGATAGCCTTGCCAAGCTGATTTGCATGTTTGTTTTCTTACACTCTCTGGCTGCTGCCGGACATAGGCGTGTGACCAGTCGTTGTGTCCGTCTTTTTGTCTTGCATCCGTAGGATCAGACGGCGCTCCGTTTGGACGCCTGTGCGCATAGTTATGGCCAAAACAGTGGTTTCGGGCCGGTTCAGGACCGACAGGTACCGCCGCGTGCGCCACCCGCTCTGAGTCGCGGCGGCTATTTATGCTGTGGACCTGTCATTTGTCAACTCTCTCTACACATTCACTGCAATGTAGCTTCTGAGACTTGTCTTGTCTCTCCTAGCCCAACCCTTGCTGTTCTCGCACCCGCTTGCATGCTAGTGCGTTAAGCTGACCGGTCTATGTCGCCACGTCAGCAGCAACTTTGCTAGGAAGCTGTGGTGAATCTTTTCATGGTATCAGAGCAGCAAGCCAGAGCTCGCACATCTGCCCAGCATAGACGCAGCATTTGCAACAGCAGTGAGCGACAGTAGCAGCAGCCCTGAGTGGCAGCAGCAGCACAGCCCACCGCAGCAGCAACGGGTCCTGTGAGGGGGGGCCACAACCACGCAGCAGTAGACGCGGCCACGACAGCCGCATCAGTCAACACAGCCGCGGCAAGAGCGATCGCGGCCTCTCCACCCACGGCCGCAACAGACGCAGCAGACGTGGCCGTGACATCAGCCGCAAAAGCAGCAGCGGCGGCGGCAGAAGGGAGCAGCTGCGGCAGCAGCAGCCGCGGCAGTGGCAGCTGCCGTAGCAGCAGCAGCCGCGACCTTGGCGGCAGCCGCAACAGCCAGCAGCAGCTGCGGCTGCGGCAGCAGCAGCCGCGACTACTACAGCAACAGTGCAGCAGCATAACGGCAGCGCAGCAGCAGCGGCAGCGCAGCAGAAGCGCAGCGCTGCCGTGGCTGCGTAGCAACAGTGTCAGCGCAGCAGCAGCAGCGCAGCGTAGCAACAGCAGCGCTGCAGCAGCGCAGCAGCGCAGCGCAGCAGCAGAGCAGCAGCAGCGCAGCGCAGCAGCACCGGCAGTGGCAGTGACGACGGCCGCAGCCCGCTGCTGACGTCAGCAGACCCCTGTTGACGTCAGTAGTGAGTATGCTGACGTCATCACAGACTTGGTGAAATTTCTTATGAAAAGTCAATTTTTGCCAGTGTTTCAATTCCTGAAGAAACGCTGACGGTTCTGTGTTCGGACGACTTTTGCGCCGCCTCAGCATGGAGTCAAGCAGCTCCAAGGGCAAGGAGCTGGAAGACACTGTCACGAGCGGGGTCCGCAGCCCACGCTCAAAGGCGATTGACTTCCTACTGGTGGAGCAGTCATCGCCTCGCCAGCGCCAGGATGAGCAGTCAGCGATTCTGCGGCAGATTCGCGATGCCTTGGTATCTCTGTCTGGGACACCGGGACGTCAGCCCGGGAATGAGAGAGAGGCAACCCCATCGGGCCAGGAGTCTGTTGGTCTCGCTGCCGCCCCTCCGCAGAGACGAGAGTCCATTGTCGAGGAGTGGGATCAGGCTCCCCCTCCCACTGGGGAGGNCCGCAGCCCACGCTCAAAGGCGATTGACTTCCTACTGGTGGAGCAGTCATCGCTCCGCCAGCGCCAGGATGAGCAGTCAGCGATTCTGCGGCAGATTCGCGATGCCTTGGTCTCTCTGTCTGGGACACCGGGACGTCAGCCCGGGAATGAGAGAGAGGCAACCCCATCGGGCCAGGAGTCTGTTGGTCTCGCTGCCGCCCCTCCGCAGAGACGAGAGTCCATTGTCGAGGAGTGGGATCAGGCTCCCCCTCCCACTGGGGAGGATGCGCTTCGCCGGCTGATGGAGCAGATGAGTAGCCTACGCATTGAGACGCCGGCACCCAGTCCAAGGGGACAGCAGCAGCAGCAGTAGCAGCAGACCAACCCGCATCAGGCCTCGGGTGCCGCCGGGGGAGCAGCATTGATGCCTCTCATGCCCTTCCCACGTCCGCTCCCAGCACCACCTGAGGTCCAGCTCCCCACGGAGCGACGACCGAAGGACTTCGAGACTTCCCCGCCTCGCTACGACAGCAAAGCGGGGTTTGACTGTTGGGAGGTGCTGTTTCAGGTATGGGCGGACTCGGAGGGGGTCTGGCCCTATTACCATAGCCAGTACCAGACGGCTGATCCGCTCCAGTCCCTTACGGCAGCGCGTGCCATGTGTGGACTGCTGTACCCGGTTCCACAGGAGACAGTGGTCGACTTCCGCCCTTTCCTGGGCGCGCCTGGGACGGGAGCAGGTGCAGACCCGCGCCGCGGTTGGGAGCTGGCGCAGACCCTATTTGCAGCAATGACTCACGCGACCCGGTCCGCGCGCCTTTGCGAGTTCCACTCTCTTCATCAGGGACCCACGGAGTCAGTAGCTGATTATTGGCGTCGGGCCATGCGCTTGTACACTCGCCTGGGCACCGGAGGCGGCTCTCACCTCTGGACGCTGGACACCATCATGGTGGGAGTGCGCCCTGAGCTCACTGACACCTTCTCCCGCCTCGACCAGGATGTCCTCGCATCCATGTCCGACACCCTGCAGTTGTTGCTCTGGGCGCAGCGTTACTTCATCCAGGTCACGACGGCTGACGAGGCAGCCTGCACGCATCGGCAGGGCGCCATGGCCGCAGTAGCAGTGGGAGCGACGTCCTCTACGCCTTCCACACCGTCATCCGCCTTCACCCCCACCAGCTCCACCTCTTCCCCTCCCGCCTCCTCCACTGTTGTTCCGACAGCCACTGCAGCAGTCGTGAAGGGGAAGAAGGGGAAAAAGAAGAAGGGACCGCAGCAGCCTTCTGGTGGCACTGGACGGGCTATCCGCTGCCACAACTGCGGTGGACCTCATCGCTACACTGAGTGTCAGCAGGAGCTGGACTGGGCGAGGATCACCTGCGGTCTTCAGGCAGCCCACGAGGAGCGGATCCGCACTGGAGCAGCAGCCCGTGCCGCGGCGACCTCGGGTGCAGCACCGGCGGCAGGCCCGCCGCCATCCAGGGGGAGCACCACCCCGAACCCGAGGGGCCAGACCATCGCAGAGCTATGTCGACTGCTGGCACTTCGCTCTTAGGGAGGTGCGAGTGTGCTGTCACAGCCGAGTGGTCCACAGACTGACTGTCCATCTGTGTTTGTTGCACGTGGTCATGCTTGTGGGGGGGCTGCATCGCCTGGTGAGGATGAGTCTGACAGCACAGAGTGGTTGGATGAGTCGCATCGTCGTGCATTGTCCCGCTGTCCTGCCACACCTGCTGAGCGTCCAGCNCAGGCCCGCCGCCATCCGGGGGGAGCACCACGCCGGACCCGAGGGACCAGACCATCGCAGAGCTACGTCGACTGCTGGCACTTCGCTCTCAGGGAGGTGCGAGTGTGCTGTCACAGCCGAGTGGTCCACAGACTGACTGTCCATCTGTGTTTGTTGCACGTGGTCATGCTTGTGGGGGGGCTGCATCGCCTGGTGAGGATGAGTCTGACAGCACAGAGTGGTTGGATGAGTCGCATCGTCGTGCATTGTCCCGCTGTCCTGCCACACCTACTGAGCGTCCAGCGGAGGCAGCGTGCTCCGTTGCTCGTTGCACCGTGACCACCACAGGTCCTGAGGCGAGTGGCCTCTGGATCATTGACTCACGGGCCACTCACCACATGACCTGCGACCGTACCGCCTTTGTCGTGCTTGGTCCTGTTGGGTCTGTTCGGTCAGTGCGGACAGGTTCTGGGCAGTCACTACCTGTTCAGGGGACAGGGGTCGTACGGTTTGATGGTCCATCTGGTCCCGTGTACCTTTCTGACGTGCTTTTCGTGCCTGATCTCGAGCTCAGCCTGCTCTCTATCCGTTCCTGCACGAGGATGGGTCTCTCTGTTCACCACTCCTCTGATGATACCACGATCACAGCACTTGACACTTCCACGGTTGTGTTGCGGGCCACTGTTGTGGATGACCTGTATCGCATAGCGCGTTGCTCTGCCCCTGACCCCTCCCCTTGCTCGTCTGCTCGCGTCTTTGTCACGGGGTTGTTGTCTCCTGACCACCATCGCCTGTTACACCGGCGCCTATGTCATGTGAGCACGGACACTGTGTCCAAGCTCATCCGTACACAGCCCGCTCTCGGTCTTGACGCGGCTTCCTTCGATAAGCCGTCTAAGACCGACTGTCTGTTCTACGCTCAGTGTAAGATGCATCGCTGCACCTACCCTGCCTCCGTTACTCGCGCGTAGCGTCCCCTGGAGCTTGTCCACTCGGACCTCCTTGGACCTCTCCCTGTCAAGTCTGTCGCTGACCGTGGTCGGTATGTCCTTACCCTCACGGATGACTTCACCCGCATGCGGTGGGTCTACTGCCTCCGCCACAAGAGCGATGCCGCTCTTGCCGTGCGCTTGTGGCTCGTGATGGCTGAGCGTCAGTCTCGTCACTCCCTCCACACCTTCCGCTCTGATCGCGGCGGTGAGTATCTCGGTGAGCTGACCACTCACATCGCCGAGCTTGGTATCTGTCAACAGCTCTCGGAGCCTGCTATGCCACAGCAGAACGGTGTGTCTGAGCGCTGGAACCACACCATGGAGGACGCGGTTCGCGCTATGCGTGCTGATTGCAGTCTCCCGGAGTCCTTCGCCTTCGAGGGCTTCGCCTACATGACGTGGGTCTGGAACCGCCTCTCGCATGGTCCCTTGCCGGACCACGTCATGCCGTATGAGCTGTGGTTCGGTCATCGTGCGGACCTCAGGCTTGCTCGCGTCTGGGGTTCTTTCATTTGCGTCTGGTACACCGATGACCAGCAGGGGTCCAAGGTCTCTCCGCGCGGCCGGATGTGTGCCTTCCTCGGTGTCTCCTCGCACTCCAAAACGTGGCGTTTCTGGGATGCAGGACGACACCGCATTGTTGAGTCGCGCGACGCGCTGTTCGTTGAGGCACTGTCGTACCGCAACCTGTCTGCCATTCTCACCCAGGCAGCATCTCACGTTCCCACTTGTGAGGCCTCCCGTCGGTTGGGGGAGTCTGCCCCACAGGGTGAGTCCGTCCAGGGTGCCTCCGGGGTGGGACCGTCGCTGGTCACCATTGACCCGGCTATCATTGCTGTCGGGCCTATGGTCTCTACGCCTGCCTCGCTTGCGCCTGCCGCGACTGCTTCGTCCGCGCCTGCCACGACTGTCTCGCCCGCACCTGCCGCGGCTACCTCGTCTCCTGCCTTGCCTGCCCCCGCGGTGCCTGCCTTGCCTGC
>SZWC01000765.1:52287-85739 GCA_023375785.1 Penium margaritaceum | reverse complement strand
AAATCTACATGGTCCAGCCACCTGGGTTTGAGGTCGAAGGCAACAAGGTCTGGCGCTTGCGCAAGGCCTTGTATGGCCTGAAGCAGTCGCCCCGGTGCTGGAACCAAGAGATCACTCGCACCCTCACGTAGGCTGGATACGTCCAGAGCGATGCCGATCCGTCACTTGTCATCCGACGGACAGCCGAGCACCTCACTGCCATTCTGGTGTACGTGGACGATCTCCTGATTGCGTCTCCTTCACTGGAGGCCGTGAAGGAGGCCAAGGCGGTCCTGCAGGCCGCCTACAGGATGAAGGACCTCGGTCCAGCGACTGTTTTCCTCGGGATGGAGATTGTGCGTGATCGTCGTCGACGGACACTCTTCCTCCATCAGGCAAAATATGCACAGGTTGTGGGGGAGCGGTTTGCTGACCTCCTTGCCGCTGTCCCCGCCGCCTCGTCACCCATCACTCTCGACGGGCAGAACGCTCTGAACGTGGCAGACCCAGCCGATCTGGGCGAGGCCGTGGACGTGACCCTGTACTTGCGCATCATTGGCTCACTGATGTACTTGGCCACGACCACGCGTCCCGACATTGCGTTCGCTGTCAACCTACTCGCACAATTCAGTCAGTCCCCTCGGGCTCGCGCTCTGCACGCAGCTTTGTGAGTCGTCCGGTACATGGTCTCCACACCGTATCACGGTCTCTGCTTTCGGAGATAGTGCTCGGTTGTGGTAGATGGCTACACCGACAGCGACTGGGTGTGGAGTCCTGATGGACGCAGCCGCACGGGTTACGTGTTCCTGCTTGGTGGCACCGCTGTGTCTTGTCGCAGCGGTAAGCAGGGGTGCATTGCTAGCAGCTCCTCAGAGGCTGAGTATGTTGCTCTAGGCGCTCGCACCGTTGAGGTAGTGTGGCTGCAGCGACTGTTTCAGTGTTTGGGTTATACGGTGCCTATCATCATCCTCCGCTGCGACAACCAGAGTGCTCTTGCGATCGCTGAGAACTTTGGTGTGTTCCACGCACGCACGAAGCACATCGCTGTCGAGTATCATTTCGTGCGCGATCTGGTGGAGCGGCAGTTGATCTCCATCGTCTGGGTGGGCACAGACTTGCAGCGCGCTGACTTTCTGACCAAGGCACTGGCTCATTCGAAGTTCCTCCGGGTTGTTCGTTCTGTCGGGTTGCGACCCCTGTCTGAGAGTGGGTGACTGTCCGGGTCTCTGTTGAGCACTCTGTGTTGCACCGGCACTCGTTTTGCACGTGTATGGACATGCGTACCATCGGGTCATGGGGGAGTGTTGTGATGCTGTCAGTCATACACAGTTGTACAGTTGGCTGTGACCACTCGGCCGTGTCCATGCTCGTGCAGATCCCTGAGGCGGACCCAGCTGGAGACGGAGTCCCCTGAGGTGGTGCTCCACCCGCTCGAGGCAGCCTGGTAGCCTACCTGGTGTACCAGAGGGTTGCCAGGACCTACGGATTGCGTTCGGAGACCTTCAGGATTTTCTCGGTGGACAGCCCTGCCAGGCTGATTTGCATGTTTGTTTTCTTACACTCTCCGGCTGCTGCCGGACATAGGCGTGTGACCAGTCGTTGTGTTCGTCTTTTTGTCTTGCATCCGTAGGATCAGACACCGCTCCGTTTGGACGCCTGTGCGCAGAGTTATGGCCAAAACAGTGGTTTCGGGCCGGTTCAGGACCGATAGGTGCCGCCGCGTGCGCCACCCGTTGTGAGCTGCGGCGGCTATTCATGCTGTGGACCTGTCATTTGTCAACTCTCTCTGCACATTCACTGCAATGCAGCTTCTGAGACTTGTCTTGTCTCTCCTACCCTGACCCTTGCTGTTCTCGCACCCGCTTGCATGCTAGTGCGTTAAGCTGACCGGTCTATGTCGCCACGTCAGCAGTAGCTTTGCTAGGAAGCTGTGGTGAATCTTTTCAGTGGGGGGGGGGGTGTAGCGTGGCAGTGCCCAGTCGAAGGGGCCACGTGGCTCGAGCGGGGTCACTTGGGACTGTGGGCCGTAAGACGGGATGGCTTGAGGATCGGAGACCCTCAAGCACCGCGGTTTTGGCCTTGTCCGCCAAGGATTCCGTGGAATCCGTTACAAACATTCACGTGGTTGATGGTCAACGCAATGACTTCTCTACTATATGGGATGAAACATGGCAAAAACTAACAAAGACACAAGCGACGATGAAACGAGCAGCCGACCGACATGGCTGCGAGGATGTTTTCATCGCTGGCGACAAAGTGCTTCTCAGACTGGCCAAAATGAAGCTTCGTGGAGACGGCTGTTCGAAGCTCAAACCTTAATGGTTGGGACCGTTTGAGATCGAGCGGATGCAAACCCCCATGCTTGCTTGACTCAAACTCCCAGACACTATGCAAGTTCATGTGATTTTCCATAATAGAAGATTTAAGCACTACGGAGACCCTGAAGAGAACGTCCCCGGAGACCCTGAAGAGAACGTCCCCGGTACGGATATACCTCCCCCTCCTTGTGTACAAGTGGACGAGGACACACAGTACATCATCGAGGACATCCGCGGACATTGACATGGCAAAGCAACAAAATATCTTCTCGAGTTGCACAAATATGATGCCACACATAATTTCTGGAAACCCTACGACCACCTGCGAGACGCTGATCACCTAATCGACGAATATTACCGCTGTCACTGTGCCACATCTCTGCGTGCGTTGGGACGTCGCGGCGAGAAGGCGGGTAAGTGTTACGTACCAGACGTACAGGAGTCCCTTATCTTTCGGAGTGGGCATTTGTGTCATTACACAAATAGCCCATTACGCGTTGAGACCTTGATTTTCATTCTGACAGTCGAGGGCAATTCGACCAACTCCCCTCTCCATTCGGCGAACCTGCTCACACTTTCTAACAACCCCGACCAATTTTGAGGATCATCGACAGAAGTGTTCCGACCTTTCTCTCGACTTGTCCACGCATCAAGACATATACAGATTCATAAAGATGCATCTCGCATCTTTACCGTCGATCCTCGAAGCCCCATGAGTTCTGAGAGGAGATTCTAGAATCCGACAACTCACAACGCGAATCCACAAGTGTCGTTTGACGTTCGACCGAACGACCTTGACTATACCTCTTTCATAACTCGACACTTGTATGTATATGTTCTATCATTTTGACACCTGTCATCGAAGTACACTTTACGCTAATTATAATCTGCTCAATTTACCCAAATTCTTAGCCGTTTCTTCCTCACAACGTCTACCTGTTAACCATCTTTGCTCAGTTTGGCATAACATTTGGAGAGAGAAGCAAAGTTTGTTAGATAAGGCACACTGCACACAAAGGGGCTCAACCATGATGAACGGTCCAAATCAGGAACTTCAGAAGATTTTGCTAACGATTGTTGCTTTTTGGGGTTTCTGGAACACACTCGTAATCACCTTCTGCGCAATTTCGCGTCGATGGTGCCGCTTTCTTGATATTAAACAAAAACCTGTCTGGTTAAATCCTCGCATTCTGAACGTGGATTCTAGTCATCGCAGCGCGGCTTGGGACAAATTGCCCTCGGATGAATTAAAAGGTTTTTGATTCTGAGGGTGTGGCAAGTCTACAAAGGGAGTTGCGCTTCAGAGGAAAAAATATCTTGTGCAGTGCGGGCCTCTTACGTTCATTTAATCGTTTTGATTATTCTTGCTGCTAAGGCAACAATTGAAGCTGAACAACTCATCTTTGGCTAGATTCAGCCGAAGAGATTGTGTGTGTATTTTTCAACGAAGTCGTCCTGACAATAGCACCGAGAGCGTCTTGTTATCTGCAGTTGAACTATCCATCGGTTATGGATTTGGTTTCTGTAGGAATCGTTGGATTTCGGTCTCACCTGAAAGATATCTTCCCAAACCATAAAGGAAAAACCTCTCAAGATATAAGTGCAAATCGATATCACTAGCATCCATTGGACAATGTTTTCCACGAAAGAACTTGCACACAGCAAAGCGCATGAAGCGTCGTCTCCCATACATTCGGACAAACTGATGGACGAACAACAATTTCAAAAGGTCCTCATATATGGACCCCGCGCAAAGACTTCCCATGAGTTGCTATAAAGGGAAGGGCCTGAGGCGAGGGAGAAAACCCCAGCCCGAACAGTATGGTACTAAAGAAGGTAATGAAGTCGAGATCGGACGGAAGTCTCCTACAGCACCATACCTGTTTCAGAAGGAACATGATGAAAGTGTCTACAATATAACAGACTAACATTGAGCTGAATGGATCCAAATCTTCTTCACACCAAGAAGTGACGAATTCACTACAATTATGATAAATATTTTTGAACTTTTTGTGTTTTTTTTCGCCATTATCGGTCACAAATATCTGGTTGTGTGACAATTTGGCCAACCATGACCTCAAAGCATAATGCGTGCCATGGGGATTACAATAGCTTCTCAAGCATTAAACCAATGTAGTTGAAATTCAAACTGAGGATGTGTTAATTTTATATTCCTTATTTTTTCTGACCACTATAGTACAAAATGATACATGGTTAGAACAAATTTACAAGAAAGAATTCAAGATGTGAAATTGAAGCCATAAACAATGTTTTTGTAGAATCACAATATGTTAAAAATATAAGGGAAAAAAATTACGTAAAAATAGTTTACAATGATATCTATCACTACATTAATTTTAACAAATTAATTAAAATGGTTCATCTTCCTCAAGAAATGGGTAACATATAACCACTAAACAAAAAACACTATCTTCACATGGGAAATGATTCTTCCTTAGACTAAGAATTCACCTCTATTCTTCTGTAAAAACTCACAAATTCCAATTTTAGTCAATCATATTTTCCATATTTAATTTAAGATAATGTTGTCATTTTTGGGTTCATGCCTAAGCCAACGTCGTACACTCCTCACCAATTAAGTAGAGAATACATTAACTTAAGAAAAATGGATTATAATATTCAACTTAGTGTTCATAAAAACGTAAGAAGTTGCTTAATTTGAAGTGTAAAAAGTATGCTCTTGTCAAGAAGGCAACGTATAAGCATGACCTAGCAAAGAAGGCTAACTAACAGGTAAAAGAAATGCCATGGAAAACACAATGTACATTACGCATGTACCCACATCAATCTATCAATTCTGAATATGATTCAAAGATCTATATTCACTCTACACCAAAAAAACATTCCATTCCTTTGTGTTGGAATTACGTACAACCACAGCACGGCCAAGTAGGCCTTGCTATCGTGCCAGGACCTTTGGTGTGCCAAGCAATGCTTATACAACTGCTGAGAAATGAATGCAGAAGCTCTCATTGTATTACAAGAATACAAAGTACAATAATATTATGTACAAGCTCAGCAATAGTGTATGAACAGCTGAGCAACAGAAACTTGACGGAGCCTGGCCCAAACTAGGCGCAACGTCTTGCTAGGCATGCAGCCTTGTAGCAAGAGTCTTGGCGTGTCGACCGTCTTCCGGGTTGACAGGCCTTCAGGATGTCAGGCAACCTCCTCTCTACGTTGGCACACTTCCGCCAGAGTCAGTGGGTTGTCGGAGGGAACCTCCAGGAAACTCCAGTACCACCGGGATCATAGTCTGGTACAGAGACCAAGTGGCTCGCAGACGTGTAGAATAGTTGATGCTGATACTATGGATTTGGAGAGACTGGAATTGGTTACTGGAGTCACAACTGGTGCTCCCTTCCATACTACTGCTCTGGCTGGTAGCGGTCCTGGTGGTCCAGGCTCCTCGAATGGAGGTGGCGGTCCCGGCGGTCCCAACCGCTGATGTAGTAACGTGCCCTCCAACATTGGATGAGATGATGATGATGCAGTAAATCCTCCACGAGGTCGCGTGTGAGCTAGGCGACCTTGTTGATGCCTGTACTATGGCTAAGTCAACCCTCATAGGCTTCGTACTGTCCAAGACTGCCTCATACGAGGCAACTGCCAAGTTGTCGAAACCTTGGACATCACTCCAGTGAGTTGGCCGAGGCAGTCCCACCTTTCTTGGACACACCAACCATTTGTACATGTCCAGGGCTTGAACACGCCCTTAAGGACTAAAAAATAGGAATAATCTGGCCCTGTATCATGGAAATTCCCCATAGGAAAATTCTCAATGAATCACGGTAAAATTTGTAACTTCACGTGGACTCCTCCAAAAGTGAAACTGACTACGTCGTGCTGAAGCCAAAATCCAACGTAGTTATTGCCTCACTCCAACACCCCCCCTCGATAAGTGCGTTGGTGAAAGTGAAAGCACTCGGCCACACTTGACTCTGCTTCGTGGCAAAGAAATCCATAATTTCTTAAGTCATCACTGAGCTTTAGTGGCGGCAACAAATGCTGCTCCTACATTGGAAGTCAAGGTTGTGCTCCCCCTAAATTTTATGTCCTCGGGTGAGAAGGACGAAACTTCCTGGCTCTCCTTCTTGAGAGAATATTTTTGGACGCTTGGTTCAGCTCCCAACATTTTCCATGGCCGCCTCATTCTTTTCGGCAACGCTCTGCTGCACCTCAGAGGTCATTCCCTCCGTTGAAAATTCCAAGATCGTGTCTCCTAATGTGAGAGATGTCGAACAAGCTGTCTATGAGCTATTTACGAGGAGTTGATAGCCAAAAAGAGCCTTTTGAAGCTCTTGTCCCACTCCCTACTCGCCGGTGCAGTAGAAAAGGACGCTGGAACATTTCGTCGGGGCATTCGCGGTTTTGGAACCGGTGGAAACGTTCGACGCCTAGCCCTTGGCGTTCTGCTGCATGTCGATGTTGCCCGTGCGGAAGCCTTCTTTTGTCTCTATAGATCGAGTTTTCGCTTACATGGGTTCGCGGCAAGTTCAGAGACGAGGGTGAGGGCCCCTTTTGCTGCATCAACCGTCTGTCGTGCACCATCTGGGAGCTCGTCGGGGAAGCCTTGCCGTCCACTTGTGCCACTGATAGGGCTATTTCGTCCTGTAGTATGAGCTGTTGCGTCAGCTAGCTCTGAACCACAAACTTCGTAGTTTGCTGTTAGGAAAAGCGAAGAGGCACTCGCGATCGTGAGCGAGCTCTTCTCGCGGTCCACCGGCGCTCGCAAACGCGAGAGGTGGTCTCACGAGACCTCCTCTTCCGGACGGCGGCGTTCTGAGTTCGCAACTCGGTGTCGACTTCACCTCCATCTCTGTCGCACGACCAGTGAACCAGGGCTGACGTCGTTGTTAAGGACGTGACCACGGCGAGCAACGTGAGCGGTCAAGAGAATTTTAAAAAACTTTCTATGACAAAATCTGCTCCACCCCATTTTTTGACGAAGCGATTGCTAAAGGTGCAGAAGGCTGGTGGAGGGGATTTTGGAGGCACTACAACTTCTCATCGCCCTGCCACTCCTCTTGCGGGTTCGCATGATATAGCCTCGACACCACCGCCATGCCAAAAATCGACAACGGTGTGGAGAGGGAAGTGGCGATGTCGATGATCTTGTCGTAGGCAGTACTTTTCTCATAATCAAAGTAGGAATCTTCCTTCGCACTGCCCAGAAATTTTCCATGATCGGTAATGTCACTCTGAGTGCGAGAGTTGTAGGTTGAAGCCGAGAGAGTCATTTCAAGCACTCCTCAAGTAGCTCTCGTACTCCCCCTGTTTTTTGCACAGCCCGAAGTCAACTTGTAGTGCACTAGAGAATAGATTGCACCAATGGGGAGCTTTACATTGGCCATAGGTGCTTTTCCAAAGTTGTCGTGCTCCTTGGTAGAAACCAGAGGCACCTTGAAAAAAGTGACTTGATTCCGTCGGCTGACACGACGATGTTGCTTGTTTTCCAGGAAGTCGTGCACTCCCTGTTCATTTGTAGTGGCAAATGAAGAGTCGGGGTTCTTTTGAGCCATTGGGCTCAAGTCGAGCCTTATCATGCCAGTGGAGCAAGGGTGCCCTTCAGCAAAGATTTCACCTTAACTACTTTTCAAGGACATCCCCTCCCTGTTGCTGACAATGTGCGCTCCCTGCTTTAACAACTCTCAATGGTTTTTTTGTTAGCTAGGCTCCTGCTGACAGGAACCTTTAATACTTCTGTCTCCAATTGTCGTCGAGATCATCGCTCCATCCAGCTTCCTCCCCCCCCTTGTTGGTGAAGATCGAGAACGTTGCGGATGCGCCTAAGGCTCGACAAAATCTGCTGCCACCCACTAAGTTTGAGCTTCATTGTCTCAACTGGATCCTTGTCTGTGGGGCTTACGTCCATCATGAATACCACCTTCCACAAGGTGGGATTGCTACAACCACTCGCCAACATGGCAAGATGTTTAGGAGCATTGCTCCGATACGCATGCCACCAACAACATGATGGGCTTACAGCAACAACCTGCTCTTGTGGTAGTATATTGTGCAGCATTATACCTTTGTTGAAGCAACTTCATGGTCCATCAAGAACCTTGACTTCCCCTATTTGTTGGGCGTCACATGCTCGTGTGTGCGAATGTGTTGTGGCATTGAATCACGTTTTGCTACTACCGGCTTTGGTGCTGTCGTCGCAGCGACTCAAGTCAAGAGGTAGGCATGGCCATTTCCAAACCATGATTGTGGTTGTCTGTTGCTATCGCTGCCCTATGTAACTCGTGCTCATAGAGCATTAATGACTGGCATGATCCAATGTAAGGGGTCCACATCTCCGTCGTAGTCATGGAGAACCCTTAGTCCGACCTCCCCCTAGCTTGTGAAGAGCAGGGTAGAGCTGGGCACGCAACTGGTGTGAACCATTACCTTGTAGGTCATCTCAAGCACTTTATTGAGCACCTTGCCTTGAAGTTGTGAGGCTGCTACAATCTCGTGTCGAGCGCCTCCATGGAGTATGCGGTTGCTCATGCTGCTTCCTCCGTTGCACACTGGGAATGTCTGCTTCCACTAGAGTTTTGTTGCCTTAGCGACTCCTTCCATGGATTTTTTTTTGTTTAGATGCTCCCCATGCCCTTTTTTTTTCTTCTTCTTCCGCTTCGTCTATTGCCCAATGCGAGTGAAAGGACGGGCCGAGCCATTGCATAAGACCGGTTCTATGTTGGAGTTGTAGCACTCGAGCTCCTTGTGGGCTTCCTTACCCCATTGATGCGAATCCCGATGCTGGTTAGCTGGCTTGCTTTTGCCACCATGCTACGTGCCAAAGCGAATGCATGCCGTTGCACTTAGAGCTATGAAGCCTTTTGTCTTGGCCGGCATGTGCTCGTGGCCCGTAGTGAGAGCACAAAGAGCTGTGCGTGGTGGACCACTTCCGTTATTGCAGGTTGTCGGTCAGCTCTTTGTTGGCGGCGTGTTGCATGCGGATTGCATGTTGATGCCCTCTTCGCCTTGTTGAAGTGTATGAAATGGCAGATTTTCAAACATGCCGAGGTTCACGTCATGAGCCTCAAGTTGCTGAGGTTGTGTTGTACGCAATGTCTTAGTTTGTAGCAGACTTATGCCGATGGGCTTTGTGAAATATGCTGCACCCTCCACGTTCTCTTGATGGTTGGGACAAGAGACTGCCTCCTTAGATGCGAAGATGTAACTCATTACCTCGGCTGAAGTTTGGATGACCTCAAAGTCTGGTACTTGTTCCTTCCGTGCTGCAACTTCTGCTACTATTGCTAACCTTCCCACATAGTTCTGCGAAAGAGATGCATGTAGTGGAGCTTGTGCTTCTGCCAACACCTGGCATTGCTACCTACACAAATTGGTTTTATGTTCTTGACCGCCTTCAAGCACCACAACACACTGTGGCTATTGTAACTGTTGTAGACTCTACGTTATCTTCTCTTGTAGCTCGGCCATCCGGGTCACTTGGACCTCCAAGGCCCGCTGTAAACTTGTTTGGGCCACAGCTGTCTTCTATTGCATGCTCACAGAGGTGGATGGTCTTGATGGCGTCCCTTGAAGCATGCAAGACTCGGGCATCACGGGAGGAGATTTGAAGGGTTGCTGATCTTGTAATGGCTCCAGCGTTCCTTCGAATGGATGGTTTCAATGCATGTTATTGTACAACTGCTCATGCCATGTCACTTGTGGCTGTCGCTGTGCGATGCATGTGGCAAGGGCCTCACACATGTATTGCTCCTGTTGACAGAGGAGCTCTTGTGTGCTGAGTTGCTGCCAAAGGGTGTAGCTTTCACACCCAAAATCAGGTCCTGCTTTTGCCATTTGTTGACCGGTGTCACATGGCACTGGTCCTTGTGTTGTGAAAGTCACATGTGTTACTGCTCCAAATGGATGCGCTCCATACTATTGCACAGAGGTTCTAATAAGCTCCTGTGCAGAAAAAGGAGAGTATGACATCCGTGATGTCACACATGCTTGCGGTAGTTGTGCATTTGTTGTTGCTTTTTGTAGTAATGGGTGTGATTGAAGTTCCACCTTGTGCTTCATCTGGTATATCTACTACTGATGCTTGACGAGCTCAACTTCACAAGTCTGTCACCACTCTTTCAGGTTTAGGAGTGATAGACGCTCCTTGAACAATTGCTGCGGCAAGTCTTCAATCGCACGTTCTACAACTCCGCGTGCTTCTGCCCCTTAAAATTCTACCAAGACGTGGGCAGCCTACTCCGCTCCTTGACGTGTTGTTGCATGTTGAAGCGTGTAAAACGCTTATTCGGCCAAGCGCCTTGGGTCTTCAGCTCCTTGCGCCAGCCATTGTGCTTCCTCAGCAAAGTGTTTTGCTTCTACTACTTGCCGTTGTGCATGGTCTGCAACATGGCGTCCTCGTTCTTCACCCATGCGTAAGCCACACAAGACAGATTGATTTTCAAGCGAAGGAGAACCCTCCCTTGAATGCTCAGGCTCCATGCCACTCATAGAGACTTCTTAGTCCTTGGGCCTTGTGCACAATCCGTGATCTGTGCACCTCTCCACTACCTGATGCTGACATGTGAATGTGGAAGACTCTTCTACCAACACTTAGTTGTAGCTGCTACGCTTCTTAGTGGCACGGGCCTGATTGCTCTGATCCCATGTTAGAATTTTTCATGACCATTGTATGGCCAAGTAGGCCTTACTGTCATGCCAGGACCTTTGGTGTGCCAAGCAATGCTTATGCAACTATTGAGAAATGAATGCAAAAGCTCTCATTGTATTACAAGAATTCAAAGTACAGCAATACTATGTACAAGCTCCGCAACAGCTTATGAACATCTCATCAACAGAAACTTGACAGAGCCTGGCCCAAACTAGGCGCAACGTCTTGCAAGGCATCCAGCCTTGTAGCAAGAGTCTTGGCGTGTCGACCATCTTCCAGGTTGACAGGCCTTCAGGATTTCAGGCGACCTCCTCTCCACGTTGGCGCACTTCTGCCAGTGTCAGTGGGTCGTCGGAGGGAACCTCAAGGAAACTCCAGCAGCACCGGGATCTGAGTTTGGTACAAAGACCAAGTCGCTCACAGACGTGAAAAATAGTTGATTCCGATACAATGGATTTGGAGAGACTGGAATTGGTTACTGGAGTCACAAATGGTGCTCCTTTGTATATTGCTGCTCTGGCTAGTAGCGAACCTGGTGGTCCAGGCTGCTCCAATGAAGGTGGCGGTCCCGGCGGTCCAAACGGCTAATTCACTCATGTGTCCTCCAACATTGGAGGAGACGATGTTGATGTAGTAAATCCTCCACGAGGTTGCGTGTGAGCTAGGCAAACTTGTTGATGCCTGTACTATGGCTAAAGCAACCCTCATAGGCTTCGTACTCTCCAAGATTGCCTCGTACGTTGCAGCGACCAAGCTGTCGAACCTTGGATATCACTCCAGTGAGTTGGCCAAGGTATTCCCACCTTTTTTCGACACACCAAACCATTTGTACACGTCCAAGGCTTGAACACGCCCTTAAGGACTAAAAACTAGGAATAATCTGGCCCTGTATAGTGGAAATTCCCCATAGGAAAATTCTTAGTGATTCACGGTAAAATCTGTAACTTCACGTGGAATCCTCCAAAGTGAAACCGACTATGTCGTGCTGAAGCCGAAATCCAGCGTAGTTATCGCTTCACTCCAACACTATGAAGGGACATAAAAAAGGGTCAATGCAAACATAGCTTCCATACTTTAAAGTTAATTAGAAATATTTTTCATTAAAGTGTGAAACATCGCTCATTTCATGTTGGCACAAAGTAACATCTCTAATATTAAGGAGAGTAGATCCATGTTGAATCTCATTGGGAGTGATCTTTTCTCTAAATTGATATCTTATTGGGAAATTTGGATGGACAGTGTTGCTTGTGTATCAAGATGCACTTGCCCTTTTTTAGAAAGCGTTCATTGTACATGTTTCAGATGGAATAGAAAATCAAGATGCACTTGCCCTTTTTTAGAAAGCGTCCATTGTCAAGACGTAAAATCTCAAATCAATCTATTCATGGGTTTTCTGCATCATTAGTGCATGAATAAACTTTGATTTTGACAAATGACTTCTGCAATAATCAATGGGACATGGGTTTTAGTTGTTTTGATTATTCAAGGGTATCTTTAAAATATTAAAGGAGGGGGAGGCATTCTGACTTATCAAGCTTTAATGCATGACCCTTTGCCTAAGTGCATGACCCTTTGAATAGGTGCAAAACTATGGGCATCCATGCACGACCGAGGGCACCTGCACATGATTGTCTTTCTATGAAACCCCTAAGGAGACTTTAGATTTAGCATGGGTGCCCATATACCACCATCTGAATTTGCTACATACCTCTACTTATGTGACTATGAAATCTAGTTTGCTCTTAGGTGACTCAACATGGTGTTAAAGAAAACTCATTTTCCCCTTTTTTTCTCTTTTGTGCTGCAAATGGCCTCCGTGAGACATGCATAACCTTCACCAATTGAACATTTCATTAGCCATTTGCTTATTATATTAGCCAATCATGCACTTTTTAATACTGGTTCACATCATTAGATGTCCTCAAACAAACAAGGCAATATGTATGCAGCCATAGTAGCTAATACATAGCTTTAGCTTGTTGTTTGTGGTCATGGCTGCTAGTACACATCCCTTGACATGCTTTAATGAATTTTAGCACATCTGATAGTGATGTTATCCTGGTATATACTTCTTTCATGACTCTTAAGACTCATACGTGCATGTGTAGTGGCAGTTTATGTGATTAATTTAGCCATTCACATTGTGAACATGCTATTGGTAGTGTATGGATCCCTTTGATTTAGTGTACAAGGTTCCTTCTATAAGAAAAAAATGCGGGAGAGGATGAGGTATAGCATAAACGCGGAAGAATTTGATTTTCAAGAGAATGATGGCTTTCTGTAGAAGGGAACATCATTTCAATAGACAGATGAGAGAAGAATGCTTTGATGAGAGGCACAAAAGCGTTGTCCAAACATGGGCTTTAGTGGTTCTGACAGTAAGAGTTCAGAGAGAAAGTGAGGGAGGGTCAGAAAGAT
Organism: Penium margaritaceum; assembly: GCA_023375785.1. Taxonomy (NCBI): domain Eukaryota; kingdom Viridiplantae; phylum Streptophyta; class Zygnematophyceae; order Desmidiales; family Peniaceae; genus Penium; species Penium margaritaceum. Next base: position 72,389 of record SZWC01000765.1, on the reverse strand, counting down.
CTGAAGTGTGATGTCGGCTTTTCTAATGCTCATGTATCAACACAAAGGGACAACACGTGGAAAAACTTATAAGAAGATTAGAAATTTTTTAGAATGGCCTTCCAATGCAAAGGTTTGGCCTTTAATAGCGCCAAGCATGCTTGTCTATCAAATTATCATAAGTTAGTGACTTGTACATTCTGAAATTCTCATCTACCTTCGTACTTGTTGTTGAACAATTCTGTATAATTCGTCTTTAAGATGTTTAAGAATGTTTCCTAGTTAATACCTTTTATGTGTAACTATGGTTCATTCAGAGATGGTATTTCTTTATAGTGAAATAAGTCATGTCTATGTGCTAGGTTTTGTGTTTTTTGTAAATTAAGTTTTGAGAAGGATAGTCTCCCATATTGCAAATGACCAAAGAAATCTTAATGTTTTTGCGTGTTATTTCTGGCATGCTCAATTTCGCCTTTATGTTATGTGATTTTGTGCCACTGCGCTGCCTTGTGAGATAAAGAAATGCATCCATGGGCTACATGAACCTACAAGTGGACGCAAGATGCGTTGAATTATTGTCTCGAAGTTCACCATGCACTGGTTTTGTGTTACCAACAAAACCATCATCATATTTGGCATTTAGACCTTCATCCAGGTAACGTATGATAAGCGGAAAGAGAATGGCATGTGCTCATCTTGGGTACACTTGCCTCATACCCACTATGTTCGCAACAAAAGAATGTCGCACACACTTTTCGTAGAAAAAGCATGGGAGGGCCACTTTTGCAAAAACATACGTATAACGTCCACAATATGTACATAATACTTCCGATAGCCAATGTTAAAAACAAATACTTTAGACGTCCACCGTGCCAAAAATCGTATGGAGGACGAAATATTTCTCCGCATACCCACTTTGACACTCCATCGAAATACGCTTGATGACATGCTACAAAAACCTTAGTCACTGACGACATCACGAATCAGGTCCCGTATGCTAATACGTTTCCTTTTTAAAAAAACATATATCGAGAGTTAAAAACGACTTACTTGCTCATTTTGCATATCTCTTATCACGCTTTTGCAATAAATGTATTGGTCTATTATTCTTAAGTATTTGAACCGTAAAATACGGCCGACGTCGGATGACCAAGTCGAAGGAGCGGAAGAGTTTGGCATGATTTATTTTCGTTGTGCTATTTGTTCAAATTTCTCTCTCTATGAAAAAGTAGCAAAGTAAGAGTCGTATTAGAAAGAAATAGAAAGAATAGACATGCACTTTTCTCTTCCTACTGCTTCATCCTCGTCTTACGTCCGATTGAAGGATCGAACGCCCACAAACTGGAAACACTATGAAGTTGCTCTTCTTTGGTTGTGTGCGATCGAAAACGATTTGAAAAACAAAAGAAGAGGTCACGCTTCCAGCTTATCGGCGTGCGATGCCTCGTGCAATAGGCCACGCGGATTTGTTTTTATGAGCACAACTTTCCCACGGTGTGCGCAATGGAAGTGCGCACAATGACAACGAGGATCGATGGGCTGGTTGGCGATAGGCCAGACAGCCTCGCTCGACTCCTTGTTTGGCTAGTCCTCGTCGGAAAATGCCAACGAGGACTTTTGGGCTGTCGACCGGACGGGGTCCGATCGATCGCTCGCCATATTCTTTGGCGCTCTTCTCAAGTCGACGTCATTGACATGAGACATATGCCCAAAACCAATTGACGTCGACGTCGACTCGGCGTCCCTTTTTGCGCTGAATAAATAGATGTTGAGTCGACGTCAAAAAACATTTTTGGTGTGTGGGAGAGATTTCTCCAAAACAATTACGTCGCTCGATTTTTTTACACCTAAACCGTAAACTAAAGTGAACGGTTGAAAGTGAAAATAACTGTTTCACTCATTAGCGTAACGAACGAGCAAAACAGTCCTCGAACTGGTTTTAAGACCCAGCTCCAAAAGGCCCATTTGACACGGTTTTTGCTCATTCGCATTGGGAACGTGCACATAACGCGACCGTGGACATCCACGGTCGCGTGATTGTGATGTACACGAGAGACCAGCGGCCCATGTCTGGCGACGGAAAAAAATTTTCTTGAGTGGAGATAAAAGACACCCCCACTGTTTCACGTAACAAAAACGCGACTACTTGTCGATCGAAATAGAAATGTTAGAAATTTGGTCACGTAAAACAAAATGAACATAGGACAAAATAAAATATGACATGAAACCAATGATACTTAGAAAATCATACTTCGGATACCCACAGTCGTTGAACTAATTCACCCTAAACTGGTGTAGCATGCATGTTTTTTCAATAGTGGGTGCACCATGCATGATCTCTTGCGGTTAAAAAAAAAGTCGGTCGAACATGTTTTTTTGTAGAGTGGGTACCGTGTCTTAAATGTGCGAGAACTGGCCAGGAGAAAATTTGGAGCTCCAAACAGTCGGTATAGCGGAATTAGGCAGGCTCATCTTGTTCAATATATTATTACATCCCAAGTGCATCGTAGAGGGCTTGGGTATCTAAGGAATAATTATGTACTTCTTTGCATTTCAGTCTCTCTTGGTTGAGGATGTGAAAGTGTCCTACGTAGCTTTGCCTTCCTTGGTCGAGCCATCATGGGCAAGTTAGGACAACCCATATTCAAGTAGTTTATAGTAGATCATGTTCCAACTACTGCTTACATTGAAAATTTGTCGTTTGATCGAGTGTAAGGAAGATTACAAAATAAAAAATGTAAAACCAGACCATCATGGCTCAGTTGTCGCAAATAGCACATGATTGATTTATTTTTTGCAAGTTATGGTAGCTTCTGTAGAAGCACGAGAAAGAAACAATTACATAATCTACAATGGTATCATGCTATCGTAAAGTTTGTGGAGATTTTCAATGATTCCATGATGGATCTTGTGGATCATTCACTTAGCCTTTCTTTAAGAATTCATCTTCCTTCGAATGCGGCACTTGTGCAAAGTCTACGGCAAAATACTAGCTTGGCCATGGACCCGTTATACATGTTGTTTTTGCATATATGGATGGCTTTGGGAAATTTGCGAATACGTTTTTGATCATGACCATCTACCTCTCACCCTTTATATGTACACAAAGGTTTCAAGCAAGATTGCTTGTGGCTAGTACAGATGAGGAACCCTCAATTGCGTCTTATTTATGCTATCACACTTGTCATTCCAGAATGCATACCAAATGAAAAGGAAGTAAAATAATTTCAAGGGTATTGGCAAGTCGTTAGAATACTGTTCACCTTCAGCTCTAGGGTGAATTCTTTAGCACCCTTTGATAGAGAAAATCGTTCTTGCTCCGCAACCCTCCAAGATAAGGTGCTTGTCACCCTTTCAAGGGTGGCGTCACATACCACTGTCCTAAGCATCCTAAAGATGTGTTCTCAAGTGTGTGGTTTTTGGAATGACAAGCAAAAGAGCTAAGGATGTCTTGGTATTGTGATACTAGAGGCCTATAGATGATTCTTTCTCACTTGGATGCTTATGAAATATTGATGTTATAGCACGTCGCATTCCTTGTTTTACTTCCCTCATTTTAGATGCTTTGCAGGTCAATCATTACGACACGTGTGTGCACCTTGTTCTTGCCCCTTAGCACACGTCCACATTGCTTGGATCTATTGCTTTTAATATTCCCGTGATGGAATGAAAAAACTAGGCAAAGACGTATTTGGCATGTGGTGCTGGTGGCAAAGTTCTCATGGCATAAATAAATCAGACTAGGAATACGACTTCATGCCATCCACATGGTGACACTGCAAATGACATGTCACACAACTTTTCATCACTTTGCTTACAAAGGCCTTATCCTTGAGCAATTTTTCAGATATCAAAATCATGGTTGTACATGGTTTTGCGGACTTACTTCATATATGTGTGCTCCATTATGTGATTATCCCCAAACCATGCTCAGATGCTACTCATTATTGATGCATTATGTCTACCAGCATCACACATATTTGAGGTATGGGTTTTGGTACCGTTTCCTTGATTTTTACTCTTATACATCCTTACATGTGTTATTGGTTGCAATGACTGAAATGGTTTCATGCTTCGATATGGCGTAGTCTGTTTCACAATCGGATAAAGATACGCGGAGTGAGAATATTCTTGATGACTTTCGAGAGTAGAACCGTGGATAGTTCTTCACCATACAGGCCAATGCAATTCGGGCAACCAAGTCCAAAGGGCTTGGTTTGTAAAATAGTGTGTGGCATGCGCAGGCTACTGTGCATGGCTCTAGTGGGGTAGGGACTCGTACCTGAGTAGTGCGACTAAGTGCCACGGTCACGTGGGCCAAGACCTGACTAGGATTTTAGCATGAGGCGGTCTGTGAGCTCCTAGTAAGGACCGTCTATACAGACAATCTGTGGCCAAGACAAAACATGTTTCTATACTCGCCACCCGGACTGGCTGCATGGCGAGCTAGATTGCAAGGATTATGGATACAGAGATCTACAGTTCTAACTGATTTGCATGGAGGGCCAGGATGTGCTCATTACAACTACGTTGATGTGCGGCTCTCACAGATCTATGAGAAGCTTCAGGATTCAAGAACCATGGTTACGATGAAACTTCACCGTGCATCTGAGGAAGCTTCTTCAAGTAAGCAAGGTAGTCAACTTGCCAGGGCCACAAGTATAAAAGGCGGCTACCTTGGCACATCTCAGTATCTCAGCAGGACTCATCTTTCACAACCTTGTAGCACCTTGCATCTTGAAGCACCTCAGACCAATATCCTGCAGGAGTTTGCCCTGGACACTCTTGTAAGCCTGGCAAAGCTATGCCAGCCTGGGAAGGAGGAAGCTGTGACTACTTGGAGGCCAGTCTACCTAGAAGACGGTGCTGGACAAAGACTCCTTACGTGGATGGCCTTAACGGCCTAGTAAGACATTACCCCTTGTGTGGACCAAGAGTAGTGGCTGAACTCATGTGCAGCCTCTGTTATGCTGCACATTTCATGTATCATACTTGTACTTTGGCATCAATGAAGATTTCCTCTACTGTCACATTCAGTTTTCAAAGTTCATCTGGTGATCTGTCTTCTAGCTTTCTGCACAAGAAAGGATCATGTACAAGCAAGTCCTTGCTACACACCTGCACATCCCAACACGGTATCAGGGTACTAGTCTCTGTGTTCAGCTACTCTAGTGGTAGTATCAGCAGAGCGGATTGGTGAAGCAGTTCTTCGCCATCCTTGTACGAGCTCAAGGAGGGGTGACGTGCGTCTTCTCCAAAGCGTGTAGTGCGATCGGCTTGCACAAGACATTAGGATCAAGAGACCATGAGCAACATGGAGGCAGAGGATTAGAGGGAAGGTTCTCGTGCTCTTCATGAGAATTCTGTTTTGTATGGTCTGCATATGGGTCACGGTCAAGGACGCGATGTCGTAGACCACGCATAATGCAAAGCAACATGAGGCGCAAAGCATGGCACAACAAGAAGACGCAGCTCGTCAAGATGTGGAGCACAAGAGGGAGGCGTTCAAGCAACAGATGGGAGCTCAAGAGCTCCTTTGTCAATAAGAGCATTTGACGCATGCCGCTCAAGCATCTTAGACACAATAGTTGCAACAGTCACATGCGGCTCAGGCTGCCCAGATTGCACAACATTAACAGAAACTAGCGTAAATTCAGCATAAATAAGAGCTTGAGCAACAAAAGCTTCAACAACAACAGCTCCAACAACAGCAGCAAGAGTAGATTCAATGGCAACAAGCATCTCAAGCATCATCCACACATTTGCCTTAAGCAAGCCATCCCCATGTTGTGCAACCAGCCATGCCTTTGCCGGTGTAACCTGTGCAACCTGTCAAAGGAGGCATATCATAGTAGATTGCAACTCAACAGCCTCAATCTCCCCTCGCGGTGCCACTCATGGCACAGTTTCAACCAGAACTACAGGCACCTTTATCGCAAGCATACACGGCACAACTCGATATGGTGCTTCTTGCGCCACCATTCCAAGCCTAGCAAGCAATGCAGCAACAGAGCCATGTGCAAGGCTCCCAGGTGCCTCCACATGGCAAGGCATACCAAGGACTTGAGGAAGCCGTGCCCCCGGTAGAAGCTTCTAGCAGCTGCATAAGATCAAGATTGACCTATTTGACGGAGAGAAATTCCCTCACTGGGTACACAAATCCAAGCAGGTGGCCTAGATTCATGGTTCGAAGTTTTATAGTGGGTAATACGCACCTCCACCCTTGCAATCACCACCACAAGTGCTGTAAGAGTAGAAGTACTTCAACCAAGCTGCATTCGTGATGCTGGACAACCAATTAAGCAATCGCATTGAAGAAGCAAATCAGATGTACGAGGATAGTCAAAGTCTGCAAAGCAAGCATGGTCCTACCTTGTCAGGTACTACATGTCTGGCGACTCTACCTTCAAATCCCACCTCCTAACACAACTTTCATACATTAGCCTCAACAGCTACCACTTCATTAAGGCTTACATCAACAAAGCAAAGTCATTATGTGACCAGCTTGTAGTGATAGATGCACGAGTATCTGATCCTGTCTTTGTATCGTTCCTCCTCAAGAGCCCTAGTGGTGACTGGGACAATGGGCGCAAGATGCTTGAGTTCAATCATGAGAGTGAACTGAACAAAGTATGCATCTACAAGATGCCTCTCACTGAGCAATGTGACCGCACACTGGCAACAGAGAAAAACGCATTCTCAGTAACATAACTTACCAAGGTATCAACATTGCAGTCAACTCCACTGAGCATTCACGGAATAGCCAGGCGCTGATGAAGGCGGCCTCACACCATTCTTCCACCCAGTCATAGCCAAACGCAAGCTGGTGAAGCTCTCCTGACTAATGGTCAGGATCACGCCTTGTATATGAGTACCATTATTGTTGCAGGCAAGGGCACGTGAAGAAGTATTGTAGAAGGCGTCTATAGATGAGGAGGAAGCAAGACGGATGAACCAAGCAAGCAACTCAGGAAGAAAGGGGAAGAAGAAGAGTGTTGAAAAAGTGAAGCATGTCGAGATGCATGAGAAGAGGCCAGAGAACTAGGCAAAGGAGGGAGGCATAGGCAAGCAATATGACTACATGGGGTCCATGGTTCCACTTTCAAACATGGAAAGCAACACAATAGTTTGCTTATTGTACTTGTGGTACCTGAATATTGGGTGCACCTTCCACATCATTTTCAACAAGGCCTTCTTCCACAAAATGTTATCTTGCTCCAAGGGCTTCGTCACAATCGCCAACAACAAGCAAGTTATAGTGCTGGGAAAGGGGAAAATGACAGTGACAGGGTACCAAGGTGCCCAAGGCAAGTTTGGAGACTTGCTTTACATACCTGACATTGTTATCAACCTCCTCTTATTAGAGCTGTTGTTGAAGAGAGGTGCACACGTCGTTAGTAACGGAGGGAAGTTGCCTTGAAGTGGCGTGAAGGCAAGACCTTCGCAAACGGTTGCCTCTTACCACACGGTATGATCGAGTTGATTTTTGAGCTCCAGTGTCTGACAAAATCCAATTATCATTTACAATAGTAAGCCTCCATCTAGGCCCTAGTGCAGATCTTGCTATGTGGCACAAACCATTGTGCCATGTAAGCAATCAACTTGTGCAATCAATGCACAAGAAGGAGGAAGTCAATGGCCTCGACATCAAAGATAATGGGAACAAGGAAATAACACAGCCATGCAAGGACTACATGCATGCAAAGCTTTAACAACAGCTGTTCCCTACTGCTACAAAGTATGAAGTCAGTTAGAAGTTGAAGATTGTCCTAACAGACATATGTGGACCATAACCAACTGCCACCATCTACGTAGGACATTGATACGTTTTTCTTTTCGTCGACAACGCACCACGTTTTGGCTGGAGCTATCCTTTACGCACTTTGGATGAAGCTCATAACTACTTATTTAAGTGGCTAGCAATGGCATAGAGGCAAAGTAATGCGAACTTACAAGTCTTACATTCAGACACTGCCAAAGAGTATACAAGAGGGGAATTCATGTCTCGTCTAGAGAACATGGGGATTCTGCAAAAATCCTCAATAGCCTACACCCCATAGCCGAACGGTAAGGCTAAAAGAGCCAACCATACAATGCCAGAGACGTTGAAGGCTTTTCTTCTTCGTGCTCATCTCAGCAGCAACTAGTGGCCTTATGCGGTAAGGCAAGCAGATTGGGTTTTCAATTGCATACCACATGTGGCGCTGCCTGACATGACACCATTTCAAGCATAGCATGCTGACAAGCCTGAATCTACCATGCTTTGAACCTTTGGCTACATGGCACTTTTCCTTGTGCTAAAGGAATGCTACAAGAAGCTAGCAGACAAGGCATCGTGGGGATTTTTTCTTGGATCAAGCCCTAACATGAAGGACTAGATGTTCTGGAAATTGGAATTTCACAACATCGTTATGTTGTGATGCAATCATTTTTTAGAACCTAACGAGCCAAGCATAGGAGGAAAAGCAGAAGAAAGCGTCAGATTTCCTCTAGACCGTCTACGACTCCTACAATGAGTCACTACAAGAATAATATTGAAATCTAGATTTTTTCAACGTTGCGGATCAGGATGAGGCGCATGCGGAGGCGGTGGGCACATGTGTGCCCCTCCATGGAGACCACCTTGTAGGCGTCCCACGAGATCACGAGCCGATAGAAGTATGCAATGGCGAACCCAAGGTGGTTCCTTGAAGGATGGTCCATAGGCAACGGGGCAGAATCATCCTCTAGGTGGATTCCACGACAGTTGTTTCACGTGCATCCTACAACAACAATTGGAGTAGTAGAGAGCAAAGGAGGAGGTAGAAGAAAACATCATGGCCATCACAACATGGTCGGTGTACAAAGATGACATAGACGTTCTTGTTGACTTTACAAGTACCCACCTCATTGCCCACTTGACATCGACCAAAGAACTTCCATCTGTGCCAAGGAATGTAAAGGAAGATCTTAGTGGAGAGCATGCAGTTGAGTGGAAAGAAGCATAAGATGCGGAGTTTGGGAGCCTCATGGACCAAGCAGATGGGAGCTCGTAAAACTACCTATAGTCTCACGACCTTTTGGAGTCAAGTGGGTATTCTAAATCAAGACAAAAGTTGATGGTAAGACTGACAAGTTTAAAGCCTACTTAGTGGAAAACGGGTTATCACAAGGGGAGGGAAAATATGTTTTTGAGACTTATGCCCTCGTGAGGCGCTACACCACAACCCGTATCATGTTGGCTGTTGTAGTAGTGTTTGACTATGAAGTGTAGCAGCTTAACATAAAGAACGCTTTTATGCACGGGGGGATGGATACGACTGTGTCCATGAAGCAGTCAAAGGGTTATGGTGATGGCAACCGACGAGTGTACAAACTAGACAGGAGGTTGTATGGTCTCAAACAAAGTCCACTTCTGTGGTATCGCAAGCTCCAAGGAATTTTGGGGACACTCAACTTCCATCTATCAGCATACAACGATTGTCTTTTTCATCACAGTCGTCACCAGAACAGAAACCAGACTATTATGTTTTGGTCTATGTAGATGACATCTTGATCATCGGCCCATCAGCCACTTTCATCAAAGCCACTCCAAGAGCCATGGCAAAGGAGGTTAACATAAAACTCATGCCAAGCTTTGAGTTCTACCTTGCCATAAACATCAAGCGTGATCGCATTGCTCGGACGCTTGAATTGAGTCAACAGACCTATGCAATAAAGGTCTATGAGCATTTTGGTGTATCTGATTGACACGTGCCAACCCCTCACACTAAGCAGTAGCTGAAGCATCAAGGACCAAGGGGGAGGAGCGAGACAGACTATCGTAGTAGAGTCTGCTCATTGATGCATGCTACGAGCTATACACGGCCAGATCTATAGTTTGCACTTGGCAACCTCAAATGCGATAACGAGACATGCTCAGAATCAGTTTGCAACGAGCTTGATCGGGCCCTTGGATACCTCCAAACCACAAGCAATGCCAGCCTTAGTTTTGGTAGCACATGTGACCTAAAGCTGTAGTGTTATGTTGATGCGGACTTTGGTGGAAATGAGGAGGATCGTCGTAGTAGTACATGATTTTTGTGACTACTGGGCGATGGAGCCATATCATGGACAAGCAAGAGAAAAAATCTGATCACACTCAGCCCTGTAGAAGTTGAGTATGTGGCTGTTACATCGGCTACATAGGAGGTCACATACCCATGAAACCTTCTCGAGGACATCGCTTTTCCAAAAGAGAAGCCGAAAGATTTTTTTTCCAAAAGTTTTTTCTTGACAACAAATTTGCAATCGACCTGGAAAATTTGACCTAGTTTCAAGGTCAAACCAAGCATATTGACATATGCGGGCATTTGATCCGCTCAAAAGTAGAAGACAACACGATTCGGCTCGTGCACGTGCCAGAGACGAGGAAAGCTGCAGACTTCATGACATAGAATCTTCTCAAAGAAATGTTTTACAAATCCTCGCAATAGTGTGGACTGACCACAATCGCGTTCTCGTAGTACGCTATGAAGCACAACATATGAAAACGATACATGGAAGTCGAAGATTGGACGACGTGCCATCGGTACCTCGTTCAGTGTGCCAACCACCATGACCTGTTTGATGGTGCAAGTGGGTGAGAAATTCACAGGCGCACCCATCGAGGAGAAGTGTTAGTGGGTTGAATGATTGCGCTAGTTTCATGCTCCGATATGATGTAGATGGTTTTTGAATCAAATAGAGATACGCAAAGTGAGAATTTCCCTGGTTATTTCTGGGAATGAAGCCGTGGACAGTTCTTCATAGTACAAGTTAGACGAATTCTGGCAACCAGGCCTAAAGGGCTAGAATTTTAAAACAACGTGTTGCATCTGTAGGCTACTACGCATGGCTCTAGTGGGGTAGGGACTCGTAGCTGAGCAATGCGACTAAGCGCCGCGATCAGGTGGGCCAAGGCCTGACTAAGCTTCTAGCATGAGGTGGTGTGTGAGATCTTGGTGTGGACCATTTACAAAAACAATCCGTGGTTACAACTCAACATGCTTCTCTGCTTGCCATCTAGGCAGGGTACATGACAAGCTAGAATGCAAGGATTACGCTTACAAAGATCTATGGTTCATACTCATGTGTGAAGAGGGCTATGATGAGCGCTACAATGATCTATGGGTCTCACAGATCTGTAAGAAGCTCCAAAATTCAAGAACCACGGTTATGGTGAAACTTCACCGCGATCTAAGGAAGCTTGTTTAAGCAAGCGAGGCAGTCAACTTGCCAGGTCCGCAAGTATAAAAGGCAGCTGCCCTGGCACATCTCCGTATCTCTGCAGGACTCAACTTTCACAACCTTGCAACACTTAGCATCTGGATGCACCTCAGACCAAGGTTCTGTTGGAGTATGCTGTGGACACCCCCATAAGCCTGAAAGAGCTCTGCCAACCTGGGAAGGAGGAAGCCCTAACTACTTGGTGGCCAGTCTACCTGAAAGACGGTGCTGGACCAAGACCCCTTGCGTCGACAGCCTTGACGGCCTACCATGGCGTTGCCCCTTGTGTGGGCCAAGGGCAGTGGCGGAGCTCATGTGCATCATCTGTTAGGCTCTAATTTTCATGTATCATACTTCTACTTTGGCATCAAGAAAAATTTCTTCCGTTGTCACATTCATTTTCCAAATTGCATCTACTAATATGTCTGCTAGCTTGCTATAGGAAAAAAGATCATGTACACGCAAGGAACCTTGTCCTTGCTACACACTTGCAAATTCGTACAACATGATGCACGCCAAAGCTATAGCTTGTTTATGTTGGTCTTCACAATTATCTTAGGCCTATGTGCAATAGGTCGTTGCAGAGGATGTTTCTGACGACTATATCAACATGGAAATGGGGCAAATCAAGGATATTGCCTTGTGGTGTTTGCACAAGGGATGAATGCATGTGTTCAATTTCGACTAGCTTTTTTGCAATCCTTGGTGGATTGCAAGATGGGTTGTTTTGGTAGAGATAATTTCTTACAACGAGGCAATAATGGAATCTTTGTTTTTGATTTAGAGAAGGAGCTTTAGGTGTATGAGGAGGAATGTCTTAAATGACATTTTGAAGACGTTGGACACATCAAGTAACTTCTTTTTACTCTTTTGTGACATAAAATTTACCCCATTTTTCCTCGACCCTTGATTTAATCCAATGAAATTAAGTATGCACCTGTTGTGGCTCTTTTAATACCCACTTAGTTAAACAATTACAACAGTTGTGCACATAGGCAATAATGAGATCCAATTCGCAGATCATAACTTGTACATTAGTAAAAAAACCGAAGAGTAGGTATGGTGAAAGGAAGTAATTATGTGGTTTTTTCTTGAAAAAATAAAAAGGAAATTATTTCGTAAATCACATAGATGTTTGCCATAGCTAAGTAAGGAAAAATTCATAATGCAATAAGGTACAAAAGCTTTAGATTAGTGATTGGTGACACATATATACCAAGAGTTTCTGAGAAAATTCACCATATGCCATTAAAAAAATAGAGAGAATATTTTCCATGTGGATTTCATGCATTTTTATTCTGGATATCGCAAATTATTTTTTTCAAAAATATTTTCTCATTATATTTTAATGTTTTCAATGAAATATTTAAGGAATATAGTTATTTTAATTCAAAAGAAGAAATTCGTTGTAAAATATTTGTTTTTTATTCATCCAAATTAAGAATGATGGATCTTAAAATTACAGTGATAAGTTTCAAAGTTTTTGTGTGCACTTCAATCTTGCCTTTCTTTTTTATAGTAGCACACTTGAATGATATTGAAGATGTGTTGGTAATGTCAAGATACTTGAAGGAAGATGTTTTGTTTGTCTTCCTTCTTTTTTATTTTTTCTTATCTTATTCTATATTGTATCAATAAATTTTTATGAGGGGATAATCCATAAAATTCAAAGTGGGTGTGCTCTTCTCGGCGATTATGCAAAATGTACCTCTTCCTCTAGTGCAAAAGATTTTTAGATTCCCTCACCCAATCCCTTGAGAATAATAAGAATACCCACAAATTGAGGAAGTTCTACATGTCTACACGCAATGGGATGCAACATCAATATGCTAACGTTAACTAGGTGAATGAAAAATTAGAAACCTCCCTATCTGGGGGTTTGAAATTTTTTAAGGATGGGTTTATGTGTGTTTTTCATAGGGAGTCCAAGAACCCCCATGTGTTGAAAAGGAACCAATTGGGCCCCATTAGCATCGGGATCAATATGAGCTCGCACAGAACATGAATCCAAAAGGGAACATATGTTAGAGGTATTGTGTTTACAAAATATAGGGATGTCGACGGATGTGATGAACTCATGACCAAGACAATGCCTGTTTTGATAGTGTATCACCAAGAAAAACATAACACATTATCAGATATCTACTTTATGTAGCAATAAAAGAGTAGCAATGTGAATAATCGTTATTATATTCGTTACCATAGAGGTATACCTGATCAAATTGCCTTCTGTAGTGAATATAATAAAGTTCAACAGACTTACTTGGTTTTCTTGGCAAATGTGACCTTTCTAAAAATTTGCATCAGTGTGATAGGTTTTGTGAAACCGTTATGAAAGTAGGGAAATTGTTATGAAATAATTCAAAATGGAGTAGTGGACAGAGGCAATCGGATGTACATGGTACGATGGTGTGGTTCATGGATTCATGGTTGTACCTAATAATGTTTTAGGATAGAGCCTCAACACTCTATAGCCACGTAAACATTGTGACTTTACACATTGAAAAAATGTGCCTTGTAGGCTATGAAAATTTTATTTTCATTACTTCTAGATTTTCGTCAGTATAGAGATCATTCTACGGCAAATATGCATGCGACTATATGGGGCCTCGATCGTAGGCCCTTTTGCATTGAGATGTATTACCACATCTTGAATTGGTGTTTGAGGTCGGAAATAACTCCTTTTGAAAGGTGGGGTCGAAATGGGCACCTCACACTATTTCATCCAATCTTGAATGTGATTCAGGGTAAGATTTTTCTAGGGCTTACGAGGGATTTTGAGGGGTTTGTGTGAAAATCTATGAAAGAAGGGTGTTTGTATCAATAAAAATGGAGGAATGAACCATCTTTTGACATGAAAACCCTAGCACAATGTAGGGTTGTTTATGTTTGGTGGGGGCGGAGTCGGCACTAAACATAAAACATAAAATCTTGCATCATACATGGGTTTGCATGTCAGAAAGAAAGGTACGATGGTTCCCTTGCAATTCCCATTTGGGAGCAATAATTCAAAGGGGGGGTGAGATTCCCCTCCTTGCTTCGCTCGATTACTAGCACATCTCGCCGATCGAGCATGGTGAAGCGAGTCGACGGCCTGGATTCTTCTTATACCGGCTGTGTAGGGGAGAGAAATGTTTCAAGGTTCAGAGGGGTCGTTCTTTACCCTCTTGCGAAATGGGTATACTGGCGATTATGCTCTATCAATAATATCTGTTCAATTTTTGGGTTTTCCCGCCGCACGCTAGTGCAGGCCGGCGTCACGTGCTTCGACTGTCGATGTCCGAACCGGTATTGCGCACAGCAGGCTGAGGGTAGCATGCATGCGAACGCGCGGTGGGCAGGTCCTTCATTCGTGGACTTGTGCTGACGTCGCCATGGGCGATTCGACGCTCACTGCCCCCTGCCTGTTGGCGGACAGTTTCTGTTGCGTATGGTTGTGTGCGATGAAGTCCACCACTATTGTGTGCCGGTCAGGATCAATCTGGCTTCGGCCGCAGCTTCCGCCCCACCGCCGCTCTGCTTGCTTGCTTGCTGCTGCGCAAGCCGTCCATCTCCGCCGGACGTCGACCCACAGCTGCTGCGGCTTTCGCTGGATCGCGCTGTCTCCACCACCAGTCGCCCGCCGCGCGCGCGAGTCGCTCTGCCGATCCGTGTGCTGCCGATCCCTCGGTCCCAACCATACACCGTGCTCCTCCCTCACTACTCCCAAACCGTGCTCCCCCTCAGTGCTCCTCCTCAGTCCTCACTGCGCCTCCTCAGTGCTCCTCTTTGCTCCTCATTGTTCCTCCAGAGTGCTCCTCTCTCTTCAGTGTCCCTCCTCAGTTGCTCCTTCGCCCTCAGTAAACGCCACCCTCTTCGACCTCTCCGGCTCGGTACTCCTCCCTGCCACGGCGCCTTGATAAACTCTTGCTCACCACTACGGTCTGTCTGAGTTGTCATCAGAGCGGCGGAGGTACAGACAATGCCAACCGACTCAACCCTCACTGTCGGCTTCTCCCTTACCCTGCACACCGCGAAGCAGTGGTACCAGCACGCGCACAGCCTCCTCTCTGTGCTCCTCTTCGGCGCTCCTCGTCCTGCTCTCCCCCCCGCGCCTATGGCGAAGGTGGTGATCGTGGGAGGTGGCACGGCAGGGTCTCTGCTCGCCAAGCTGTTGGAGGACCACGCTGACGTCACCCTCATCGACAGGTGTGCACTGCCTTGTCCTTCTCTCCCCTTCTCTCTTCAACTCAACTGAGCCCTACTGAACTCAACTGAACTCTACTGAACTCTACTGAACTCAACTGAACTCAACCGAACTCAACTGAACTCAACTGAACTCAACTGAACTCAACTGAACTCAACAGAACTCAACTGAACTCAACTGAACTCAACTGAACTCAACTGAACTCGACTGAACTCAACTAAACTCAACCGAACTCTTCAGCTTGCCCCAGGTCCTTCCCCCCCTGCCGCGCTGCAGTACTTGCAGCCCAGGCACCTGCCAAGCGCACTCGGCGTGATTCGACTGAATGCGCGGACGTACATGTGTGCGTGCGTACTGTCTGGCTGTATGCTGGTCTTCTCTAGTCTGGCCTCTGTGACTGCATGCTCGCCTCTCCTACCCTCTCTCCACGACAACTGCTTTCTATCACGCTGTACACTGCCCACTCTCGCCTAGGGTCGTGCATGACGCGCTCGACAATGACGATGGTGCTTGACAATGACGATGGCGCTCAACAATGACGGCGGCGCTTGTCAACGACGGTGGCGCTTGACAATGACAATAGCGCTTGAAAATGACGATTGCGCTTGGCAACGACGATGGCGCTTGACAACGACGATGGCGCTTGACAACGACAATGGCGCTTGACAACGACGATGGCGCTTGACAATGACGATGGCGCTTGACAACGACGATGGCGCTTGACGAGGGCCAGACTCCTCCACCTGTGCTCATCCGAGTCAGCATGCGCATGTCCGCCCGCTTCGTGGACTGCCGGGCCCTGCTGAAACAGCGTTCAGGGACACAGGGCTGGCGGTGGAGTGGGTCCAACCACAAGTTGGGGTGTGAGTAGACCACACGGGTCTGTAACGAAAACGCATTGCAAGGCGATTTAGGCAAAACCAACAGCTGGTATGAGGAGACCACATGGGACAGTTCGCACCTCCGGTGGTCAACCACATGACACAGGACTGGACATGGAAATACTCGAGCGTGGATGAGTCTACGAGGTAGTTCACCACCGGCGTCACCAGTAAGAGCGGTAGCAAGATGGGTGCGGTCGCAGAGGTAGGATGCGCGTGCCCGCTCCTCAAGTAGGTGGCGCCAGTACATGCCACCTTGAGCCATCGAACGCCTTGAAAGTCTCTCTTGGGTTGCCTGAGTGACCTCGTTGCGCAAGGTCACTCGGGCACATGGCAGGAGGCTTGTGCTGTCCAGCTGAAGCTCACGACACTGCTGCTGTCGCAGCGGCAGGATCAGCAGCAGCAGCCGCCATGCTTGTGCGTTTGCATTTGTCAGGTGAAGCAAGGTGCATTTACTGCTGCCGCCCACACACTATCAGGACGCTGCTGCAGGAGCCTTGCCACTGCGCTGCCACTGCCACTGCCACTGCCGCTGCCACTGCTACTGCCATTGCCGCTGCCACTGCCAATGCCACTGCCGCTGCCACTGCCGCTGCAACTGCCCATGCCACTCCTTGTTACTGTCGCCATTGCCGTAGCCTTGAAACTCCGTTGCTGCTGCTGCCATGGCTGAGGGTTGCTCTTGCGTGCTCTGGTTTGGTTTTGACTTTGGGATTGACGGTGCAGCAAGGACTACTTTGAGGTGACGTGGGCGCTTCTGCGGGGGCTGGTGGAGCTGGCGCAGCTGAAGCGCATCATATTTCCACACTCGGACTACCTCAAGAAGGCTCGAGTCATCGTGGGAACTGTGACTGGCGCCACTGACACCGAAGTCACTCTGGCTGACGGAGAGAGTGTGGCGTACGACTATCTCGTCATCGCCACGGGTTCTGCTGCTGCCTCCACCACCACACTGGCGGAACGCTTGGCGTACATTGAGGAAGGTGAGGTGCTGTAGTGAGTGTGCCGTGGTGGTGCTACTGCTGCTGCCTAGGCCACTGTTGCTCGTTGTGCACGTGAAGTCGGCAAGTCTGGTCCGTTCATACCTTTTGGACCCTTGTGAAACACAAGCTGTGACTAGTGCCTGCTGTTTGTGCGCGGTCTGCCACCTTGCAACCACCCAGGGATTTCAGTGGCTGAACACCGTTACTCTGCTCGGCCTCTCCTGTGTGGACACATGTGCGTGGGCCATTGCAGAGAACAAGAAGATTGCTGCGGCGAAGCGTGTGCTTATCGTCGGCGGTGGGCCAGTGGGGGTGGAGCTGGCGGGCGAGTTGGTGACGGACTTCAGCGACAAGGAGGTGACGCTGGTGCAGAGCGGCCCTCGCCTCATGGAGTTCATCGGACCTAAGGCGTCTGCCAAAGCGCTCAAGTGGTTGGAGTCGAAGAACGTCACAGTCATGCTGAACGACCGAGTTGAAGCCAGCCCAGGTCGGTGTGAGGCGGGAAAGTACGCAGGAAAGTTGGGGGAAAGTAAGTGGGAAAGTATGAGGGAAATATGGGCCTGGCAGTCAACATGCAGGAGGTGTAGACACCAGTAGGGGCATCACGCCTTTTCACCCGGCTGTCGCATGGGTTGGGATTTTTCAGTGCATGGGCCTTTCAGTGCCCATGGGAAAACCCCATGGGCTTGCTCATCTGCTCCTCGCGTTCATGGCCGGTCTTGAACTGCGATAGCCTTGTAGGCCTCGCATCCCCACAAGTTTGGCTGGGAGTTAGCTCAGGCTACTCTTGGACGAAGAACAGCGCTTACCCACAAACTCGTGTCGGCATCTTCTGTGTTCCCATGTGCTTTTTCCCTCGTGGGGGGAGCTGTGCAGTGTTGTGGGCGAAGCAAGCCATGCATGCATGGCCAGCTGTCCCAGATGTGTGCAAGATTTCGGAGTTCATGGTGCATGCTGCATCATGCTGTGCCGTCCTGTTCTGTGTTGTGCTATGTTGTGCTGAGTTGTGCCGTGTTGTGCCGTGTTGTGCTGTGTTGTGCTGTGTTGTGCCGTGTTGTGCCGTGTTGTGCCGTGTTGTGCTGTGTTGTGCTGTGTTGTGCCGAGCAGATCAAACGGGCAGCAGCGGAACATTCAAGACACGGTCGGGCAAGGAGATAGAGACGGACTACATCTACTTTGCGGGTGGCCGCAGAGCCAACGCCTCCTGGCTTGAAGGTGAGAGGAAGTGTGACTGTGACATTGTGTTCGGCATGGCTATTGTGTGCCACATGGCTGATGCAATTGCATGGTGTGTTTTTCCCAACCAGGAAGTTCGCATGGGAAATGGTGTGATTGTCGTTGTGGAAGGGTGGAGTGTCACATTTGGTGGTCTCTCTCTCTCTCTCTCTGAAGGCATTCCAAATGCACCTACCTTGTGAAGATCATCCATCCCAACCCCGGCTAGATTCCTTTCAGTGGACTGTGTCTGTACACACAGGATAATGCATGGTAGGCTTTAGCTCTTGGCCTTCCGTCTGGACTTCTGGAGGTTGCCCTTCCACCCGTGTCACACACTTTCGTTGTCGTGGTCAGACTCATGGCCAGGGAACAAGTGAAACCGCACTGCCCTGAAATGGCTGCAGCAGTTTGTGCTATGGTCATGTCCGTTCCCTGTTGGCTTGTGGGGGTGTCTGTCGCGCATGGGTTGCAGTCGAAAGCAAGTGGTAGGCCTGCGAAGGCCTGATGGCTGTGGCCACTCTTGCCCTGTGTCCCAAGGGACAGCTTCAGGCTCTCTCTTCAGGATCTTCCGGTTTTCGGGCAGAATCAGAGTTCCCTCCGATGAATGGCTCCTGTTTTTGTCCGCAGGTTCTCCCTTCAGTGGCGCGGTGGAGAAGTCTAATGTCAAGGTGGACAACACCCTGAGAATTGAAGGCCATCCCAATGTGTTTGCCGTTGGCGACATCACCGACGTCAAGGTGTGTATCACCTGTAGAAAGTGAACCAGTAAACAGTGCCAGTAAACAGTGGCAGTGGCAGTGGCAGTGGCAGTGGCAGTGGCATTGCAGGAAAGCTTGAGTGTCTCATTGTAGACTTGTCACCAACCTGAGAGGTCATCACTCTCCACCCCTGCCAGCGTCAATGTCTCATGCAGACTGTCTCCTGCCCTCGCCTCTCTCAGGGGGTGGCTTGTCTGCATCGCAAATCCTGACATCTCACTCCGGGCATGTCCTTTCCTCATGCTCCTTTCTTTCAGGAGCTGAAGCAGGGATACTTTGCCGTGATGCACGCGCGCAACACCGCGGCAAACATCTTGACCCTCATCAAGAAGAGGCAGGCCGAGGGTGGAGAAGCCTCGACCCCGGCAGCGTCAGCAGCAGGAGCAAGACTGAAGACGTACGCAGCTGGACCGGAGATCGCAATGGTTTCGTTGGGGCGGAATGACGGTTTGGCTCAGCTCCCCTTCGGAACCTTCACCGGGTGGTTCCCTGCATTCATGAAGTCCAAAGACTTGTTCATCTCCAAGGCACGAAAAGATCTCGGCCTCAAGCCCTGATTTCAGGCTTCCACACTTCTACGTATGTATTTTGAATTGCCTTGTGTATGCACAGGGACTGCAGATCAGTCATGCATGGCTGTCATAACCGTATGCCGTAGACACATTAGAGTAGGATGTACAAGAGTGTGGTCGAGCCATCTCTAAAGGTTGAGCGAAATTACAGCTGGTAGAGCAGAAAGCTTCGAGCTTATCATTTTGCACCTTACCTCCCTCCCTCCATCTCTCCCTCCCACCGTCGCCCGCCCCCTTCCTTCCCCCCTCCCTCCCCCCTTTTCTCTCTCTCTCTCTCTCTCTCTCTCTCTCTCCCCCCC
>SZWC01000765.1:28337-46518 GCA_023375785.1 Penium margaritaceum | reverse complement strand
CACCGTATCATCTGAGTCTGTCTGAGCTGACGCTCGGGCAGCACGGCCCGGCGCGAGTGCGGATCCTGTCGCTACTGTCACATCACGCAATGCGCGGTGACCACACTCCCCCTCGACAGGTACAACAACGGAGGCCGAGGAGGTGGAGGAAGTATCAACACCGGCGCGAGCACGCCGTGCAGAGCGCTGACACCGACGTCATAGAGGCACTCGACTGGAACGACTGCATGAAGGCATGTCATCGCGAAATGACGTCGTGGTCGCAGAGTGAAGGATCGACAAGATGGTGGTGGCCTGGGACTCGCTGGCAGGTGGAGCTGAAGGTACACCATCCGATGAGGAAGGAGGAGAGGATGGAGGAGATGTGATCGAAGAGGCCGTCGACAAGCGAGTAGCAGAAGCACGCTAAGTGACGACGAGGTCACAAAGCCGCTGCACTGTCTGCCGGAGGCCGTGGATCTCGGCGAATATGCTCGCCAGAGGTCCAGCTAGGGGATCTACCAATGCCGATAGATCCGTATGCTGTGGAGGACGCAGGCTCGGACGAGGCTGTAGCCAAGGTGGATGCCAGCCGAGAGGGCGCATCCAACAGCGACGCCAACCATGACGTCCATCACCACAGTAGAAACAGGCGTACGCGCAAGGCGCCTACTCAGATGTCCGCGCACTCATCTCGTGCGCTGGACGATGGATAGGTACTGAGGGCACCTACTCCCGGTGGTAAACACCAAGCCACGGGAGAGAATGAGGCCAGTAGGAACTGTCACTCCTGGAGGTCGCGGCCTCCGGGTCAGCAAACGTGACCAGACAGGAAGAGCTATAGTAGCACAGCCCGCCCGGAGACTACAGTCTGACTAACTGCGGCCACTAATGCTGCTGCCACTAATGGAGCGAAGACTACTCCAAGACGAGAAGGGGTGGCGGCTGCAGGTGCGGCTGCTGCTCCAAGCGGTAGACGACCCAGCCCTCGGAGATGGTAAGACTCGAATCCGCCGTCGATCCTACGGGGTGAAGTGCGCGCACCAATCCACGGGCCCCAGGAAGACGACGGTCCACGATGCGTCTCGAAGCGGAGATCGTTGCTGACGACAGTCCGCTGTCGGCTCTGAAGGCGAAAGTGCAAGCTCTCACGCAGCCGCCGCACTAAGTAGTCGTCGACACGCCACCGCCTGATGTTGCTATTGCAGCTATGAAAGCTGCTGCTAGTGCGGCGGTGGTGGTTGGAAGATTATCCCTTTTTTTCCTGTTTTTTTTTCTTGCCCACGGCCACCCCCCTTTTTTCTCTTTTGCCCTCACCCTCCACCCCTTTTCTTTTCCTAAGTCTCCCCTCTGATCGCCTTAGGCCCTCGCCTTTTTTTGCTTTTTCTCTTTTTTTTCACTCGCTTTCAGGCGTACCCCTTTTCGTATTATTTTTACTCGTCCCCCCCCTTTTCTCGATTGCCCGGAAGGTGGGTATGCGGAGAAAATAAGGAGGGGGGGGTGGTGTCCGGCTTGTCCGGCCCTCCCTCCCGTGCACGCTCGCTCGCTCGCTCGCTGAGCGAGCGAGTGAGCGAGTGGGTGTGGGGGAGAGGAGGGAGCGAGAGGGGGGGGGATCCTGTCCGCCCCTCTGACCCGGCCCCTCCGTCGGTCGGCCGACGGGGCCGACGGGGCCGAGGGGGCCCACGAAGCCGACGGGCCCCCTCCGAAGGGACCCTCGGAGGGGCTCGGCAGGGCCCTCCGAGGGCCCCCCTAAGAAGGGGAGGAAGGGAGGGGGGGTGTGAACGGGGCCCCCTCAGAGGGCCCCCCCGATCAGAGGAGGGCTGCGAGGCCCTCCTCGCAGCGGCAGCAACAGCTACAGCGGCAGGTGCAGCTGCAGCGGCAGGTGCAGCTGTGGCGGTTGCTGCTGCTACTGCTGCTTCTGCTGCTGCTGCTGCTCTGCGCAGCAACTGTTGCTGCTGCTTGCTACTACCACTGCGGCTGCTGCTGCTGTACACTGCTTCTACTGCCGCCGTTGCTGCAGTAGCTGCTGCTGCTGCTATATGCTGCTGCTGCTGCTCTGCGCAGCAGCTGCTGCTACTGCTTGCTGCTGCCGCCAAGGTTGCTGCTGCTGCACGCTGCTGTTGCTGCCGTCGCTGGTGCACGCTGCTCCTGCTGCCGCCGCCGCTACTGTAGTAGCTGCTGGTGCTGCTGCTATATGGTGCTGCTGCTACTGCCGACGCTGCTGCACGCTGCTGCTGCTGCTGCCGTTGCTGCAGTGGCTGCTACTGCTCTTGCTTTTGCTGTTGCCGCCGCAGTCGCTGTTGCTACTTTTCGCGGCTCACCGCCCCTGTGGCGTTGACTTGCAGTCGTTTCGCGCTCCCTCACGCTACTGCCGGCGTGGCGCCACGTGGCGCGTTCTCTTTGCGTTCCGCCCACTGCTGCTGCTTCTGCTGCTCACACGCCCCCCTGTGCTCTGATACCAAATTGGAAATAATTTTTAGGACATGCAGGCCCATGCAAAAACGAACATGAGCTCTGTGTGTGAGTACGATGCAAGACGGCAAGAATTTGGCTAAGTCTGGAACGGTGAATATAAAGAACAAGGAGAAAGTACAAATGAGCCCCTAGCGGGCTTAAGTAGGGGCGCCGGCAGCTAGCCGCACCGGGCCCCGTCACCCCCGCTGAGCCCAAACGGGTCAACGGGGAGAACACACTGCGTACACCATGATAACAATAACGGTGGTCTCCTCGAGGCACCGGAACAGCTCTCCGAGTACCCGGGTCTCGACCACCGAGAAAATAGGAACAGTGCCAGAAAATCTCAGAATCAGCATCCAGACATCACACACGGCTTTCGGAACATCGGAAGCCCCACAACAGCCATTGGGTCTCCTCGTCGCACCGGTATAGTCCACCGNTACAAATGAGCCCCTAGCGGGCTTAAGTAGGGGCGCCGGCAGCTAGCCGCACCGGGCCCCGTCACCCCCGCTGAGCCCAAACGGGTCAGCGGGGAGAACACACTGCGTACACCATGATAACAATAACGGTGGTCTCCTCGAGGCACCGGAACAGCTCTCCGAGTACCCGGGTCTCGACCACCGAGAAAATAGGAACAGTGCCAGAAAATCTCAGAATCAGCATCCAGACATCACACACGGCTTTCGGAACATCGGAAGCCCCACAACAGCCATTGGGTCTCCTCGTCGCACCGGTATAGTCCACCGAGTGCGCGGGTCTCAACCCACCGAGAAAACTGTCCTAGCTCCCGACAAGCCCACAGGGCTACTGGAACGCATCAACTGCGTCTCGGAGCCGCTGTCGTACGTGCTGGAGAATTATCGAGACACCCCGAAGGCCTGTCGTGTCGTCACGCTCTCCTCCATCATATACCCCGGATGTGGGTATATCAGTAAACTAGCAGTGTTGGGCGTGACGGGTGGAAGCCACACAAACCAACAGGTGGCACTCTTGGCGACTGTCGGTCCAGTCCAGACTGAACGACCATTCTCGACAGTTCTTCGCCGTCTACAAGGCTTCCCTAGGCCATGCTACAACCGCGGCCATGAACGTTGCTACCCATGTGTCAGCTGTAGTGGACACTGTTGCATCGTCTATAGCCAGAGCTACCTCTATTGTGGAGTTTGCAGTTGCTTCCATCCAGACCTCGACCATCGGTGCATCATCCTCCTCTACGTCTTCACAGCATCTCCTCACCTGGTGTCAGCAACATCCGCCGAACCCCTTTTTTTACAGCGGGTGTCATTGGAGCCATGTGGTTGGTTGTCTCCTCAAAAGCTAGTGTTGCTTTCTTAGCAACATCTGCTGCCTCGACACTACCACCATTTCTCTCGTAGCACATCTAGGCTTGGTGAGCTGCCTTTGTTCTTGCATGCATCATGTATCCCTCTGCCCTCCTCTCTACTGTGTGTACTTCTGGGTCTTCTCTGTTTAAGAACCTGTCTTGTAGGCAGGATACCTCTCCTAGACCTCCACCCATATTTCCCATGATCACGTGGGTAATGGAAACACTGGCAAGATTTTCTTTGTAGAGTAAAATTTCGTCCATCATGCATGTTAATGATGAGTGATGTGCTTCTCTTCAAACTACCTTCAGCAAACACAATGAACACCAGGCTGCACTTTCTGCATAGTGTGTTGCTGAAGAGTGTCTATAGCATGAGCAAAATGATGATGTGCCATTTTCTGACAAGATTGCTGATATGGTCATGTCGTGTCTGACTCCTACCCTGGTAAGTGCCTCTATCACTACTTGTGTCATTGCTGCATTGGCCTTTGGCTCCACTTCCACTTCTACGCCTGCTAGCCCAACACTCATCCTCTTATTCCATGAGCACAATAACAGCCGAAGGCAAAGTCGCAGCCGAAGCACTTGCCTTACCACAATCACGTCAGAGTGATTTTGAAGCACCCAATTTACACTTCACCCCGCCTCTCATTTTTTCATATTGGGAGGTTTGCTTCGGTGCCTAGGAATAGGGTGAAAAACTTAGGAAGTATTACCATGATGTTGTCCCACCTTTTGTGCTTACCCCCTCTGAGGCTGCCTTACTGTCCGTACCCTTGGCACGGGCGGTCGTGTCAATCTCTGATATGAGATTGGGTCTTACAAGACAGATCCTGTGTGTCGCTCACCTGCCAGCCCTGTCAGTGCCTACTCTTTGATGCAACACTAGAACACTATCACTAGGCCCCCTCCTTAGAGTGTGCTCACTACACACTTCAACTTGCTCATAATTCTTGCTCATGAAAGTTTTGATGCCTATTGGGCCCGTTGCCTCGCTCTTCTGTGTGATCTTGGCCCAAGTCTCCTCGGGCAAAGTTTTTCTATCCTTCCCATTATCAATAGTCTCATCCCCGAGGTTTGTGAAATCTTTCACAAAATCAAAGCGAGCAAGCTCGAGCATCTTGTCTTTGAGTCCCTCCCGGACTATCTTGTGGTATTGGTGCCTTATGGAAGATGAATACCAGCGTAGAACCAACTAGTGGAGCACACTGATGAACAAGAGGGTTCGTAGTCATGCCATGGCCGATACAACCGGTGTCGACAGTGCCAACAGTACTACCTCCTCCTTCTCCTCTACTTTAGGGACCTCTTCTTCTTCCTCCTCAGACGTCGAGGGGGGACGAGGGCATGGTCCGGGTCGACGTGGCAAGGGCAACAACAAGTATCCATCCACATAATCCACTTCTCGTGTTCCTGGGTCGGTGACTTGCTGGAACTGTGGCACATCTGGATACTTTACTCAGAAATGTCCTACACCACCAAACAATGCCCGCCTGGCCTTGCCTGCATGCTATTGCTGGGCTCGCACGCCTTGGGAAAGAAAAGCAACATCATCTTCATCAACTCCTTCTTCCTCCTCTTCCAGCCACTCAGCCACCACCACCATAGCAGAAGATGTCTACACCACCGTAGCTGTTTTGAGCCAGACTCCATATCATTGGGATTGACCACCTTCCTTGAGCGGGCCCTCCTGGGTTGACAGTTCCCTCTTCCATATCTCCGGTTTCTCCAATTGTCTCAAGGTGTTGCTAAGGTGTCCCTTAGTATCTGCACTTGAGTCCACGTATCTTGTCTAGCCTTTGCCCATACATCCCTTCTCCTCTGTATCTATCCCTATTTCCCAATCTCTCGCATGACCTTTCATGCATGTTCCTTCCTCTTAACAAGACTGCTTCTAACCCATAGCCTTACGTGCCTCAAAGGAGGATTTGCGATATCTTTCTCATAGTGTAGCACTTGGCCCCATGCCTCACAACCCTTCGTGGCATCCTCTGTCCATCCCACTAGTCTTCACACCCTTGGCCTCACCATCGGTGTTTTCCAGCCTAAAAATGATCTCGTTTACTCCTTCATTGTTGATGATTTATGAAGCGTTGTTGAGTCCTCGGTCTTTGGTTACGTGGCTACATGCTTTGCTGCCAGTAGCCTCTACCCATTTTTTCCTGAGCCTATGAGTGTGCATCAGGCTCGTGAAGGCACTGATGCTGATCTCTTGAAGAAATCTATGGGGGAGGAGCTCGATGCCGTAAGGGAACATGTTGAAGCCAGATGGTTCATTGGAGCTCTACAAAGCACTGCTAGTGCTGAAGAGGTTTCTCAAATCCCTGGAGTTAACTTTCACAAGACCATTCCACCTATCGGTCGCTATCCCACTGCTTCCATCCTCCATTGCCTTGTGGTTCAGCATGAATGGGAGTTGGAGAAAATGGATGTGAACATGGAATCTTACACAGTTGACTCGATGAGGAGATCTACATGGTATTTTTGCCAAGTTTCACAATCAACACAAACAATATATGGGACTTCTGCAGTGTATTGTACTGACTCAAACGATCATCTCATTGTTAGAACATGGAGATCACATCCACTCTTTAGAGGGGCAATTATGGACATAGTGCGCTTGACCTAGCGTACTTTGTTAGCCTATAATCTGAGACTCTTTTGGCCATCTTGTTCTACATGGGCGACGTGGGGTATGAAACCATGCAAGTGATCACTTGAATTCACTCACACACACTACCTTGAAGGAATCTAAAACTTGTCTCAACGCGCGTGGAATTCAAGACTTTGCGTTGGAGCTTACATCTCAGGATCCAAGAACTCCAGCGACACATGCCACATAAGAGTACTGGTTGTGATGGCTGAGAGATTCTTTTGATGAACTTCATGATAATCATTTGGTACCGAAAGTTTTGGATGATGGTTGACACGTTGGAATGAGCACATTGCTTTGGAACTAGACACAAAAACTAGAACTTCATGCTACGTACACTCATGGCTGATGTGGCGCATCCCTATCTTGCATGATCATTGGACCAACTGTTATTGTTGTGGGTTGCAAATCCCTAGGGACCGTGCTGTGTGGTTTTATACTTGGCAACATGTGTAGCCACCACTGGATTAAAAACCCGACTGGTTGTGCTCGACCTTGTGGGTGGCCTCAAGGCTCCATTTAAGGCCAGCTCTCGTGGGTGGCCCCATCAACCAAGACAACTCTTGCGTTGTCCTCAACGTTTCTTTGTTGAGTCATTCACGTTTCTCTCGACCCATTGCGTGAATTCCACACGAGCTACTTCTTCTAATTGCTTCCTCACACGTTGTGGATCTCCATTAACTTCATGGGTAAAAGGGAGCGTGCATGCGTTCGCGTGTGTGTGGGAGGGGTGGGAGGGAGGGGGCATCAAGAGGCTTGCATGTCTCCGAAAAGGATCACCCCTACACTTGTCTTCATGAATTTGTGCAAATGTCGGTTGATTTTGATGAAAATGATCATAAGTAAAAATAATGATGTGTGAGCCCTTGAAATCAAGGAAAATATAACTATACTAATATCACGTATCAAACCCGTACTTTGTTTTTCCCCACTCCCTGTAGAACAATGAAATTGACCTTATGGCCACAGAATGGCACACAATTACGGGAAGCGGGTTATATTTTTTACAGTGACCATAATTCATGGGCAAACTAGACAGGATATCTAGGCAGATGAAGGGTTAACCTTGTAATATCGACGAGCTTAAAAACATTCTGCCAATTTCGACACTAAAAGAAACAAGATATCCCGCTCACTTGCTATCTATGCTCGACAAAATACGTCGCTGATTGAGCATGGAAAAAGGGTCATGTGACGCCTTCGCTTGATCACGAAATCGTTCCCTTGTGGGATCCAGATCTTGGGATGACCCCTTTTTTGTTTTATGTAACTGACAAACTCCTTTGTACAACTTAGGGTTTTGTTTGGTTTGCACGGGCTCCGCTCATGCAAAGCATCAAACCATACATTGTAATAGGGGATTTGCGAGGGGGAAAATATAGAAATACCCTTCCAAGTTTTTTTTTCAGCTCATGAAAACCCCTTGCTTACTGTGCAAACCATGTTCAAACGTTGGG
Organism: Penium margaritaceum; assembly: GCA_023375785.1. Taxonomy (NCBI): domain Eukaryota; kingdom Viridiplantae; phylum Streptophyta; class Zygnematophyceae; order Desmidiales; family Peniaceae; genus Penium; species Penium margaritaceum. Next base: position 38,645 of record SZWC01000765.1, on the reverse strand, counting down.
TCTCGCTCGGCCCAGCATGCTGGGCCTCGCTATCGCCAGGCCCAACAAGTTCCCTTTCAAGTCATGAGATGTCTTGCACCCCCTCCACGCAAACTCCATGCACCTCTCCCCTCCCCAAAAACAACAAAACCATAAACAGAGGGGTTTGTGCTTGTTTGTGTAGAGTGATTATCTGAGAACCACCACTCTGTGTGCCATGTAGCATTGAGATGTGTTCAAACACAATTTTCATGGAAAAATCGTGTAGCGGATTGGACGGAATCCTTGGCCGACTAGGCCAAAACCGTGGTACTTTAGTGTCTCCGACTCTCAAGCCATCCCTTCCAACCGTCCACAGTCCCAGGTGACCCGGCTCGAGCCACGTGGCTCCTTTGACCGGTCAGCGTAGCACTGCCATGCTACACTCTCCCCCACTATGAGTGAGAGCCACCTCGGCATCTCCGGTAATCCCAATGTGGGGTTCGAGTGCTGGAGCTCTGATACCAATGTAACGGACGGAATCCTTGGCCAACTAGGCCAAAACTGCGGTGCTTGAAAGTCTCGCACCCTCAAGCCATCCAGTCCAACCGCCCACAGTCCCAGGTGACCCCGCTCGAGCCACGTGGCTCATTAGATCGGTCGGCGTGGTATTGCCACGCTACAAATTGGCTCATGGATGTTTTAGATCCATTGGAAATTATGTGTAAACATTGTTCATTGTCCGGAAAAACAACTTTGGTTTTAGAGTTCTTAAGGTCTCCAGATGGGCATGAAAGTTGTGGCTGTCCTGGGGTTGTTCATGAAGTTGCGTTCATCGATGTTTTCCAGAAAGATAAAGATCTGAAAGGAGTCTGAACTCTCGTTCTATGGAATAAGACGCACCGCTGGCGAGTCATGAGGAAGTAACCTTGTTGTAAAGCAATGACAACCCATGTGATCATGGAAAGCGCGAAGCCGCATCGTAAGAAAAAATATTTTCTGAAAAGAGGATATGTACCGTCTTCTGTACAAAAGAGAGATACTGACTTTGTTCAGTTATGAAATGGATTTTCTTGCAGGAACAAGATGGATATGCTCTTGTTGTTGTCGACAATTGGCGGAACCCGATTTTGTTTCGTTCAAACAAAGTGAGGTTCCTCCCTTTGTCCATGGCAAAAGTAGTATATGCATGTAGTTCCTATTCGTCGGCGACCAAAAGTTTCCATGTGGCAAAAGATCATATTGCCACGCTGGGTAGCTTTTCAAACCCAGTTCACCAAACTTGGTTTGAAGTGCTTGTGACAAAAAACTATACAGGAAATTGCAAGGTACCAATGAATTTTGGCGGGGGGGTTCCAGCTGAGACCTCCTCAGACACCACCTCTTCGCGAAGAGCTGGTGGCTGAGGAGGTGTACAACTATGAACAGTACCCTAGACTCTGTTGGTGCATGAGTACGCAGGTGCAAGGATTTGGATGGTCGTCGTGCGGGGGCCAGTTGTTCCTACTATGCTCGTTTCATTTGCATTGCATTGCTTTGGTGAGTCTGTTGACACATGCTCAGTTGCAATCGCTATGTCATTAGTGCGTGACATGACAGGAGAAAGCCATGTCTGGTGGGGTTGGTTCGGCTGTGGAGTTTTCATACTGCGTGCGACGTCCTTGGCTTGGCCGATGACGGCGTCCTGTGCATTTCCCGCGTCAACTTTAGCCTTTAGGTCAGCATGCACCCCTAGGTAGCGCGTCTATTGCCAACAGATGTGCAACAGACTGCTGGAATCCTACAGTCGTGACAGGAGCAGTTATGGCAGCCGTGATGCTCGGCCCCTGCATCTCCAGGTGCCATTTATGTGCGAGCGGTAATATGCAAGCGATATTTTGGTAGCACGACTGTCTCGCTTCTTCACTAGCCTCTCCAACCTTGGTCGGCCCTCCGAGCGTGGCTTCTCCCTTTAGCCAGACTCTTCGTGTGACTCTGGTTGCGAGCAGGTTGCAACGTGTGACGCTTTCACTTCATACACCGATGCCGCTTCCAGCAAGAGATCCTCTCTCCCATCCAAATCGTTTGGTAACGAAGACAGATGCAACCTTCATTCAGCCGGATTGAGTGAGCCCGCCAGAACGTCAGAATATAGCGCTTCCTCGCATGCGCTCCATCACACTGCACACCGCCAAGTAGTGGTACCAGCACACGCATAGGCTCCTCTTTGTGCTCCTCTTTGGCGCTTCTCGTCCTGCCCTCCCCCCGCACCCATGGCGAAGGTGGTGATTGTGGGAGGTGGCACGTTAAGGTCTCTACCCGCCAAGCTATTGGACCACGTCAATGTCACCCTCATCGACAGGTGCGCGACACAACTGTCTACAGCGTAGTTGTCGTCCTTATCCTGGTGTCCTCTCTTTCTGCTTGCTTGCTTTTTCGCCAGGGCTGTCATGATACAAGTTGCGGTCTGCAACCGTTGGTATCACGGTTCCCAAGTACCACGTGTCACATTGCATGTACCGCGGGCGGCAAATAAGCGCGAAGAGGTCGACTACCGCACTAAAGAACCGCCGGTACTACGTTATACAACACCAACCACAAATTCGGTGTATTGTGAATGACAACACGTGGGACTTCAACGTGTCTTCTCTCCCATGTGTTTGTCTTTTTGAAAACTGCTCAATTTTTACCATGCCAGATTTTTTCGTGCCAGATTCCATGGAGCTAATAAATGTTTCCTGCTTTAAGGTGATTTTCTCGGTAAATAACTCAGACGTACCACCGTAGTAGTACCTAAGCCTAGGCACATGGGTGTAGAGTAACGGGTATGAACCCGACCGGTTGCCAAGGGCGACTCGGGGATGTCATCCGGATCCTCTCGGTTCGACGTTCTTGGATGAAGTATGTATGTTGTTTGATTTTCGTCGGTGGGGGTTTGCGACGTTGACCATGGTGAACTGGGTAGCGCATGAAGAGGCACGGTCTATGACCATTAACACTGGTGTCAAACCAGCATCCGCATACAATTCATACTTCTTTTTCAATTGCATTCGTGTGCCTAGTCAGAAATGTGAAACAAATCGTATGTTTTGCGGGAATATCCATGGCGAAAACCATAATTGATAAGGTAAATGGCATTAAATAATGTATTTCCTTGAGCCACCGGGCACCGTTCGTTATGTCGGTTCCGCATCAGGTGCGTAAAGAAGTACGGGCACTCGGAGAATAGTCGCCAACCCTTACCGAACGGACACCTGCTTCTGAACACCACGCTCCATCGCACTGCTGCTGAATCTCCAGCCTATTCAAATGGAAAATCATGATTGGCTGTTGAACCACGTGGAATACAAGGTACAAAAGGCGACAATACTGAAGGTGTGTCAGAGGGACAACGCTAGGACCTCTGAAAGTTCCATTGTAGGGGTTTCAGATGAGAAACAATTATAGGTGAACTGGGCTACTTTGGACACCCAATGGAGTGGCACAGTTCAGCCACGGTAAGACCCCCGTTCAAGCGTAAAAGATGTGATTTTTTGTTAGTATTTTACAGCCTCCGCAAGTTTCTTCCACTAACTCGGTGAGTTCCACGTCAGACCTCCCGCCATTTCCACTTGTTGCTTTGTTTTTTCCGTCATGGACGCTGTTTTAACTTCATGCACCGCATGCGCATGTTGACATATACATCCAGCGATGTTGCAAAGCATCCATGCAATGAGGCGTGATGGGTCCACTGATGGTTCCCCGCCCACGATCATCTAAGAGCTGCGTCCGGCTACCGCTGCCTCCCATCGCGAACATGCTTGTTGCTAGATGCACTTCGTCCGCATCCCACCATCGATGGTCGGCGGACCTCCCCACGCAAAATGTCTTCTACGCGCACGCATCAACGTCGACAAGAAAATATCTGTCCACAACGGCAACACCTCCGCCATGTGGAACCACATCTTGTCGTATTGTTAGCAGATTGCCCAACACATGGCATCAACAGTGAGGGCCACTTGCACTCTACGCCAGTCGTTCTTGACCGATGCATATGTTCCGAACATCTGCCTCGGCATAGGCCGCCTGACATGGGACCTGGCTTATTTCCGTGCATGCGTGTGGAAGTTTTTCGTCGAGAATGACATTGCTTTCACTGTCGTGTAGTCTGACTGACTGCAAGAAGCTTTTGAACATGCAGACCCTGCAGCCTGCCTGGTTTCCCTCGCACTATTGGACGCAAGATTGTCGATGCCCATCCGCGGTACAAAGTGGCTATGCAGACAATGATGCACGAGTGCGAGGGCAAGTTGTCGTTTACTATGGACAGATGGACGTCCCGTGCTAATGATGCTCATGTGGCCATCACATGCCATGGATCTTACCATGGTCGCATCGTCAGCGTCTTGCTGGCATTCGCACCACTGCCTCGAAGCCATGACGCCTGGGCCATGTACACCGTGTACCACGACACCTTGGAGGTCTGAGGCATATGGAATCATGTTTTCTGCCTAACGATGGACAATGCAGCTGTGAATGCGGCCATGATCCACCTTCACCTCGCTGTGAACTGCCTCGGTTTCCTCCACGACAACTTTGTCCGGTGCTTGAATCACGTCCTCAACCTCAGCGTCAGGCAAATCCTCTCGTCTGATGCGGTGGAGTAAATTGTTTCTTGCATCTGCACCCTGGTAAACTACGTCGCTCTAGGTAAAAATTGATTAGACCCCCCCCCCCCTTTGTCTATTCACCTAACCCAACCCCTCTTTCTACCCGTTTCCTGAGAAGAGGGCGAGGTCAAATGGTTACTGCGAAGCGACTGATCAAAGTGGTGATCTGATTCCATTTCTTGGTCATAAATTTGCAGTCACTGATGACATTAGCAAGAGCAATCCTGAAGTTAACGGACTGATGGGTGATGATAATAGTGGGATGGATCCATGAGTAGGTCCTATTGGGTGTCCATAGAGTGCCTCAAGTTCCCCTACACGTCTCCCCTTGCCTTGTCTGCATTTTCTCCTCAATTTTCACACTTTTGGAGGAAGGTGTTTGTACCTTCCCTACACATTCTACGGGGTGCGCGTTGGTAGAGTTGACGCCGACGGGTGCTCTTGCTAAGTCTCAAGCAGGAATTGTTACTTCTGTTGAAGCTGCAACACTAGCTATAGTGAAGTACATGGACATGACTGCCGGTGTAGCTGTACCTATATTTGCTGCCGTAAATTTTGTAATTATGTAGCACTTGTTGTTGTCCTTGATGACTACTCTTGCTCCAATAATGCTATGCTAATGCAAAAACAATACTGTAGAGTTGTTCTTTCACTACTTCGTCCTCTTGCAACTACTGCAGCTGTAGCAAAGCATGGTTGTTGTTGTTGCTCCTCATACTCGCTATTATGGCTACTTACGGCTCCAATGGCTGCAATAGTGCTACCCATGGCTACTAAAGCTATTGATGTTGCTGGCGGTGCGTTTGCCAAGGACAGTATAGTTTATGTTGTTAATGTTGGTGTCCATGGTAGTTGTAGTTACTACAGTCACTACCAATTTCTGATGGTACTATAGTTGCCCCTAATTTTGCTGCTGCTACAATCAGACCTCCTTCTCGGTGATACAACCACTGTACATGCCATCATTTGCTTATGAATCTCCAAGCCCCATTGGAAATGGCATCTCGCTATTGCGTCACATCAACGTTATGTAGGGATGCAACTGTCCCTTGTTGCATCACATGATTGTCCATCCAGGGCCATGGCTGTAGATTTTGTTAGCCACTAGTGTGTCTCTATTGTGCAACGTATCGAGTATTACCTCACTTCTATGATACCATGACAAGATATGTTGAAGCTTCCTAGTTATGAATTTGTGGTTGAGCAATGCATTCGTAGTAGGCTATTATGATAACAAGCACAGAATAGCAAGGATTTAGTTAGGATAGATATGTAGAGATTGCCAAGAGATATGGAAATCAACATTCTATTACATACACAGGGGCGATCAGTTTGCCAGTTTGCTATACGCCGATGGAAGTGAGTCGCTCCAAAACCACCAAAAAACATGTTTCGGGTGTAGCTTGGCGCACACTTGTCAGAAAAAACTGTCGTTGTTCTTGTGCATGCAAAAAAACAAGCTACATGCAACAAACATGCACATCCATAGGTTCCTAGAATGGGCAAGGATGGAACAAGGCCATTGGAAAAGTCCCCAAGAGAAATCATCTTCTACTTGGAGACGATCATCTTAAGCATCTTCATGTCATAGGCCCCACAAGGTTTGTGACATGAAACCATAACAACACACTAGGAATAAATAGATGGTCGACCACATCTGATTGAGTCAGCCACCCTTCATCGATGACAACACGTTAGATCCATCTGGGTCCATATCAGGAATCTACACAAGCACGAACACTCCAGAGTGGTCATAGTGAAATATACACAACTGAGATGGAGACGGCAAAAATCAAATAGCCCCGACTTTCGGTATTTTGATCATGTAATCGCGAAAAAAACGTTGAGCACCTTCTGGAAGGGTCGACATAAGTATCATGAACAATATTGAAGTTTCAATGCTATTTGGTTGAATTATCGAAGAACATGGGTCTTGACAAGGATGTCTCATCATTGTCTTAAGTCAAATCCGGCGCTAGCATTGCACCTTCAGTGTTGTTGCGCTTGTGGAGCTCGCAAGACCCAAAGTGATTTAAAAGTACACATGTGTCCTCTTCACACAACTTTCAGTTATGCCATTACCTTCCACTTATAAAATTCTCACAAGTCCAACCACGTGACAACATTCTAAATCTTGTTTCAGATATTCCACTCAAGTTTTGAGAAACCATTCAGCCTTGTTTCGTATGTCCACTCCCTTTTGTTCCTCATTTTTAGGAAAATGGATGTGTAATTGTTGGTTTTCTTTATCACAGATCGACATACTACTTATGCGCAATCTACATCATCGTATCAATGCAAGCTAGGAGTCTTCCACACTTTCAGACCTTGAATCTCAGCCTGACATTGCAACCTCTATTACCAGTCTCCTTTATAAGAAAGGTAATACCTACAACATTGGGTATTTTCTTGAATACATGCTAAACATTAAATACAAAATCATGGCCAGACTCATAGCAGCCTGCCTTGCTTAAGCCCTCCCCTTCATCATCCTTGCAGATCACACTAGCTGTGATGAGCATAAAAGCATCCTCCATGAGCTTTCTCAGCTCTATAATATTCACCACTATGTAGTACGCACTCAAACATCCCTCTAATTATCGTCTTAAGACTTTAAAAGCATGATATTCTCTCGGCCTGTCATCCCTCTTTCCTCCACACCCTTTGTCATCAATGCTTCCATCATAGCCAAGTAATCTATACTCTTGTCCCATAATCTCCTATTCAATTTTGCCCTCTATTGTATAACTTACTTTCCTTATGCTCAACTCACTCGTATCCCCACTCCCATCTCGTGTTGGCTACGTTGACAAGTGATCTCACAATTATTCTTACATCTCCTAAATTGGTCCTCATCCCAGCCTAACTTTTATGCACTACGGTTTGCTAGAGCAATCTGTGTACTAACTATCATGAGACACATCTCATTCCCATTGGGTCCCACACAATATTTGTTTTTGTCCTTCCCCTATTTCCCCTCCTCAAAACTGATTAGGATGCTAGGTCACATGTTCCAATCCACCATTGACCCCAACAACTCTTGGGATCCCATCAACCAACTACAAACCACAATCTGCATGGGAGTCAAAGCCCACCTTCTGGTCCAAACTGAAATTATCAAAATGAACTCTAAGAAAACTTACATTCCTCTCTTGTTCCTACGTTTGCACTTTGAGACTGGCCCACCCCTCCACTTTCCATACTCTTCTTCTGAATCTCCTCTCATCGAACAATCCATGCAAAGAGATTGTGACAGACATTTGGGGCGCATGGATAGCATAACATGTGTCCGCAAGGCACCGGGAGAAACATAGCAGAAACACGTAACCCTTTTCACTCAAGCCTTTCCAAAGCAAGGCCATTTTTTTCTCTTAGGCCCCTTCCTTGTTCGCCTAGAACTCTCTTCTATCCATCCCTGACTGCTCTTGCGTTCAAGAAATTTGTCGCTTTCTCCATAAACCTTCCCCTTCCATTCACACTCTAAACAAGTTGTGAAAGAATCTATAGCATACAATTGCATCATCTATAAATCTGACTCAGTATCCTTTGATGAACGGAGTAACTCCAAGTGGCCTTTTCTCTCTAACACTCTTCAAATACAAAATAACACAGTGACTCAACCACCCTCTTTTGCGCCTGTATCTTTGATGTAGGAGCATCCCTTCTTGCACTCTATGCTTCACAACCTTCGTTACCTTGCGCAATCTCACTGGAATCCTACCGTTTATTATCTTGCACCATTATCCAGAATCCCCCGCTCATTATGGGGTACTCATGATCTTGCCGAGTCTCAAAAGAAAATGCCACTCCTAGGCTCTAACCCATGTAAGACGAGACAAAGTTCTTCAATCTTGTTTTTTTTTTATTTGACATATGTTCCTTGTAGCACTCTCGTCCCGTCCACACCTGTATCTTTACCATTGTGTAGATCCTGTCATCGACCTTATGAAGGTGTAATGCTGTCTCGAAGAACCTAACTAATTGAATTAATGCCATGGCCTTCTATGTAACGGATTCGATGGAATCCTTGGCTGACTAGGCCAAAATCGCGGTGCTTGATGGTCTCCGGCCCTCAAGCCATCCCGTCTCACCGCCCACAGTCCCAGGTGACTCCGCTCGAGCCACGTCGCTCCTTCGACCGGTCGGCATGGTCGTGCCACACTACACTCCCCCCACTTGGAGTGAGAGCCGCCTCGGCATCTCCAGTAATCCCAACATGGAATTCAAGCCCTGGAGCTCTAATTCCAATGTAATGGATTCGACGGAATCCTTGGCCGACTAGGCCAAAACCGTGGTGCTTGAGGGTCTCCGAACCTCAAGCCATACCGTCTCACTGCCTACAGTCCCAGGTGACCCCGCTCGAGCCACGAGGCTCCTTTGACCATTGGGCGTGGCACTGCCAGGCTACATTTGAGTTGCTATAAGTTTGCTCCACTCCCCCTTAGTTATGTATGAAAACACTAACCATCATTTTTGGATCAATCCCTGTAGCCTAGGACACAGTTTTATTCAATATAGACAAAAAAGGCATCTGATCCTTCTCCTACCAAAACAAAACCATCAAGCATTACTTTGTACCATGCCCAAGGTTGCACAACCTTAAATTTGTTTAAAGATTGTCTACTACAATATTTTTCTGTTTTTCCCACAAATCAATTTGAAATCCTCCTATTGAGCCTCTCAAATCGAACTTTGCGTGATTCCTCATCCGTCCCATCCTCCACATTATATGTAAAGAGCGGTGGGCACAATCAACTTCCTCCATGACATGAGAACTCATTTTAAATTTCTCTCCAGATATTAAAAAATTGAACAATATTTGTCCAGAGGTTTTAAAATTGTTTAGAAATCCAGTTTTTTTTGCAATAGTTGTTGAATATGATAACTTTCACCTGGAGAGTTTGTAAAATTCTCTCATCCAAATATAAATATGGAATATTTTTATCTAAAATGAATTTTATCATGTTAAGAAAACCTAATTCTTCCCCTTAAATACCTTATGAAAGCACAAATTTTCCGGGTTCAACCCTTAATATTGCTTGGTGTGCAGAGGTAGCCCCCCATAACTACCACCAGGGCTAAGAAAATGCAAGCTGCTTTTGTTCGAATCTGGCTGGCTGCCACGGTAAGGCCTCGGTCCTCCCGGTTGTGTAAGTGACCGGCTACCGGCAGACGACGTTGAACCCGCCGTCGTCGTTTGTGTGCGAGTCCGCTGGCGCGGGAAACGCTAGAAACCGTCTCTGCGACGACAGCTCGGCGTCCAATTTGCGCCTCCTGTATGAAATTCGCGTTAACGAGAGCAAGCGCGAACATCTGCGAGGCGACGACGATCCTCGCCGTACTCACGCGACAGTGTGTGCAGAACGGGCTGTGTCTTAGCGGCCTGCTTGCCCGCCCTCTTCCCTCGCTGGTTCCGCGATCAAACGTAATGGCGACCGTAAGCAGAGGGATCGTCTGCGCCCGCTTGTACCACCCCATCCCTGGCGATGTCATGCAGACCATGCGAGAAATCATTTTACCAAGCTACTCGTCATGGTCATGCGGATGCGATCATTCTTGTCCGCATTCATGGATGCTGCGCAATCAGATAGACGGCCATGTGCGGGGCAAGCTATAACACCGAACTACCATGTCATTCTGGCAAGGAACACAGACGGCCATGTATGGCCGTCCGGAAGAGGCACCGTGACCATGCTGTTGTCGGTGTGCATGGACCCCCCCC
>SZWC01000764.1:250093-297201 GCA_023375785.1 Penium margaritaceum | reverse complement strand
AAATCTGAATCACAACGTTATGCACTAATGAGAATTTATCACCCATCCCCCCCATACATTTCCCCCCCATACAGTCACCATATAAAATTACATCCTTCCAACATTAATTTGCACATTTGAAGAAAAACATAATGTTCCAATGTACATGTAGGACCCATATCCACATGCATTCCCCCTACACACTCACCACGTAGGAACACTCCATGTCAGAAACTCCATGTAACCTTCATACATCATCATTTTGATCTATACACCCATATGATGGTGTAAAAAATGACCCTGATTAACCATACCTCTGGTTAGTTACATATCCTACTTTTGGTTGGTCATTGTGCATGGTAGCCATGTTGTGCCACTACTCAAACAAGGTCTTTGTAATTTCTAATCGATAGCTAGTTTTCCCAAACCATTGTTTCCCCCTCTAACCATTTGTGACTCGTACTATGAGTTGTCAGCGTTGACCACAAAGAGTAAAATTCTTTGGTCATGATCAGTGACTAATGCCTACTTTGGTTTGTCATCGTGCATGATAGCCACGTCATGCCACTAATTATTGGAGGTATTTGTAGTTTTCATTTTAGAACTAGTCTTCCCAAACCATTGTTTCCCCCTCTGGCCATTTGTGACTCGTATTATGAGTTGTCAACGTTAAGCACACATGCTGAAATTCTTTAGTCATGGTCAGTGACATGTGCCTGCTTTGGTTGGTCATTGTGCATGTTAGCCATACCGTGCCATTAATTATTGAAGATCTTTGTACTTGCTTGTTGATAACTAGTATATCCAAACCATTGTTTCCCCCTTGGACCATTTGTGACTCGTTTGATGGGTTGTGAATGTTGACCACACATAGTGAAGTTCTTTGGTCATGGTCAGTGACATATCACTACTTTGGTTGGTCATTGTGCATGGAAGCCGCACTGTGAGACTACTTATTGAAGGTCTTTGTACTTGATAGTTCAAGAATGGTATTTCATGAAATTGTTTGGTCATGGTCAGTGACGTATGCCTACTTTGGTTGGTATTTGTGCATGGTATCCACACCGTGCCACTTCTGATTCAACCATTGTTTCCCATCTTGACCATTTATGTTTTGTATTACGAGTTATCAACGTTTGCCACACACTTCGAAATTTGTTGGTCATGGTTAGCATTATATGCCTACTTTTATTGGTCATTGTGCATGGTCGCCACAACGTGCCACTAATTATTGAAGGTCTTTGTACTTGCTATTTGATAGCTAGTATTCCCAAACCATTGTTCCTCCTTCTGACCATGTGTGACTCGTATGATGAGTTGTCAACGCTTACCACACATAGTGAAATTGTTTGGTCATGGTCAGTGACATGTGCCTACTTTTGTTGGTCATTTTGCATGGTAGTCACATCATGCCACTACATATTGAAGGTCTTTGTACTTGCTAGTGGATAGCTAGTATTTGAAAACCATTGTTTCATCCTCTGACCATTTGTGCCGCGTGTTATGAGTTGTCAACTTTGACCACACAAAGTGAAATTATATGGTCATGATCATTGACGTATGCCTACATTGATTGGACATTGTACATAATAGGCACACTGTGCCACTAGTTATTGAATGTCTTTGTATTTACTAGTTGATAACTAGTATTCCCAAACCATTATCTCCCCCTCTGAACATTTGTAACTTGTATTGTGAGAAGCAATGTTGAGCACACATAGTGAAGCTCTTTGGTCATGATCAGTGACAAATTCCTACTTTGGTTGGTCATTATGCATGGTAGCCATACCGTTCCAGTACTTACTGAACTCCTTTGTACATGCTAGTCAATAAATGGGTTTCCCAAACCATTGTTTCGCCCTCTGACTATTTGTGACTCGTATTATGAGTTGTAAATGTTGACCACACATAGTAAAACAATCTGGTCATGGTCATTGACATATGCCTAGTCTGGTTGGTAATTGTGTATGGTAGCCACACCGTGCCACTTCTTATTGTATCCTTGTACTCACTAATTGACAGCTCGGTTTCCCAAACCATTCTTTCCCCCTCTGAACATTCGTGACTCGTATCATCAGTTCTCAACGTTGTCCACACAAAGTGAAATTCTTTGGTCATGGTCAGTGACATATGCCTCCTTTGGTTTGTAATGGTGCATGGTAGCCACATTGTGCCACTAATTATTGAAGTTTCTTGTACTTACTAGTAAATAACTAGTATTTTCAAGCCATTGTTTCCCCCTAGGACCATTTGTGACTCGTGTTATGAGTTGAAAACGTTGACGACACATAGTGAAGTTCTTTGGTAATGGTTAGTGACATGTGCCTGATTTGGTCGATCATTTTGCATGTTAGCCACACGATGCCACTACTTATTAAAGATCTTTGTACTTGCTAGTTGTTAACTAGCATTCCCAAACCATTACTTCCCCCACTGACCATTTGTGATTGGTAGTATAAGTTTTCAACGTCAACCACACATAGTGAAAATGTTTGGTCATGGTCCGTGACATATGCCTACTTCGGTTGGTCATTGTGCATGGCAGCCATGCCATGCCACTACTTATTGAACGTCTTTATACTTTATTGTTGATAACTAGTATTCCCAAACCATTGTTCCCCCCTCTAACCATCTGTGACTTGTATTATGAGTTGTCAACGTTGACCACACATAGTGAAGTTCTTTAGTCATGGTCAGTGACATATGCCTACTTTTTTTGGTCATTGTGCAAAGTAGTTGCACCGTGCCACTACTTATTGAAGGTCTTTGTACTTTCTAGTCAATAGCTAGTATTACCCAATGATTTTTTCCCCCTCTGACCATTTTTTATTTGTATCATGAGTTGTCAACATTGACCACACATAGTGAAATTCGTTGGTTATGGTCAATGACATATGCATGATTTGGTTATTCATTGTGCATGGTAGCCATACCGTGCCACTATTTATTGAAGGTCTTTGTACTTGCTAGTTGATCACTAGTAGTCCCAAACCATTGTTTCCTCCTCTGACCATTTGTGACTTGTATTATGAGTTGTCAAAATTGACCGCACATCGTGAAATTCTTTGGTCATGGTCAGTGACATATGCCTGCTGTGGTTGCTCATTGTGCATGAAAACCGAACCGTGCCACTTCTTATTAAAGGCCGTTGTTCTTTCTAGTCCATAACTAGTATTCGCAAACCATTGTTTTCCTATCTTGACCATCTGTGAATTGTATTATGAGTTATGAACGTTGGCCACACAATGTGAAATTCTTTGGTCATGGTCAGTGACATATGCCTACTTTGGTTGGTCATTGTGCATTGCAGCAACACCGTGCCACTACTTGTTGAAGGTCTTTGTACTTGCTACTCGATAGCTAGTATTCCCAAATGATTGTTTCCCCCCTCTGACTATTTGCAATTTGTGTTATGAGTTGTCAATGTTGACCACACATATTGAAAATCTTTGGTCATTGTCAGTGACATATGCCTACTTTGGTTGGTCATTGTGCATGGTAGCCACACAATGCTTATACTTATTGGAGGTCTTTGTACTTGCTCGTTAATAACTAGCATTCAGAAGACATTGTTTCCCCCTCTGAGCATCTGTGACTCGTGTTATGAGTTGTCAATGTTGACCACACATAGTGAAAATATTTGGTCATGGCCAGTCACATATGCTTGCTTTGGTTGGCCATTGTGTATGGTAGCCACACTGTGCCACAATTTATTGAATGTCTTTGTATTTTCTCATCGATAACTAGTATTAAAGAACCATGGTTTCCCCCTATGACCATGTGTGACGCATATTATGAGTTGTGAACGTTGACCACACATGTTGAAATTGTTTGGTCATGGTCATTGACATATGCCTACTTTGGTTGGTCATTGTGCATGGTAGCCACACCGTGCAAGTACCTATTGAAGGTATTTTTACTTTCTATTTGATAAGTTGTATTTCCAAACCATTGTTTCCTCCTCTGAACATTTGTGACTTGTATTATGAGTTATCAATGTTGACCACACAAAGTAAAATCATTTGGTCATGGTCAGTGACGTATGCCTACTTTGGTTGGTCATTGTACATGGTAGGGGCACTGTGCCACTACTGAGTGCAGGTCTTTGTTCTTGCTACTTGATAAATAATATTCCCAAAAAATTGTTTCGTCCTCTCAGCATTTGTGATTTGTGTTATGAGTTGTCAACATTGACCACACATAGTCAAATTCTTTGGTCATGGTCAGTGACACATGCCTACTTGGTTGGTCATTGTGCATGGTCACCACACCGTGCCACTCGTAACTGTTGCGCCATGCGCGATAGTTTGGAGCCAAGAGGGGCGCTCAAAAATTCGTGCCCAGGCCCCCCCTGGCTGTTTAGAGGTCGCTTTAGCAACAGGCAAAATCATGTAATGTGCATATGTCAATACAAACAAGACACTTGTAAATAAGGGCAATGATATCGCGTTATAGAAGGGTGCGCCTTTTCCCACATCTCGATTCCAAAGCCATTGAAAGAGTATAGGGGCTGAAGTTCCACAAAGTACTACTATACAAATAATGCAAAAAAAAAAAGTTTTGTAGATGCAAATTTTGTTCTATTGGTCCTTTGTATTGTTCTTGGGGGCCTTCGGCGCTCGTAAACTCACGCCCCTCGCGTCCGGAAAAGCCGGCTGCTTTGCGCCTGATTTTCACTTGCCGCCCTAGGCTGCTTGCAGTACGATGTGGTCGCTTGCGAGGCGCGTTAGCGCTTGCTACAGTCCGGCTACTTTCATTAGCTAAAGCAACCTTTGTCTTATCGGTCTCTCGTGCCTGATTCGAAGTTAGAGGCGGCTCAAAGGGCCGCCCTAACGCGCCCGCTAAATTGCTACGATCCGCGCCTGACGGCGACCTTTTATTGCTTTGGTTCCGGAAACTGGAAGTCCAACACAATACAGAGACCGCGGTAATACACAGTAAAAATAGCAATAGAAATAAGCCTCTGGTAGAATCTGTGGCAAAACTATGAACAGATGCTAACAATCCTGAACGCACAANAGATGCAAAATTTGTTCTATTGGTCTTTTGAATTGTTCTTGGGGGCCTTCGGCGCTCGTAAACTCGCGCCCCTCGCGTCCGGAAAAGCCGGCCGCTTCGCGCCTGCTTTTCACTTGCCGCCCTAGGCTGCTTGCAGTACGATGTGGTCGCTTGCGAGGCGCGTTAGCGCTTGCTACAGTCCGGCTACTTTCATTAGCTAAAGCAACCTTTGTCTTATCGGTCTCTCGTGCCTGATTCGAAGTTAGAGGCGGCTCAAAGGGCCGCCCTAACGCGCCCACTAAACTGCTACGATTTGCGCCTGACGGCGACCTTTTATTGCTTTGGTTCCGGAAACTGGAAGTCCAACACAATACAGAGACCGCGGTAATACACAGTAAAAACAGCAATAGGAGTAAGCCTCTGGTAGAATCTGTGGCAAAACTATGAACAGATGCTAACAATCCTGAACGCACAAAGATTGTACCCAATATGCTAAGAAAAAAAGTGCCAATTCCACAATAAATGGTCCAAGATTTCAGTCTGGGCTGAGTTACGGAATGAATACAAGCTGTGGCTAACAACCAAGGCACCAGTGATGCGTTCTCCACGGGATCCCAGAACCACCAGCCCCCCCAACCAAGTTCATGATAAGCCCACCAACTTCCAAGTAAAATACCGACAGTTAAGAAAGACCAACTAGCTAATATCTAAATGCGAATTAGTTTCCATGTATCAAGCATATAAATTAAGATAAGGGCCGACCAACGGGAGGGCGACATTAGGAGCCTTACGGGGCAAAGCAGGGCGCCTCACGGCGCAGGAAGGCCCCGCCTTTACAAGAGCCGTGTAGCTTAGGTCGCCGTTAGCGGTGTCTGTGCGTTGCCTCTCATAAATCCAGGCCGCCCTCTGTCTCCTAAAAAAGCCACTTATTCAGAAGTGACTTCCTCCGGTCGACCTTTTTTTTTGTGGTCGGGTGTTGGTGCCCTGGGCGCTCGTAAACGCCCCGCGCTAAAGCATGTTTTTTTGTGCCGCCGCTTTCTCGGCAGGATGCTTGACAGGCTAGGCCGCTTTACTTGTCCGGCCTGACGGCGAATTTAGGCCGAATGAAAGTGCGCCTAAAGGGCGTTTTAGCGGTTAGCGTGAGCCTGCGTAAGTCGCCGCTGGCTTGTCCGGGTATACGGTAGGCTGTGAGTTTACGAGCCGTTTACGAGCCGCGAAGCGAACAAGGGCCGCTGGCTCGTAAACTTGACGGATCTATGCTTGCATAACCCCGCATAGCGGTGTAAGGGCAGCCAACGGCCGCGACTTTAGGCGGCTTTTCCGGCGTAAGGCGCGAAGCGTGAAGTTAAAATTTAAGAACCCACTTTAACTTTAGGCCGCGTGTGCGGAGCCACCGGGAGGACGGCCTTCGGCCGCGTTTAGCGCCGGTTGCTAAAATGCATGCAGCTGTCACCACGGCGCTTGCGCGCCGACTCATTATTTAAACTAGACAAACATAAGCTAAAGGCTATGGCACTCGCTACATATCCGGCGTAAATACAAGGAGGGTGTATTGCTAAGACAGGATCTTGTAAGATGGGATTTAATTCTGCGAGACCAAAGACCGCCCCGGCTACCGATGTTCTAAGAAAAGGATTAGACGTGTATACTAAAANCCAACGGCCGCGACTTTAGGCGGCTTGTCCGGCGTAAGGCGCGAAGCGTGAAGTTAAAATTTAAGAACCCACTTTAACTTTAGGCCGCGTGTGCGGAGCCACCGGGAGGACGGCCTTCGGCCGCGTTTAGCGCCGGTTGCTAAAATGCATGCAGCTGTCACCACGGCGCTTGCGCGCCTACTCATTATTTACACTAGACAAACGTAAGCTAAAGGCTATGGCACTCGCTACATATCCGGCGTAAATACAAGGAGGGTGTATTGCTAAGTCAGGATCTTGTAAGATGGGATTTAATTCTGCGAGACCAAAGACCGCCCCGGCTATCGATGTTCTAAGAAAAGGATTAGATGTGTATTCTAAAAAAGTACTAAAAAATAAAATAATGAGACTAGCTGTAAAGGCTGCAATTGTAGTGATTCGTCGTTGTTGTTCAAAAAGATGGATGCGATATGTCAATAAAATGATCCAGTTTAGTTTAAAGTTCCAGCCTATGGCTGGTGGCTGGGTTAGCAGGCGCGAAGCGGTCGTCTTTGATTTAGCTTGACTATAACCGCCTAACGGCGGCATCATGCCCGTCTCGCAAGCGACCAGGGTAGCTTGCTTCTGGTAGTCGCCGGAAAAACCAGCCTTTTGGCTGGGCCTCCCACTTACCGCAGGGGGAGCCATTGTAGGGAGCGGTAGACCAGCCGGCTTACACCGCAGGCAGCCTTCGGTTGCAAGCAACCTCCTCCACGCGGCCTTCGGCCGCCCATAGCTACCGCTAAAGCGTCCTGGTCGGCAATTCGGTCGGCCTGGACGCTTTAGCGGGGCTTGCAAGCCGGCTTGCCCGGTAAGGAGCCTGTGTGCTTTGCGCCTAAAAGTAAGAGAATGATCTTCTTCTATAGAGTACGTGTAAGCTGTCCATGAATTGAAGCACGCGAATTGTGTAGAGCGTGTGTAAAAACAATACAGAAATTTATAAAGACTTAAAAGCCAACACCACAACAAAAGACTACCTTCATGATTAGACCAAGTGGCCAAAATTTTATAGAATAATGGAACATCAGCAGTGGAATTAGTCAAAATATTGTAAATGGAAAAATCAGAGCAAACATAACTGCCTATTGTACCAAAGAAGCTACTAGTAAATGTTAAAAAATAAACTCAAATGGTCCATAATAGATTTTGGTGTTGTTTGCCCGGAACTATGGCGCCGGCTTTTCCGGCGCCCCCCAAAACAGCTTCACGCCTTTTACCGGGCAAGTCCGACCTTTGGGAGGCGGCTTGCCGTAGGGAGGCGCTTAAGCGCAGGCAATTACGAGCGCAGTTTAGCGAAGGCCTGCTTGTCCAGGTTGCTTTATCAAATAAGAGTTGCCCAAAAAACCGGCCTTGGCCGCGCAGCCGAGCAGAGCGTACAGCCCTTTCAAGTGCTTGCAGCTGATTGGAAAACTGCAAGCGAAGTTCATTAGCTCCGTGTACGCTTTGCCATAGCAAGCTACCTGCGACCGGACTTGCACCCGCAAGCGACCTAAGCAAAAAAACAAGCATACATGCATTAAAAATAGCAATAAATGATAAGTAATGACTTAATTCCGTATACATAAGCTAATAATCCTCATACATAATGTGCAGCGGTCTCCCGTCCGCTTACGGTCGGCCCAATGTCAACGTGGCCCGTCAGGGGCTTGCTAACGCAACCTTAGCTAAGGTTGCGAGCGAAGCGAGCAAGTTTACGAGTGCCAAGACCCCGCTTCGCGGCGTCAGGCCAACCTACGGGAGGCCGGGAAGCGGGGCGAAGCGAGCAACTTTAGTGAGAGCAAGTCCCGTAAACGGCGTCAGGGCGACCCAAGGCCCGACCAAAGGGAGGGGCAGGCGCCGCCAGGATGCTTGCAAACGAGGGCAACTTTTGGAGCCTTAGAAGGGGCGCCCTAGCGCCAAGCCAGGGCGGCCTTCGGCTGCCTAACGTCGCGGCCCCCATTTTTTTCGGCCGCAAGCAAAGCGAGCGAACGCCTAGCAAGCTACCTAGCTACCTGGGCGCCATTTGGCCGGCTTGTCCTGACTTTAGGTGCACTGTCAGTCGGCGTAAACTCGGGCCGTCAGTTATATAAGCTCTGTCTCCTTCGACCGGCCGATCCCAGATGCATTGCAGTCCTAATGGCGTGGAGCGTTTTAAAGAAAAACTATAAGAACTTATAATAAATTTACGAGTTTCTAATAACATAAGCACTAAAGTTAGTAAAAAAAACTTAAAAACATAAACAAAATTGGTACTAGCATTGATATATGGATTGATGTGCCAAATTGACTGATACTTGAGGGTTGATGTAAAGTATTCCACCAATCAACTGAAAACTTTGTTATAGGTATATTGATTAAACCTATGCAGACAAAAACAGACCCAATTTCTGCAGAAAATTTGTTAAACATTAAAATACCTACATATATATAAAAAAGTATTAAAATAGAAGTTAAACGAGCATCCCAAACCCAAAAGGTACCCCACATTGGTTTCCGTCCAAAACTACCAGTTAATAGAGTTAAAAGGTAAACAAGGTTCCAGTTTTAGCACATATTTGCACAAACAAGTTCAAAATTGGATGTTTTTTCACTAAAAATAGAAAACTTGTAATACTAATAAAGATATGAATAAAAAGACCCATCCATGCTGATGGTACATGGACATAAAAAATTCGGTGGTTTTCTCCTTGCTGAAAATCCGAAGGAGCTACCCAAGTACTTAAATAAACAGCAATAACTAATAAAAAACAGGCGCACTGCGACAAATAAAAAGGATTGAAGCATACCCGAGGCCGGCTTGGCCGCCCGGGGGTGCGGCAGGTCCGGCTAGTGCCTAACATAAAAAAATTAGGACGTAATACCTCAAAATACATAAGGAAATATTTTTGTTTTTCTTGATGGCCAAACTTGCTAGGGCGCAAAGCCGGGCCCGCTTCGCGCCTGCAAGTAGGCCTTACGGCCCTCCGGTCGACCCCTGCTCCTTTCACTCGCTCAAGCTGGCCCGCCTCGCGCCCTCCCTTCGGTCAGCCTTCGGGCGGGCGATAAAAGAAAGCGGCGTTGCCGCGAAGCAGGGCGTCGTCTGCTCGTATGCAAGCAAGCGGCTCGTCTGCTTGCGGCCTGCGGCCGCCCCCCTTATGCGGCCCTTTACGGGATGCGAGGGGCACCGTTAGGTGCCGAGCGCCAACCGACCTGACGTCAGGGCTGCGACTTTAGGCCACCGGCTTGTCCGGCGGAGTTAAAGTTTAAGAGCCGCGTGAAAGTAAAACTGTTTAAAAAAAACAATTACATACTAAATAGATAAATCGTAAAGATTCGTCATTAGCAGGAATAGGATAAGTTATTAGATTATATAAATCGTTTGGAATATTTGAATCTACTACAGAGATGATAGGTATTTGGTTTAAATGCGCTTCATAGATAGCAGTAGAATTTTGGTTTGCATTTAATGTAATCACGCAATCAGGCGCTCGGCTACTAGTCGCTGAAGTTGCCTGACGGCAACCTTCAAAGCATTTTTGCATTTTTCTATAACGAGGCGCGTTGCACAGTGAGGCGCGAAGTGTATCGATAGGAACTGGAGGCCGCCGGTCGGGCGAGCAGGCCAGCTTGTCCCTTGTGCCGTTAGGCGACCTACGCGACCGAAGGGATGCGTCGTTAGTCGAGGCCGACCGAAGGGTGGTCGACCGGAGGGAGACGCCAGTTTGGGGCGTGAAAGGAGCCGCATCTGTGTGTGCGATGCTGCTCATTGTTGCTGCTGCTTGAAACTGCTGTTGTACATGTTGCATGTGATTCCAATTAGTCAAAAACCCACCTATCCACTTATGGTTAATAAAATTTGATTTGTCCGTTTTGCTGTTTGTTGAATAATTTCATTGTATTCTAGGTTAGTATTGACAAAAAGTAAATGGCCATTCGATTGAATAATTAACTGAATAACGTTGCAAGCTCTACGCAGAGAAGATACTGTTTGATCTAGATCAAATATAGGTTGTGCCGCACAAAATCCATATGTATAAGATTGAGTTCGAGCGTCCCTACGGTCCGCCTGGAACAAGGCGGCCTTGGCGCCTAACGGCGCCCCTAAATGCGTGTTTGCATTAAGCAAATTTTTCAAAATTAGAAGTTTGTAAAGAAACATTATTTACTTTAATTAATTTTTGTTTAGATAGCTCGGTTGGTTAGAGCAAAGGACTGAAAATCCTTGTGTCAGTGGTTCAAATCCACTTCTAAACATGGCGCTTTGTTAGTCAGACAGGTTATGTGGCCGAAGGCCGTGCTGCTAAAGCAACGTCTGTTCGGTAGGCAATCGGCGCTCGGCGGCCCTTCGGGCCGCCCCCTCGCAAGCGGCTCGTAAACTCTTGGCCCGCTTTGCGCCTTTGCTTGATCACTTTAGCGACTTAAGTAGGCACAAATGTAATGATCGGCTTGCGCCTGATGCGGCGACTGTAGTTGCCGCCCATTTACGAGCAAAGGTCGCTTGTGAGGGCAACTTCAGGAGCCTTAAGGAGCCGCGCAAGGCAACCGGCAAGCCGCCTTTATGTTATGAGCATTCGGCCGCGTGCTTCCAAGTATCAACTATCCGACGAAATTGTGTCTTGTCGGTGGCGCGAGCAGAAACGCGACCTGCCTTAAAAGCCTTTGCTATTGCCTCTAAAACTGGTTTTTCATTTTTATGATCACAAAAAACTCTTGGGCGAACTCTAAACTTCTTTGCTTCAGCGGGGGTTGATATATCTCTAGAAGGTAGCTTGTTATTGAAAGAGAAAAGCCACCTTCTGCGTCCAAGAAGCCAGACAACCAGGCGTCTGATAAATTGGGTTTTGCGCAAGATTTGAGTTCAGTGATAAATTCTTGTGGATGGAGCTTATCCCAGACAGAAAGCCACTTGGAAAATTGTTCTCTTCGAGCTTGGCAGGCTAAACGACCATTGAATACTCGTATTAGTTTTTTAATACCTTCTCGATGTGTTACCTCCAAACAAGTAGCCCGGACAAGACGCCTGGCTTCTTGGTCACCATCAACAATATCAACAATTTTGCTAATCGGTTTGCAAAAACTGGTGGCGGTTTTTCCGGATCGAACTTTTCCAAAGCCAAGAATGCTACGAGCTTTATATAAAACACGCCCGCTTGCCGCTATGCTCGCGGGCTGAGTTAAGTAAAAGCAATGTCTTTTACCGTCCGTATAAAAGCACCCGCTAGCGCCCTCGGTAAAACCGACAAACCACATCAGATCATCTGAACATTGAGCCGTGAGCTTGCTTTGCTTCGAGATGTAGGCTGCTTTAGAAACTGCTTGCAAAGGGGCGTCCATGATAGTATCATTTTTTTTGTTTTGACACAATGACTTTGCGTGTAGTCTCTGAGGAACCCGAATATCTTTACGCGCCCCCCAGAGGCCAGATGTATAAATCGGTTTCCTGCTGATTGACCAATTGCAGAGATTTTTCTATACCTTGTTCCCTGCTCGCTATGCTCGCGGTCGGCTGAGGGCGGCGAGCATAGCGAGCCGCGTCTTGCAAGCAACCGCCTTGCCGAGAAATCGGCCTAGCTGCTCGCCACGTGGCTCGTTTTACTCGCCGCCCTCCCGCTCGTTTCACGAACAAGCCGCCTACAGCAAGTCTGGCTTGCCCGGGAGCTGCAAGGTAAAGACTCTGCGCTCTAAGGTGCTTCCAGCAAATAGCAAATTTTACAACTTTTTTGTTGCCAAAAAAGAGGCCCGGTAGTTTGCGTTAGCAGGCCGGCTTGCCTCGGTCGGCCTGTAGGGCCGAGGCCGCAACACGCAACTGACAGTTGAGCCCATACAATAAAGCCAAGAACACCAATACTAATCATTGAACAACCCATACCAAGATAACCAAAAATTGGCTTTCTTGAGAAAGTTGAAATTACGTGGCTAATGATACCAAATCCGGGAAGAATTAAAATATAAACTTCTGGATGCAATTCTGATGAATTCAGAATTGGACCATATCTTTAACTTCCGTCGATGCTTATCGGGCGTTCCACTTGTCCAAAAACTTAAGCCAGGCTTTAAATTGAAGACTATCGCTCGGCGCTCGAAACATTCGAGCGTCTGTGTATTCAAAGAAACGCGGTAGTAGATGCAGTCTAGCCTTTTTGCTACTACGGCATGGATACTTTTTGATGTATTGTAAAAAACTTAGTATATCCACTTTGCTTTGAATCGACCATTTATAAGTATTCGTAGATACATCTAGATAGATATTGCCACAAAATACTTCCTTAAAACCATGAGGTCTTTGGCATACTTACTGGTGACACCGATGGTGACTTGAGGCGCGCAGCGGTTTTTTAGACCAAGGGTAATTGTACCATCGGCATAAAAAAATCCAGCAAACCAAGCATTCTCTGATTCTGGCAATAACTTTGTCGGTTGCACATAGCGTATGTTAAGTGCCGCGCATTGTTTTTTAAGCTGATCTTGGCGAGCACCAAGTCGAATCTCCCCGTTTATACGGTGTATCAGTTCTTCAATTCCTTTTCTATGATGAAGTCGATACCGTATCGCGCGAGTGCCGCTTCGTAACTTGACAGAACCGCCTAATTTGGTCTTAACTTGTTGCAGAGCGTACTCCTCGTGTAAATCCATAGTAATTTCGCAACTTGTATACCCGGCAGGGCTTACTAAAAGCAAACCGTCACCATCAATCAAACCGGCGAGCCATTGGTTCCAAGATAAATCACCCAGTACAACTTTGCTGTCCAAAGTAGCGGAATAAGTTAGTGGGCGTATGGCCTCTGAGGTTCCTACTTGCTTGCTAAGAGCGTTTGTTACCTGCTGATTACCGAATAAAAAATAATTTTTTACCATAAATCTTAAATGGCTGCTTGCAGGCTTTTTTAAAAGGCACGAAGTGGCCAAAGGTATCATTTTTTAATTGCTCCGGGTTCCAGCTTATAGCCCACTGCACACCTAGGTTTACACAAAAGTGGGGCCAACTCGACCAAAGAACCAGAATAAATGTTGATATAATATAGGATCTCCTCCACCAGCGGGGTAAAAAAATGTAGTATTAAAATTTTGATCAGTCAATAACATTGCTATAGCACCCGCAAGTACAGGTAGTGATAACAACAACAGAAATGCGGTATCTAGTACAGACCATACAAAAAGTGGTATTCTATGCATAGTCAATCCCGGTCCACACATGTTGAAAATACTGGTGATAAAGTTAATAGAACCTAAAATAGAAGAAATTCCGGATAAATGAAGGCTGAATACAGCTAAATCTACAGAACCACCGGAATGGCTGGTAATGGCACTTAAAGGAGGACAGACCGTCCATCCAGTACCTGCACCCACTTCCACTAAAGCAAAACTTAAAAGAAGTAATAATGATGGGGGTAGTAACCAAAAACTAATGTTATTCAACCGCGGGAATGCCATGTCCGGCGCACCTATCAAAATTGGAACAAACCAATTCAATTTAATCAGATGCTTTCGTACCTGTTTGGACTCTATCTTCATCCATATTGCTGGCCCTGTCGCCCGCTCGCCCCGCTCGTTTCACTCGCGGCACGAAGTCACGAAGTGGCTTTTCTAGAAGTGTTAACCGGCTTGTCCGGGCGAAATTTTCTTTAGCCTGCGGAGGGGCGCGATTGAGCCAGAGCCATATGGATGCATCATACATAGTCTCTGAAGATCCTACTCAAGATCATGTGATCTTTTTGGTTTCCTGCGGATCGTCCATTCAGAATTTATGTCTTCTTTGATCACAAATTTTAACATAAAATAGTGTCAAATGCAATATTGCTATCGCTATTTTAGTATTGTGACCCTTGAGGATGTCCCCGAAAAATAGTGATGTTACAATAAAAAGACTTGCGCCCTTTTACGGCAATTGACCTAAAAAGTATCAAAATGTTTGTGATGGTCCCAGTTGATGCTTTTTCTGTTTTTGTTCATTTCAGCGCTGGCGCGCCTACATTCTAAAATTATTTGTGATGAAAGTGGCGGTGCGCAGCTTAAATCCACAATTTTACACCAAGTCAAGTAATCGTTATGTTTACTGGACATTAATGGAAGTTTTTGAAAATAATCTCGAAGTAGGCACTTTGAAGAATTTGAAACGACTAATAGATAGTATACATAACACAACGATTCTTTTAAAAGACGTGCATGACTATAGAAATTAGTTTTTAAAGCAGAAGCTATTATGGAAATGATATCAATACATGTAGTACCATAACCACTACTCAGTTGCTTACGCTTATATTCTTGACGTATCTCCAGTCTAAACTGAGTTTGCACTCTAATGCTTTGCGTCTTTTTACGTTGATTGATAATAACATTAAAATTCCCATCAGCATCGGTAAATCCAGCCAACCAAGCATTTTCAGAGATTGGTGAAAAATCTAATCCGTATTTTATTAACTCCTTTTCGGCATTCGCCGATTTGAGTTGTTTAGAAATTTTTGAATTTAACCAATCAATCAATCTATGCAACGCTTCCAATTTAGGTGTTCTAAACTTATCATTGATTAGAGTTAGCATTTTATATAACCCCACAAAATCACCGACGTAAAACACCAAATAGTTGCCTTTTTTTGGATATTCAAATTTACCAATGCCTAAAACAGCATGTTATTTTTTTGCTAAGGGTTCATCTTTAACATTAGACACAATCTTTATGCGCGCATTTTGGTTTTTGTGTTTGTCTAAATACAAATCGGGTACAAGAGTATTACCATCGCCTTCAATTAATCCAGCCATATATGAACCAAAGTCTGACGGCTCGACAACAACCGATGTTTGTAATATTGCTTTTTGAGCTTTAGATGTATATGTAAGCATAATTGGGGCCGTCACCATTTAATTATTAGTACTTTTTAAGTATAGTTCACCAAATCGGCCGATTAATGCTGGCATTACCATAAAAAAACATTAAAAAGGCATGAGCTGTTATTAAAACGTTGTATAGCTGATGATTACCACCAAGTGCTGTCGTACCTGGTTGTGCTAGTTCCATACGAATCAATACAGACATACATGTACCTAAAACACCGGCAAATGCACCGAGTATTAAGTAAAGTGTACCTATATCTTTATGATTAGTAGAAGATAACCATCTTTGCGCAAAACTATTCATGCGGGTTACGTCTTAACTCTTGTTGTCAGTGCTATGTTGAAGCGCTACGATCGTTGCGTAGATCGTGCGCACGATCTATTATCATCAAGAATTGCTGGACAAGCCGCCAGCTGCTTGCATCCGACTTTAGGCGGTCGCTTTAGCGACCGAAGGCCGCCCTGATGGCAACCATTGCAAAAGCAAGCATGCAAGGCGTCTGGTAATTGGCGCTCATAAACTCTTGGCCCGCCTGACGGCGGTCCGCCCGCGTTGCCTGGGCAAGCCGGCCTTCTCCGCTAACGCGCCTCCATTGCCAGACGGCGACCTTGCTCGCTTCGCGCCACGGTCTCCTGCGACTTTCATGCGACCTACGTATTGAACGACAGGCGGCATTAGCGGCGCCATCCGGCAACGGCTAAAGCCACCAAAAGTGGAGGCCGACCATTGGGAGGCCTCTAAATTGTAAACAATGCTTCTCCGAACGGTCGGCCTTCAGCGGCCTGTCGCCCGCCGTTAGGCCGCACGCACTAGCGGGGCTTCGCGAGCAAAGCCGGGCGTAGGTAGCTCCTGTAAAGTTTACGGGGTCGTAGGCCGCTGAAGGCGGCAGGGGTTGCTTACAATTACGAGCCGCGAGCGCCAACCGAGCATACGCGGCCCGAAGGGCCGCCCTTGCTCGTTTCACTCGCAACGTCAGGATGCTCGCATACGAGCATACATCGGCGGTGACTTTATTATGCTTGCACCGCTTCGCGCTAACTTGTTATTTTATTAACATCTATTCATGATCTATTTTTATAGCGTCACCTTATATGTCACTGCTACTCCACCTAGTCTTTATTACATGCCCCTCACTTTGGTCGGCCTAGGGCCGATAACACCAATGCTGTGAATACGACAAACTGACTAAGGCCGGCTAGAAGAGCCCTCCCAACAACGACGCACACCATGTCGCCTAAGGCGCACCAACGCAGCTGCAAAGGGCGCCCGCCTGACAATAACATCGCCCCGTATAAAGCACCGGACAGCCGACGCATCACTAAAGTGAACGCTACCCACAGGACGCAATGTCAAGCGGTGATAAGCAGCGGGCGACCGTACCCAGGCCAGGACCCGGCTACCGCAGCCGACCCCACGCGAAGCCCGCTAAAGCTGCTCGGATCCCGGCAGCCGATGAACCCACCGGGCCGGGCCTTCACGTAAAGCTGCCGCCGACCACATGGCCGCAAGTGAAACGAGCGGCCACTTTGCGCACCAATGCCTAAGGGCGACCTGGCCCGCTTACCAGCGCCCCGGCAGCCACACCCAAGCTTGCCTTGCCGTCAGGATGCTTGCATACGAGGCCGACCATTGGGAGGCCGCTTTGCAAGCACGCGGCCCTGCAAGCAGCGTTGCTAAAGCGACCTTTTTCACTCGCTAGAGCTTGACCGCCAAGCGGCCTCCCCACAGTCGGCCTTTGGGCGGGCGCTAAAAGAAAGCAGCGTCGGCCTTTGGTTGGCGCTCGCCCGGACAAGCCAGCCTAACGGCGCCCCCTCGGCCCCTAAGTTATGCTCGTATGCCGTTAGGCGATCCGCCCTAGACGTGGTTGCTTGCGAGGATGCTTGTGAGGATGCTTGCGAGGGCGACCGGAGGCGCGAAGCGCTGGGCGACTAACTGAGTTGTCGATGTTGAATACCCATAGTGAAACTCTTTGGTCATGGCCAGTGACATATGCCTATTTTGGTTGTTCATAGCGCATCGTAGCCACACCGTGCCACTTTCTATTAGAGGTCTTTGTACTTGCTAGTCAATAAATAGTATTGTCAAACCATTGTTTCCTTATCTGACCATTGGTGACTCGTATCATGAGTTGTCAACGTTGACCACACAGAGTAAAATTCTTTCATCATGGTCAGTGAAACATGCCTACTTTGGTTGGTCATTGTCCATAGTAGCCACACTGTGCCCTGCTTTGTGGATTTCTTTGTACTTGCTAGTTGATATCTAGTATTCCCAAACCATTGTTTCCCCCTCGGACCATTTGTGACTCGTATTATGAGTTGTCATCGTTGACCCCACATAGTGAAACTCTTTGATCATGGCCAGGGACATATGCCTACTTTGGCTGGTCATTGTGCGTGGTAGCCACACCATGCAACTATTCATTGAAGGTATTCGTACTTGCTAGTTGAAAACTAATATTCCCAAACCATTGTTTCTCCTTCTGACCATTTGGGACTCGTATTATGAGCTGTCAACATTGACCACACATAGTGAAATTATTTGTTCATGGTCAGTGACATATGCATAACTTGGTTGGTCATTATGCATGGTAGCCATACTGTGCCACTACTTATTGAATGTGTTTGTACTTGCTAGTCCAAAAAAAGAATTCCCAAACCATGTTTTCCCCCTTTGAACATTTGTGACTCATATGATGAGTTGTTATCGTTGACCACACATAGTGAAATTCTTTGGTAATGGTGAGTGACGTATGCCTACCTTGGTTGTTCATTGTGCATGTTGAACACACCGTGCCACTACTTATTGAAGGTCTTTGTAGTTGCTATTTGATATCTAGTATTACCAAACCAATGTTTCCCTCTCTGACCTTTTGTGAATCGTGTTATGAGTTGCCAACATTGACCACCCATAGTGAAATTCTCTGGTCATTGACAATGAAATATGCATGCTTTGGTTGGTCATTGTGCATGGTAGGCACGCCATGCCACTACATATTGAAGGTCTTTGTACTCAATAGTCAATAATTAGTATTCCCAAGCCATTGTTTCCCCCTCTGACCATTTGTGACACGTATTATGAGTTGTCAACGTTGACCATACATAGTGGAATTCTTTCGTCATGGTCAGTGACATATGCCTACTTTGGTTGGTCATTGTGCATGGTAGCCACACCGTGCTACTACGTATTGAAGGTCTTCATAGTTCCTAGTTGATAAACAGTATTCCCAAACCATTGTTTCCCCCTCTGACCACTTGTGACTCTTGTAATGAGTTGTCAACGTTGGCCAAACGTAGTGAACTTCTTTGGTATTAGTCAGTGACATATACCTTTTTTGGTGGTCATTGTTCATGGCAGCCAAACCGTGCCACAACCTTTTAAATTTCCTTGAACTTGCTAGTCAATAAATAGTATCCGCAAACCATTGTTTCCCCCTTTGACCATTTTTAACTTGTATTATGAGTTGTCAACGTTGACCACACATAGTGAAACTCTTTGGTCATGTTCAGTGCCATATGCATACTTTGGTTGGTCATTGTGCATGGTAGCCATTCCGTGCCACTACTTATTGTATGTCTTTGTACTTGCTAGTCAAAAACTAGCATTCCCAAACCATTGCTTTCCCTCTGACCATTTGTGACTCGTACAATGAGTTGTCACTGTTGACCAGACATAGTGAAATTCTCTGGTCATGGTCAGTGACATATGCCTACTTTGGTTGGTCATTGTGCATGGTAGCCACACCGTACCACTACTTACTAAAGGTCTTTGTACTTGCTAGTTGATAACTACTATTCCCAAACCATTGTTTCCCCCTCTGACCATTTGTGGCTCGAAGTATGAGCTGGGAAAGTTGACCACACATGGTGAAATTCTTTGGGCATGAACAGGGAGATACCCCACTGATCTTTAACTTCGATTATAAAAATGTTTGAGGAAAAACCTTTGACTCGTTGTCAAAAGTTTAGGGTATACACTAGTTGTTTTCATTTTGTGACAATTGAAAAAATTAATGACAATATCCCAGGGTATTCAAACTTGTATTGTAATTCTTGAGTTCTAACTCAAATCAGGCACAGTCTCGGTGCACGTCCGGCTCGTGGGCTGGACTTGCTTGGCCGACTGGCACTTTCAGCGTTGTCAGACCAGCCTGACAGATCAAGCACTTTTTGCTCGATCTGATGGGTCAGGCTGGTCAATCGCGACTTTCGCGCCAGTCTAGCGAGGTGGATCGCCGAGACTGGCAGGGCTGCACCTGTTTGACGTCGAATTTACGGAGCAGGTATTTTTGTTGAATGAATGGTTAGGTACTACCCAAATAACGTTTTTTATTAAATTCTTGAACGAAATTAAAGATCACTTAATTTGTGTTTTCATAATGATCAAAATTAAAGGTCACACCGTATCACTACGTATTGAAGGTCTTCATACTTGCTAGTCAATAACTACTATTCCCAAACCATTGTTCCCCCCTCTGAACATTTGTGAATGTTATAATGAATTGTCAACGTTGACCAGACATAGTGAAATTCTTTGGTATTGGTCCATGACATATGCCTACTTTGGTGGTCATTGTGTATGGCAGGCAAAACATACCACAACTTACTAAATGCCTTTAAACTTGCTAGTCGATAACTAGTATTCCCAAACCATCGTTTCCCCCTTTGACCATTTTTGACTTGTACTATGAGTTGTCAAAGTTGACCACACAATCAAATTCTTTTGTAATGGTCAGTGACGTAAACCTACTTTGGTTGGTCATTGTGCATGGAAACCACACTGTGAGACTACTTATTGAAGGTCTTTGCACTTGCCAGTCGATGACTCGTATTCCCAAACCATTTTTTCTACCTCTAACTATTTTTTACTCGTATTAAGAGTTGTTGATGTTGACTACACACAGTGAAACTCTTTCGTAGTTGTCAGTGACATATGCCTACTTTGGTTGTTCATTGTGCATGGTAGCCACACCATGCCAGTAGTTTTTGAAGGTCTTTGTACTTGCTAGTTGATAACCAGTATTCCCAACCCATTGTTTCCCCATCTGACCAATTATGACTCGTGTTATAATTTGTTAATGTTGACAACACATAGTGAAGTTATCTGGTCATGATCAGTAACATATGCCTTATTTGGTTGGTAATTGTGCATGGGAGCCATGCCATACCACTATGTATTGAAGGTATTTGTATTTCCAAGTCGATAACTAGTATCCCCAAACCATTATTTCCCCCTCTCACCATTTGTGAAACGTATCATGAGTTGGAAACGTTGACCATGCATAGTGAAATTCTTTGGTCATGGTCAGTGATGTACGCCTACTTAAGTGGTTTTTGTGCATGGTAGCCACACCGTGCCACTACATATTGAAGGTCTCTGTACTTGATAGTCAACAAGTAGTATTCTTGTGAGTTGTCAACGTTCACCACACATAGTGAAATTCTTTGGTTATTGTTAGTGACATATGCCTACTTTGGTTGTTCATTGTGCATGGTAGCCACACCGTGCTAGTGCTTATTGAATTTCTTTGTCCTTCTTAGTCAATACCTGGTATTCCCAAACCATTTTTTATCCCTCTCACCATTTGTGATTTGTATCATGAGTCATCAATGTTGACCACACATAGTGAAATTCTTTGGTCATGGTCAGTGACATATGCCTACTTTGCTTGGTCATTGTGAATGTTAGCCACAGCGTGCCACTACTTCTTAAAGGTCTTTGTACTTCCTAGTCGATAACTAGTATTCCCAGACCATTGTTTCCCCCCTCTAACCATTTGTGACTCGTATCATCACTTGTCAACATTGACCACCCATAGTATAATTCTTTGGTCATGGTCAATGACATATGCCTCCTTTGGTTTGTCGTTGTGCATGGTATCCACACCGTGCCACTAATCATTGAAGGTCTTTGTACTTGCTTGTTGATAACAAGAATTCCAAAACCATTGTTTCCCCCTTTGGCCATTTGTGACTCGTATTATGTGTTGTCAACGTTGACCGCACATGGTGAAATTGTTTGGTCACGGTCAGTGACATATGCCTACTTTTGTTGGTCATTGTGCATGGTAGCCACGCCGTGCCACTACATATTAAAGGTCTTTGTACTTGATCGTTGATAACTAGTATTCTTAAACCATTTTTTCTCCCTCTGACAAATTGTGACTCGTATTATGAGTTTATAAATGTTGACCACACATAGTGAAGTTATCTGGTCACGGTCAGTGACATATGCCCACTTTGGTTGGTCATTGTGCATGGTAGTCACACCGTGCCACTACGTATTGAAGGTCTTCGTACATGCTAGTCAATAACTAGTATTCCCAAACCATTGTTTTCCCCTCTGACCATTTGTGACTCAAATTATGAGTTGTCAACGTTGACCAAACACAGTGAAGTTCTTTGGTACTGGTCAGGGACATATGCCTACTTTGGTGGTTATTGAGCATGGCAGGCACACCGTGCTACTACTTATTGAATGTATTTGAAATTCCTAGTCGACAACTAGTATTTCCAAACCATTGTTTCCCTTTCTGACTATTTCTGACTTGTATTATGAGTTGTCTACATTGACCACACATAGTGAAATTCGTTTTTCATGGTCAGTTATATATGCCTACTTTGGTTGGTCATTGTGCATGGTAGCCACACCGTGCCACTACTTATTGAAGTTATTTGTACTTGCTAGTGGAAAAACTGTATTCCCAAACCTTTTGTTCCCCCCTGTGACCGTTTATAACTCGTATTATGAGTTGTTGACGTTCACCACACATTGTGAAACTCTTTGGTCATGGTCAGTTAAATGTCCCCACTTTGGTTGTTCATTGTGCATGGTAGCCACACCATGCCAGTACTTATTGAAGGTCTTTGTGCTGGCTAGTTGATAACCAGTATTACCAATCCATTGTTTCCACATCTGACCATTTGTGACTCGTGTTATGATTTTTCAACGTTGACCACACATAGTGAAATTGTTTGGTCATGGTCAGTGACATATGCCTTCTTTGGTTCGTCATGGTGCATGGTAGCCACACCGTGCCTCTACTTATTGAAGGTATTTGTATTTCCTATTCCATAACAAGTATTATCAAACCAGAGTTTCCCCGTTTTGCCATTTTGGACTCGTATTATGAGTTGTCAATGTTTACCACACGTAGATTAATTCTTGGTCATGGTCATTGACATATGCCTACTATGGTGGGTCATTGTGCATGATGGGCACACTCTTCCACTACTTATTGAACGTCTTTGTACTCACTAGTCAGTTACTAGTATTTCCAAACCATTGTTTCCCCCTCTAATCATTTGTGACATGTTTTATGAGTTGTCAACGTTGACCACACAAAGTGAAATTCTTTCGTCATGGTCAGTGACACGTGCCTACTTTGGTTGATCATTGTGCATGGTAGCCATGCTGTGCCACTACATATTGAAGTTCTTCGTACTTGCTAGTCAATAACTGGTATTCCCAAACCATTGTTTCCTCCTCTGACCACTTATGAAATGTATTATCAGTTGGAAACGTTGACCATACATAATGATATTCTTTGGTCATGGTCAGTGATACATGCCTTCTTTGGTGGTCATTGTGCATGGTAGCCACACCGTGCCACTACGTATTGAAGTTCTTTGTACTTGCTAATTGATACCTAGTATTCCCAGACCATTGTTTTCCCCATTGACAATTTGTGACTCGTATCATGAGTTGTCAACGGTGACCACACATAGTGAAAATGTTTGGTTATGTTCAGTGACATATGCCTACTTTGGTTGGACATTGTGCATGGTAGCCACACCGTGCCACTGCTTACTGAAGGTCTTTTTGATTGCTAGGCCATAACTAGTCTTCCTAAACCATTCTTTCCCCCTCTCACCATTTGTGACTTGTGTCATGAGTTCTCAGCGTTGACCACACAGAGTGGAATTCTTTGGCCATGCTCAGTGACATATGCCTACTTTTGTTGGCCATTTCACATGAAATCCACACCGTGCCACTACTTATTGAAGGATATTGTACTTTCTAGTCAATGACTAGTATTCCTAAACCATTGTTTCCCACTTTGACCATTTCTGACTCGTATTGTAAGTTGTCAACGTTGACCACACATAGTGAAATTCTTTGACCATGGTCAGTCACATATGCCTACTTTGGTTGGTCACTGTGCATGGTAGCCGCACCGTGCCACTACTTATTGAAGGCATTTGAACTTGCTAGTCAATAACTTTTACATTCAAACCATCTTTTCCTCCTCTGACCATTTGTGACTTGTATTATGAGTTATGAACATTGGCCACACATAGTGAAATTCTTTGGTCATGGTCAGCCACATATGTTCACTTTGGTTGGTCATTGTGCATGGTAACCACACTGTGCCACTACTTATTGAAAGTCTTTGTACTTACTAGTTGATAGCTAGTATTCCCAAATTATTGTTTCCCCCTCTGACGATTTATGACTCGTATTGTAAGGTGTCAACGTTGACCACACAGTGAAATTATTTGGCCATGGTCAGTCACATATGCCTACTTTGGCTGGTCATTGTGCATGGTAGCTGCACCGTGCCACTTCTTATTGAAGGCCTTTGAACTTGCTAGTCAATAAGTTTTATTTCCAAACCATTGTTTCCTCCTCTGACCACTTGTGACGTGTGTTATGAGTTATGAACATTGGCCACACATAGTGAAATTCTTTGGTCATGGTCAGCCACATATGTTCACTTTGGTTGGTCATTGTGCATGGTAGCCACACTGTGCCACTACTTATTGAAAGTATTTTTCCTTACTAGTCAATAACTAGTATTCCCAAGTGATTGTTTCCCCCTCTGACCATTTTTCATTTGTATTATGAACTGTCAACGTTAACCACACATAGTGAAGTCCTTTGGTCATGGTCAGTGACATGCCTACATTTGTTGGTTGCTATGCATGGTAGCCATACCGTTCCACTACTTATTGGATGTATTTGTAGTTGCTAGTTTATTACTGGTATTCCCAACCAATGTTTCTACCTTTGACCATTTGTGACTTGTATTATGAGTTGTCAACATTGACCACACATAGTGAAAATCTTTGGTCATCGTCAATCACATATGCCTACTTTGGTTGGTCTTTGTGTATGGTAGCCACACTGTGCCACTTCTTATTGAAGGTATTTGTACATACTAATTGAAAACTAGCATTCCCAAACCTTTGTTTCCCCCTTTAACAATTTGTGACTCGCATTATGAGTTCTCAATGTTGACCACACGTAGTGATTTTCTTTGGTCATAACCAGTGACATATGCCTACTTTGGTGGTTCATTTTGCATGATAGTCACACTCTGCCACTAATGATTGAAGATGTTTTTACCTGCTCATTGATAACTACTATTCCCAAACCATTGTTACCCCCTCTGACCATTTGTGACTTGTATTAAGGTTGGGAACGTTGACCACACATAGTGAAATTGTTTGGCCATGGTCAGCGACATATGCCTACTTTGATTGGTCATTGTCCATGGTAGCCATGCCGAGCCAGTGCCTATTGAAGTTCTTTGTACTTGCTAGTTGATAACTAGTATACCCAAACCATTGTTTCCTCCTTTGACCATTTGTGACTCATACTATGAGTTATCAACGTCGACCACACAAAGTGAAATGATCTGGTCATGGTCAGTGACGTATGCCTACTTTGGTTGGTCATTGTGCATGATAGCCACAATGTGCCACTACTGATTGAAGGTCTTTGTACTTGCTAATTGATAACTAATATTCCCAAACCATTGTTTCCCCCTCTGACAATTTGTGACTCGTATTAAAAGTTGTCAGCGTTGACCACACACAGTGAAATTCTTTGGTCATGGTTAGTGACACATGCCCATTTTGGTTGGTCATTGTGCATGGGAGCCACACCGTGCCACTATTTATTGAAGTTCTTTGTACTTGTTAGCTGATAACTAGTATTCCTAAACCATTGTTACCCCTCTGACCATTTGTGACTCGTAGAAAGGAGTTGTCAACGTTCGCCACACATAGTGAGATTGTTTGGTCATGGTCATCGACATATGCCCACTTTGGTTGGTCATTGTGCATGGTAGCCACGCCGTGCCACTCCCTATCAAAGGTCTTTGTACCTGCTAGTCGATAACTAGTATTCCCAGAAAACATTTTCTTCCTCTGACCATTTGTGACTCCTATCATGAGTTGTCAGCTTTGAACACACATTGCGATATTCTTTTGTCATGGTCAGAGGCATATTCCTCCTTTGGTTGGTAATTGTGCATGGTAGCCACACTGTGCCACTTCTTATTGAAGGTCTTTGTACTTGCTAGTCGATAACTAGTATTCCTAAAGCATTGTTTCCCCCTCTGACCATGTGTGACTCGTAGAAAGGAGTTGTCAACGTTGACCACACATAGTGAAATTGTTTCGTCATGGTCAGTGACATATGCCTACTTTGGTTGGTCATTGTGTGTGGTAGTCACACCGTGCCACTACCACTTGAAGGTATTTGTACTTGCTAGTCAATAACTAGTATTTCCAAACCACTGTTTCTCCATCTGACCATTTGTGACTCGTATTATGAGTTTTCAACTCTGACCACACAAAGAGAAGTTATTTGGTCATGGTAAATAATGTATGCCTACTTTGGTTGCTCACTTTACATTTTAGCTACACCGTGCCACTACTGGTTGATGGTCTTTTGTACTTGCTGGTCAATAACTAGTATTCCCAAACCATTTTTCTCCCTTGTGACCATTTGTGATTTGTATTATGAGTTGTCAACGTTGACCATTCAAGGTGAAAATCTTTGGTCATGGTCACTGACATTTGCCTACTTTGGTTGCTCATTGTGCATAGTACCCACACTGTGCCACTACTTATTGTAGTTCTTTGTACTTGCTAGTTGATAGCTAGTATTCCCAAACCATTTTTCCCCACTTTGACCATTTGTGACTCTTATTATGAGTTGTCAATGTTGACCATACATAGTGAGATTATTTGGTCATGGTCATTGACATATGGTTTCTCTACTTGG
This sequence comes from Penium margaritaceum, assembly GCA_023375785.1. Lineage (NCBI taxonomy): Eukaryota > Viridiplantae > Streptophyta > Zygnematophyceae > Desmidiales > Peniaceae > Penium > Penium margaritaceum. The sequence goes on along the minus strand of SZWC01000764.1, from coordinate 270,747 downwards.
TCATTGTGTATGGTAGCCATAACGCGCCACTACTTATTGAAATTCTTTGTACTAACTAATCAATAACTAGAATTCCCAAACCATAGTTTCCCCCTCTCTCCAATCCTGACTCATGTTATGAGTTGTCAACGTTGACCACACATAGTGAAATTCTGTGGTCATGGTCGGTCACATATGCCTACATTGGTTGGTCATTGTGTATGGTAGCCACACTGTACCAGTATGTATTAAAGATCTTTGTACTTGTTAGTCGATAACTAGTATTCCCAAACCACTGTTTCCCCCCCTGACTATTTTTGACTTGTATTATGAGTTATCAACGTTGGCCACACATAGTGAAATTGTTTGGTCATCGTCAGTAACATATGCCTGCTTTGACTGGTCACTGTGCATGTTAGCCAGAGCGTGCCACCATTTCTTGAAGTTCTGCGTACTTGCTAGTTGATAACTAGTATTCCCAAACCATTGTTCCCCCCTCTGGCCATTTGTGACTCGTGTTTTGAGCTGTCATTGTTGACCACACACAGTGAAATTATCTGGTCATGGTTAGTGACAATTGCCTGATTTGGTTGTTAATTGTACATGCTAACCACACCATGCTACTACTTATTGAAGTTATTTGTTCTTGCTAGTTGATGACTAGTATTCCCAACCCATTGTTTCCCTCTCTGACCATTTGTGACTCGTATTTTGAGTTGCCAACGTTGACCACACATAGTGAAATTCTTTGGTCATGATGAGCGACATATGCCTAATTTGGTTGGTCATTGTGCATAGTAGCCACACCGTGCAACTACGTCTTGAAGGTGTTTGTACAAATTAGTGAATAACTAAGATTCTGGAACCATTGTTTCCACATCTGAACATTTGTGGCTCGTATTATGAGTTTTCAACGTTGACCACACGTAGTGAATTTCTTTGGTCATAGCCAGTGACATATGCCTTCTTTGGTAGGTCATTTTGCATGATAGCCACACTGTGCCACTGCTTATTGAAATTCCTTGTACTTGCTCATCGATAACTACTATCCCCAAACCATTGTTTCCCCTCCTCACCATTTGTGACTCGAAACATGGGTTGGGAATGTTGACCACACATAGTGAAATTCTTTGGCCATGGTAAGGGGCATATGCAAACTTTGGTTGGTCATTGTGCATGGTAGCCACGTTGTGCCACTACATATTGAAGGTCTTTGTACTTGAGAGCCGATCACTAGTATTCCCAAACCATTGTTTCCACCTCTGACCATTTGTGACTCGTACTATGAGTTGTCTGCGTTGACCACACATAGTGAAATTCTTTGGTACTGGTCAGTGACATATGCCTTCTTTGGTGGTCATTGTGTATTGCAGCCACATTGTGTTGGAATGATGCTCCTCACCATGGCAGGAGTGACTCCAAAAAGGAACACAAAAAAGACAAGCCTTAGTAGCTTAGTGGTTAATGGTGTCCACCTCTAGAGGCAGGGGCCCGGGTTCAAGTCCCACAAGATGAAATTATGCCCTGCCTCAAGGGAGGTGGAAAATAGATGCCAAGAAGCTAGCTCAACCTCTAGAGTTCCTCGTTAAGTTTCTAGAAGGCCAGGTGAGGGTCCAGGAAGGTGACACACCTTCTAGAAGGGGTGACTTATCCTACAAGGCATCTAGAGGTGTCTTGGTCTTCTGGACACCTTCCCTCCTACTAGAAGCAAGCTGAGGAATATAGGAAGGGGAAGAAGCTTCTAGAGGAGGGAAGGGATGCCTTCCTAGGTGGGAAAAGGACAGCCTACCAAGGAGCACTCTAGAAGCCATAGAATCTACTAGGAAGCTCCAAATCTGGCATGCTTTGGTGTTCTGGAAAGCTTAGATCAGTGGCTATAAAATGCCACTGCTTGTGAGCCCTGATCAAGTGTTAATTCCTATCCAATTGAGGCCAAAACTATTGCCTCACTCTCTAACCAGATTTTGCCATCCTTGGAACCAGTTGCCTCGACAGTTTCAGTCTCTCCAAAAACAGTTGGTGGTGTGAAACAGCCACTGCTAGGGACCCTCCAGGGTGCACACTCACCCTCCGGCCAACACACCGTGCCACTAATTATTGAATTAAAAAAAAAAGCATTCCCAAACCATGGTTTCCCCCTCTGACCATTTGTGACTTGTATTATGAGTTGTCAACGTTGACCACACAATGAAGTTCTTTGGCCATGGTCAGTGACACATGCCTAATTTGGTTTTTCATTGTGCATGGTAGCCACACCGTGCCACTACTTATTGAAGTTCCTTGCACTTGCTAGTTGATCACTTGTATTCTCAAACCATTGTTTCCCCCTCTGACTATTTGTGACTCGTAATTTAAGTTGTCGATGTTGACCACACATAGTGAAATTCTTTGGTCATGGTCAGTGACATATGGCTACTTTGGTTGGTCATTGTTCATGGTAGCCACGCCGTGCCACTAAATGTTGAAGGTCTTCCAAATTTTTAGTCAATAACTAGTATTCCCAGACCATTGTTTCCCCCTCTGTCCATTTGTGAAAGAAGTTATGAGCTGGAAATATTTAACATACATAGTGAAATTATTTGGTCATGGTCAGTGATGTATGCCTGCTTTGGTGGTCATTGTGCATGGTAGCCACATCGTGCCACTGCTTATTGAAGGTATTTGTACTTGTTAGTCAATGACTAGTATTGTCAAACCATTTTTTCCCCCTCTGACCATTTTTGACTCGAGTTGTCAGTCGACCACACATAGTGAAGCTCTTTGGTCATGGTCAGTGGCATATGCCTACCTTGGTGATCATCGTGCACGGTAGCCACAAGGTGCCACTACGTATTGAAGGTCTTTGTACTTGCTAGTCAATAACTAGTATTCCCAAACTATTGTTTTCCCCTCTGACCATTTGTGACTTGTATTATGTGTTGTCAAAGTTGACAACATATAGTGGAACTCTATGGTTATGGTCCGCGACATTTGCCACTTTGGTTGGTCATTGGGCATGGTTGCCACACCGTGCCACTGCTGATTGAAGGTCCTCGTACTTGCTAGTCAATAACTCGTAGTCCCAAACCATTTTTTCTTTCCTTGACCATTTGTGACTCTAGTGTGAGTTGTCAATGTTGACCACACAGTGAAATTCTTTTGTCATGGTCAGTGACATATTCCTACTTTGGGTTTTCAGTTTGCGTGGTAGCCACACCGTGCATAACCTTTGTGTGTAAACTTTGTGCAGTAACTTTGTGCATACACTCTGTGCATAAAATTTGTGCACAAACGTTGTGCATAAACTTTGTGCATAAGCTTTGTGCATAAACTTTCAGCATCAATTTTGTGCATAAACTGTGTATAAACGTTGTGCATAGTATTTGTGCATGAACTATGTGCATAAACTGTGTACATTGACTTTGTGCATGATCTCTGTGCATAAACACTTTGAATAAACCCTGTGCATGAACTTTGTTCATACACTTTGTACATAAACTTTGTGCATACACTTCGTGCATGAACTTTGTGTATAAACCTTGTGCATAAACGTTGTGCATCAACTCACTGCATAAAACTAGTGCATCAACTTGGTGCATAAACTTTGTGCATAAACTGTGTGCATAAAGTTTGTGCATAAACCTTTTGCATAAACCTTGTACATGAAATTTGTGCATAAAATCTGTGCATAAACGTTGTGCGTAAACAATGTCCATAAACTTTATGCACAAACTTAGTGCATAAGCTTTGTGCATAAGCTATGTTAGAAAAAAACTGCAGAATTATCGTGCATAGACTTTGTGCATAATCTTTGTGCATAAACATTTTGCGTGAACTTTGTGCATAAACTTTGTGCATAAAATTTGTGCATAAGCTCTGTGCATAAACCTTGTGCATAAACTTTGTTCATACACTTTGTACTTGAAACTTGTGCATGAACATTGTGCACAAACTTTGTGCATAAACTTTGTGCATAAACCTTGTCCATAAACTTTGTTCACAAATTTTGTGCATAAACTTTGTGCATAGAGTTTGTGCATAAACGTTTTGCGTGAACTTTGTGCATATAATTTGTGCATAAACTTTGTGCATAAAATTTGGGCATAAACTCTGTGTACAAACTTTGTGCATACACTTTGTGCATAACTTTGTTCATAAGCTTTGTGCATTTACCTTGTGCATAACCTCTGTGCATAAAATTTGTGCACAAACATTGTGCATAAACGTTTTGCATGAATTTGTGCACATACATTGTGCAAAAACTTTGTGCATAAAATATTTGCATAACATTTATGCATAACCTCTATGCATAAACTTTGTGTACAGAATTTGTGCATGAAATTTGTGCATAAACTTTGTACATAAACTTCCTGCATCAACTTTGTGCACAGACGTTGTGCATAAATGTTTTGCATACAATTTGTGCATAAAATTTGTTCATAGACTTTGTGCATTCACTTTGCGCATAAACTCTGTGCATGAAATCTGTGCACAAACGTTGTACACAAACTTTTGCATAACTTTGTGCATAAACTTTGTGCATAAATTATTTTCATAGACTTTGTGCATAACATTTATGCATTAACTCTGTGCATAAACTTTGTGCATAAACTTTGTGCATAAACATTGTGCATAAAATTTGTGCATACACTTCGTGAATAAAGTTTGTGCATAAACTTTGTACATAAACTTGGTGCATAAACTTTGTGCATGAACTTTGTTTGTAAACCTTGTGCATATACATTGTGCATAAACTTTGTACATGAACTTTGTCCACAAACTTTGTGCATAAACTAGGTGCATACACTTTGTGTACAAACTTTGTGCATAAATTTTGTACATAAAAGTTGTGCATCAACTTTGTGCATACACTTTGTGCATATACTTTGTGCATGAAATTTGTGCATAAACTTTGTGCATAAACTTTGTGCACTAACTTTGTGCATAAACCCTGTGCGTAAAATTTGTGCACAGACGTTGTGCATAGACTTTGTGTATACACTTTGTGCATAAACATTGTGCACATACTTTGTGCATAGAATTTATGCATAAACTCTATACATAAACTTTGTGCATAAGCTTTGTGCATAAAATTTGTGCATAAATGTGGTGCATAAACTTTGTGCGTAAGCTTTGTGCATAAACTTTGTGTAAGAACATTGTGCATAAACTTTGTACATAAACCTTGTCCATAAACGTTTTGCACAAACTTTGTGCATAAGATTTGTGCATAAACTTTGTGCATAAACTTTGTGCATAAGCGTTGTGCATAAACCTCGTCCATGAATTCTGTGCACAAACATTGTGCATAAACAGTGTGCATAAGCTTTGTGCATAATATTTGTGCATAAACGTTGTGCATAAACTTTGTGCGTTCAATTTGTGCATAAACTTTGTGCATAAGCGTTGTACATAAAAATTGTGCATAAACTTTGTGTACAAACTTTGTGCATAAAGTTTATGCATAAAATTTGTGCATAAAACTTGTGCATCAACTTTGTTCATACACTTTGTGCATATACTGTGTGCATAAACTTCGTGCATAAACTTTGTGCATAAACCTTGTGCATAAACTTTGAGCATGAAATGTATGCATAAACTCTGTGCATAAACTTTGTGCATAAACGTGGTGCATGAACTTTGTGTACAAACTTTCTGCATAAACTTTGTGCATGAACTTTGTATATAAACTCTGTGCATCAACTTTGTGCATAAACTTTGTGTACAGACGTTGTGAATAAACTTTGTGTACAGACATTGTGCAAAAACTTTGTGCATACACTTTGCGCATAAACTGTGTGCATTGAATTTGTGCATAAACACTATGCATAAAACTTGTTAAAAAGCTTTGTGAATTTACTTTGTATAAACTTTGTGTATAAAATTTTTCATAAACTTTGTGCATAGATTTTGTGCAAGAACCTTGTCCATAAACTTTGTGCATAAACATTGTGAATAATCATTGTGCATAAGCTTGGTGCATACAGTTTGTGCATAAACGTTGTGCATAAACGTTGTGCTTAAGCTTTGTGCATGGAAATTGTTCATATACATTGTACATCAAATTTGTGCATAGAATTTGTACATAAACGTTGTGCATATAATTCCTTCATAAACTTTGTCTACAACCTTTGTGCATAAAATATGTGCATAAAACTAGTGCATAAACCTTGTACATAATGTTTGTTCATACACTTTGTGCACAAGCTTTGTGCATAAACTTTGTGCATAAACTTTGTGCAAAAACTTTATGCATAAACTTTGTGCATAAACTTTGCGCATAAAATTAGTGCATTAACTTTGTGCGTTAACTCTGTGCATATAAATTTGTGCACAAACATTGTGCATAAGATTTGTGCATAAACTTTGTGCACATACTTTGTGCACAAACTTTGTGCATAAACTTTGTGCATGAACTTTGTGCATACAATTTATGCATAAACTCTGTGCATAAACTTTGTGCATACACTTTGTGCATACACCTTGTGCATAAACTTGGTGCATAGACTTTGTGCATAAACCTTGTGCATAAACATTGTGCATGAACTTTGTGCATGAAATTTGAACATAAACTTTGTGCATACACTTTGTGCATATTCTTGGTGCATAAACTTTTTGTACAAATTCTCTACACAAACGTTTTACATAAACTTTGTGCATCAACATTGTGCATAAACTTTTTGCATAAAATTCGTGCATAAACTTTGTGCATAAACTTTGTGCACAAGCTTTGTGCATAAACTTCGTGCATAAGCCTTGTGCATAAACCTTGTGTATAACCTTGTGCATAAACTCTGTGCATAATTTTGTGCATAAACATTGTGCATAAAGTTTGTGCATAAGCATTGTGCATAAACGTTGTCCGTGAAATTTGTGCATAATCTTTGTGCATCAACTTTGTGCATAAAATTTGTGCACAGAAGTTGTGCATAAAATTTGTGCACAGAAGTTGTGCATAAACTTTGTGCATAAATTTTGTGCATAAACTTTGTGCATAGAGTTTGTGCATAAAGTTTGTGCATGAACTCCGTACATAAACGTTTTGCATAAACTTTGTGCACAAACGTTGTGCACAAACTTTGTGCATAAACTTTGTGCATAAACTCCGTCCGTGAACTTTGTGCATAAAACCTGTGCATAAAGTTTGTGCATAAACTTTGTGCATAAACTCTGTGCAAAACGTTGTGCATAAACTTTGCGCATAAAATTTGTGCATAAAATTTGTGCATTAACCTTGTGCATAAACTTTCTACATAAACTTTGTGCATAAACTGTGTGCATAAACCTTGTGCATAAGCGTTGTGCATAAAGTTTTTGCATAAACTCTATGCACGAACGTTGTGCATAAACTTCGTGCAAAAACTTTGTGCGTAAACTTTGTGCATAGACTTTGTGCATAAAATTTGTGCGTGAACGCTGTGTACAAACGTTGTGCATAAACATTGTGTATGAAGTTTGTGCATAATCTTTGTGCATAAACTTTGTGCATAAAATTTGTGCACAAACTTTGTGCAAAAACCTTGTGCATAAACATTGTGCATACACTTTGTCCATGAACTTTGTGCATAAACGTTGTGCATCAACTTTGTGCATAAACTTTGTGTATAGAAGTTGTGCATAAACTTTGCGAATACACCTTGTGCATGAACTCTGTACATAAACTTTGTACATAAACTTTGTGCACAAAGGTTGTGAATAAACATTGTGCATAAAATTTGTGCATAAACTTTGTGCACATACATTTTGCATAAACTTTGTGCATAAAGTTTGTGCGTATACTTTGTGCCTATGCCTGTCAGGCTGTCGTAGAAGCTGGCCTGACAGGCGTAGGCATGGGCCTTGTAGGCGCAAGCGCAGACCTTGTAGGCACAAGCACAAGCCTTGTTGGTGCAGGCGCGAGCATCGAAGGCATAGGCGGGGGCCTCATAGGTGTAGGCATAGGTGTTGTAGGTAGAAGTGCGGGCCTTCTTGGCGCAACAGTGGGCCTCATAGGCAGAGGTATGGGTCTCATAGACTTAGGCACGAGGCTCGTAGGCACAGGCTAAGCCTCATAGGTGCAGGCGCGGGAATTGAGAGCACAAGCGCGGCCCGTGTCGGTGAAGGCACATGCCTCATAGGCGCAGGCACAGGCCTCGTAGGCGTATGGACGGGCCTCCTAGTTGCAAGAGCAAGCCTCGTAGGCGCTGACGTTGACCTTGTAGGTGCAGCGCGGGCCTCGTTGGCACGTACACGGGCCTTGTAAGCACATGCATGGACCTTGTAGGCGCAAGTACATGCATCATAGGCATAGGCGCGAACCTCATATGTGTGGGCGCGGGCCTCATTAGTGCAGATCCGAGCCTCGTGGGCGCGAATGTCGGCCTCGTTCCCGTAGGCGCAGGCCTCGTATGTGCACCTGCAGGCCTCGTGCATGCAAATGGTTGTTGACGCGCAGGCGCGAGCCTTGGAGGTGCAAGCGCAAGCCTCCTAATTGCAAGCGAGGGCCTCGTAGGCGCAGGCGCTGGCCTTGTAAGCACACTCATGGACCATTAAGGCATACGCGTGGACCTTGTAGGCGCAGGCACGAGCCTTGTACGCGCACATGCAGGCCTTGTAGGCGTAGGCATGGGGCTTGTTGCCACAACCTCGAGCCTCATAGGACCAACCGGGAACCTTGTACTTGTAAGTGCAGGCCTTGGATGCGAAGGCACAGACCTTTCTCATGCAAGTGCGGGTCTTATAGGCTGAAGAGCAAGCTTTCTAGGCATTATAGTTGCACGCGTGGGCCTCACAGGCGCAGGTACGGACCTTGTAGGCACAAGCGCAGGGCTTGCACGCATAGGCATGGGCCTTGTGAAAACAGGTACGGGCCTTGTACGTTGAGGGAAAGGCCTTAGAGGCGCACACACGGGCCTTGTTTGTGCAGGCGCAGGCCTTTTTCTTGTAGGTCCGGGCCTTGTACATGCGGGCGCGAGCCATTTGAGCATAGGCAAAGGCCTCGTAGGCGCAGGCGCCGGCCTTGTAGGCACAGGTGCGGGCCTCGTAGGCATAAGCATAGGCCTTGTAGGCGCAAGTGCAAGCCTTAGACGCGAAGGCACAACCTTGTATGTAAAGGCACAGGCCTCATAGATGTAGGCGCGGGCCTCATAGGCACATGCGTGCACCTCTTTGGCACAGGCGTGGCCCTTGTAAGCTCATATGTGGGCCTCAAAGGCACAGGCGTTGACACCGTAGGTGCTACTGCGTGCCTTCTAGGCACAAGCACGAGCCTACTAGGTATAGTTGCGAGCCTTGTAGACGCTAACACGGGCCTCATAGAAGCAGGCAAGGGTCTCGTAGGTGCAGGTGTGGGCCTCGGAGGCATAGACAAGGGCCTTGTAGGTGAAAGCGAGAGCCTTGTGGACGCACACATGGGCCTTATAGACGCAAGCACGGGCTTTGTAGGCATAGGCGCGGGCCTCGTAGGTACATGCGCGCGCCTCGTAGGCATAGGCATGGGCCTCGGAAGGACAAGTGCAAGCCTCGTAAGTGCAACCAAAGGCCTAGTAGGTGTAGGCGCTGGCCTCGTAGGCGCGGACGCAGGCCTCGTAGGCACAGGCGTGGTTCTCATAGGCTCAGGCGCGAGTCTTGTATGCGTAGGATTGGGCCTTGTACGCGCAGGCGTGGGCCTCATAGGAGCAGAAGCAGGCCTCGTAAGCGTATGAGCGGATCTCGTACGCATAGGCCAGTACCCCATAGGTCTAGGCGCGGGCCTTGTGGGAGCAGGCACGAGCCTCTTATGCACAGACACGGTCCTTATAGGGGCAGGCAAGGGCCTTGTAGGCATAGGGATGGACCTCATAGGTGCAAGTGTGAACCCTGAAGGCGCAGACGCGGGCCTCGTAGGCATAGTCATGGGCCTCGTAGGTGCAGGCACATGCCTCGTAGGCACAGACGTGGGCCACATAGGCACAAGCGTAGACCTTGTTCTATTAGGTGAAGGCCTTGTATGCAAAGGCGCGGGCCTTTTACATGCAATAGCAGCTCGTGTAGGCATAGGCACATGCCTTTCACTTGTATGCGAGGGCCTTGTAGGCAAAGGTGCAAGCCTTGTAGGTGCAATTGCGAGCCTTGTAGGCTTACGTGCAAACTTTCAAGGCGCAGGCGTTGGCCTTGTAGGCGCAAGCGTGGGCCTTGTATGCACGGATGTGAGCCTTGTATGTGCAGGTAGGGCCCCGTAGATGCAAGCACCGGCCATGTAGGTGTAATAGAGGACCTTGTACGTGCAGGCACACGACTCGTAACTGTAGGCGAAGGCCTCATAGGCGCCAACGTGGGACTTGAAGGTACAGGCGTGGGACTCGTAGGCACAGGCGTAGGCCTCGCAGGTATAGGCTCAAGCCTCGTATGTCCTGGAGCGGACCTCTTAGGAACAGTCGCAGGCTTAGTAGGTGCATGTGCTGGCCTTGCAGTTACAGACACATGCCTCATAGGTGCAGGCTAAGGCCATGTAAGTGCAAGCGCGGGCCTTGTAGGTATAGGCGCAGGCCTCCTAGGCGCAGACGCGAACCTCGTAGGCATAGGCGCGGGCCTTGTAGGTGCAGGATTTGGCCTTGAAGGTGCAGGCAGGGACCTCATAGGCGTAAGAGCGGGCCTCGTAGTTAAACGTGCGGGATTTGTAGGCACAGGCACAAGTCTTGTAGGCATAGGTGCGGGCTTCACAGGATCAGGTGCATGCCTCGTTGGGGAAGGTGCGAGCCTCCTAGGCGCAGGAGCAAACCTTGCAAGCACAAGTGTGGGCCTCACATGCACAGGCGCAGGCCTCGTAGGTGCAGGCGCGGGCCTCATAGGCGCAAACTACGGGTCCCATAACCGTAGGAGCATGAATCGTAGGCACGAGCACGGGCATCTTAGGTGCAGACTCGAACCTGATAGGCTTAGGCCTGGGCCTTGTAGGCATAGGTGCGCTCTTCATAAGCACATGCCTCATAGTCATAGGCATAGGCCTCGTAGGCACATTTGAAGGCTGAGTACGCACTAGCACGGGCCTTGTACGTGCAGGCATGGACCTCGTAGGCAAAGGCGCATGCTTCATTGGTGTTGGCACGAGCATGGTAGGCACAGGCGCAGGCCTCATAGGCGTAGGCGCGGGCCTTACGAGCGCAAGCGCGTGCTTCTTAGGCACATGCACGAGCCTCATAAGCACAGGCATGGGCCTCATTGGTGCAAGCGTGGGAATCATAGGCGTAGGCGTGGGCCTCGTAGGCATAGGCATGGGCCTTGTAGGCACAGATGCAGACTTTGTAAGTAAGGCCCGAGCTTCATAGGCCGAGGCATAGGCCTTGGTGGTGTAGGTGCAAGCCAATTTGGGACAGGCGCGGGCCTTGTAGGTTCAGGCCCCGGCCTCGTAGGCACAGGTGCTCGCCTTGCCAACACAGGAACAGGCCTCGTACGTGCAGGCGCGGGCCACGTAGGCATAGGTGAGGGCCTCGTAGGTGTAGGAACGGGCCTCTCAGGCATAGGTGCAGGCCTTGTTGGCGCAGGCACAAACCTCGTAGGCGCAGGCATGGACCTTATAGATACGGCGCAAGCCTCGTAGGCATGGGCACGTGCCTCGTAAGAGCAAGTGTGGGTCTTGAAGGCACAGGCACGGACTTCATCGGCAGAGATGTGAGCCTTGTAGGGGCAGGCGCAGGTCTCAAAGGCATAGGCACGGGCCTCGTAGGCGCACGCGTGGTCCTCATAGGTCGAACGCATGACTCGATAGCACAAGCGTGTGCCTCATGGGGATACGCGTTGGCCTTGTGGGCATAGGCATCGACCTCGTTTGCATAGGCATGAGCTTCGTACATGCAGCCATAGGCCTTGTGCATGGAGGAGCAGTCCTTCTAGGTGTAGGCGCAAGCCTTGGATGTGCAAGAGTATGCCTCTTAGGCATAGGCGAGGGCCGCATAGGTGCATGCGTGGGCCTTGCAAGCGCAGGGGCGGGTCTCTTAGGTGCAGGCGCGAACCTCGTAGGCGCATGCGCGGGTTTTTCTTGGGCCTCGTAGGCGCATGCTCCTGCACCTAAGGTTCTAGGCACATGTGCTGGCCTTGTGGGTGCAAGCATGGGCCTTGTAGGTTCAGGCACGGACCTTTTAAGCGCAGGCGCTAGCCTTGTATGCACACTCACAGGCCTTTTTGCTGCAAGCGCAGGCATTGTACCCATAGGCACTAGCACTCTAGGAGCTGGTGGGGGCCTTGTAGGTGCAGGCACATGCCTTGTAGGCGCAGGCGTGGGCCTTGTAGGCATAGGCCTAGGCCTAGTAGGTGCAGGTTTTCACCTCAAAGGCATAGGCGTAGACCTTGTGGGCGCACGGTCCTCACAGATGCAGGGACGGGCCTCATACATACATGTACTGGCCTAATAAGGGCAGGCGCTGGCCTCGTACGTACAAGCGAGGGCCTTGTAGATGCATGCGCAGGCCTTCTAGGCACAGGCAAGGGCCTTGTAGGCGTAGACTTGCACCTCGTAGGCACAGGCACGGGCCTCGTAGGTAGAGGTGCGGGCCTCGTAGGTGCAAATGCGGGCCTCCTAGGCGGTAGGCGCGGGCCTCGTTGGCACGGGCGCGGGCCTTGTAGGTGCACGTGTGGGCCTCAAAGGTGCAAGCGCGAGCCTTATAGGTGCATGCACGGGCCTTGAAGGTGCAGGGGCAGGCCTTGTAGGTGTAGGTGCAAACTTCTTAGGCCCTTCGGTCTCATAGGTGTACACGCAGGCCTTGCAGGCGCAAGCGTGGGCCTTATAGGCACAAGCGCCATAAGCCTCGTGGGCGCAAGCGCGAGCCTCATTGGCGTAGGTTTGGGCCGCAAAGGCACACAAGCGGTCCTTATAGGCATAGGTACGGGCCTCATAGGCACAGACGCGGGCCTCATGGGCATAGAAGCAGGTTTTGTACACGCAAGCACGACCCTTGTATTGGCAATCGGGGGCCTTGTACTCGCATGCGTGGACCTGGAACGTCCAAGAGCATGCCTTGTACGCATGGGAAGTTTACGTGCATGCGTAGGCGTTGTAGGTGTAGGTACGGGCCTTGTAGGTGCAGGAGCGGGCGTTCTAAACACAGGAAAACGGTCAGCGGAGACCTTGTTGGCACCATCGTGGGTCTTGTAGAGACATGCATGGACCTTGTAGGCGTAGGCGTGGACCTTGTACACGCAGGCGTGGGCCTTCTAGGTGCAAGCACGGGTCTTGAAGGTGCAGTCACGGGCCTTGTAGATGTAAGAGGGGCCTTGAAGGTGCAGGCCCGGGCCTCGTAGGCACAGGCGCGGGCCTCTTAGGCGCATGCACAAGCCTTGTGGACATAGGCACAACCCTCGTAGGTGCAAGCGCGGACATCATAGGAATATGCGTGGGCCAAATAAGAGTAGGCGCGGCACTTCTAGTCACAGGCGTGGACCACGTATGCACAATCCAGAGCATTCTAGGCGCAGGCACTGGCCTCGTAGGCTCAGGTTAAAGCCTCGTAGGCACAGCAGGGGCCTTGTAGGCGTAGGCGCGAGCCTCGTAGGCATAGGCGCTGACCTCGTAGGCGCAGGTGCATGTCGTAGGGACACGCGCAGCCACAAAGGCAAAGGCACGGGCCTCATAGGCACAGGCGTGGGCCACGTAGGTGTAAGCGCGAGCAACGTAAGCTCACGTGTAGGCCCCATAGGCATAGACATGGGCCTGGTAGTTGCAAGCACGGACCTCATAGGCTTAGGCAAGGGACTCGTACGCAAAGGCGGAGGCCATGAAGGCGCATATGTGGGCCTCATAAGCCCAGGCCCGGGCCTCACTGGCACAGGCGTGGGCCTAGCAGGCAAAAGCGCGGGCCTTGTAGGCACAGATATGGGTCGGCTAGGCGCAAGCGCAGGCCTCATTGGCGCAGGTGTGGGCCTCATCGGCACAGGCGCATTCCTTGTAGGTGCGGGAACTGACTCCTTAGGCGTAGGCGCATGCCTCGTAGGTGCGGGAACTGACTCCTTAGGCGCACGTCCAAGCCTCCTTGGCACAGGTGCAGGCCTAGTAGGCACGGTCGGGGGCCTCGTTGGCGCAAGCGTGGGTCTCATAGGTCGAGGCACAGACCTCGTAGGGGTAGGCGTGGGCCTCGTCGGTGCAGGTGCGGTCCTTGTACGTGTGGCGCCATGCCTCTTAGGCATAGGCGACGGCCTTGTAGGCATAGGGGCATGCCTTGTATGCACAAGCGTAAGCCTCGTAGGTGCTTGTGCGGGCCTCGTAGGTGCAGGCTGAGGCCTTGTAGGCACAAGCGCTGGCCTTGTAGGTGCAAGAGGGGTCTCGTAGGTAGAGGCACAAGCCTCATAGGCGCAAGTGTGGGCCTCGTAGGTGTAGGATCTGGCATCATAGGCGCAGGAGCGGGCCACCTAGGCACAGATGCCGGCCTTGTAGGCATAGGTACGGGCCTTGTAGGTGAAGGCGTGGACCTTGTAGGTGCATGTACAGCCCTCCTGGGCGCAGGCACGTGCCTCCTAGGCATAAGCGCGAGCCTTATAGGCATAGGCAGAAGCCTCGTAGGTGCATGTGCGGGCCTCAAAAGTGTAGGTGTAGGCCTGGTAGGCAAAGGCACGGACCTCGTAGGTGTAGGCCCAGGCCTCATAGGCGCAGGCACGTGCCTCGTACGCGCTAGCGCAGTCCATGTAGGTGCAAACACCCGCCTCATAGGCGCAGCCGTGGGCCTTGTAAGCACAAGCGTGAGCCTCGTAAACACAGACGCGGGCCTTGTAGGCAGAGGCGTGGGTCTTGTAGGTGCAATTGAAGGTCTCGTACATGAGGGCACGAGCCTTGTAGGCAAAAGCACGGGCCTCATAGGCGGAGGCGCGGGCATTGTAGGCACATGCACGTGCCTTATAGGCGCATGTACAGGCTTCCTCGGCACATGCACAGGCCTTGTAGTCACAAGCGCGGGCCTTGTAGGCACATGCACGGGCCTTGTATGCGCAGGTGCGGGCCTTGTAGGCACAAGTGCGGGGCTCACATGCGCAGGTGTGGGCCTTGTAGGCATAGTCGCGAACCTCATTGGCAGAGGTGCAAGCCTTCTAGGTGCAGGTGTGGACAGTGTAGGTGCAGGCGCAAGCCATGTATGTGCAGGCGCATGCCTTGTACGCACAGGCACGGGTCGCGAAGGCATAGGCACGTGCCTCGTACGTGCTGGCAAGGACCTTGTAGGCACACGTGTAGGGCTCGTAGGTGTAGGTTAAACCTCATAAGCACTGGCACGGGCTTTGTAAGCGCAAGTTCGGGCTTTGTAGCCACAAGTGCAGGCCTTGTAAGTGTAGCCGAGGGCCTTGTAGGAGCAAGCGCGGGCCTTGTAGGCGTAGGCGTGGGCCTTGTAGGCACAGGGGAGGGCTTCGTAGGCACAGACACGGGCCCCATAGGCACAGGGATGTGCCTTGTAAGCGCAAGTGGGGGCCTTGTAGGCACAGGTACAGGCCTCATAGGCACAGGTGTGGGCCTCGTAGGCACAGATGCTTGCCTCATAAGTGCAAGCATGGACCTCTGAGGCGCAGGCGCGAGCCTTGTACGCACACGTGCGAGCATCATACCCACAGTAGTGGGCCTTGTAGGCGCATGCGAGAGCCTCGTACGTGCAAGCACAAACCTCATAGGCACAAGCGAGGGCGTTTTAGGCATAGGTGCCGGTCTTGGCAAAAGCTCTGTGCCATCCACCAATCGAAGTCGCTCGCGAACAAAATCTTCGCGATGAAGCGGCTCCTCACGGTGAGAATCAAGGAGGGAGATGATGTCATCTCCGCCATGCAGCAGATCGAGTCACTTGCCTCGCAATGCAATGACGTGGGGTGGAAGATCGACACGCAGCTGCAGGCGATGGCCCTCCTCATGGCCCTACCTGACAGTTGGGGTCCACTCATCACTATTCTTGGAGGATGGTCGGAGGGCAAGCTCACCTATGGCGCAGTCGCAGAGTACATCCGCAACGAGGCGCAGCGACGGAGCTTCGGGGAGTCCTCGTCTTCCTCATCGGCTCTTGTCACCAAAACGCGCGGTGGCGGAAGCGGGAGCTGAGGAAGTGGCGGAACGGGAGGCGGCAAGAAGGGCGCCAAGAAAGGTGCGTGCCGCAACTGCGGCAAGGAGGGCCATTGGGCCCGTGAGTGCCCGGAGGAGGTGAAGACCGGCGGCAAAAACAGCAAGGGTAGGTCTCTCCTCAACGGCAACAAGAACCACTTCCTCAAGAAGGCCAACAGGCGGTGCCTTGATTCCGGGGCCGAGGAGCACACCCAAGTCAAGAAGGTGGGGTTCGTCACCTACGAGATGTCCTCCAAGTCGATGGTGGTCGCGAACGACAAAGTCGAGCCGGCGGCCGGCCAAGGCGACGTGGAGGTAGAAGTCGTGGTGGGCGGTAAGAAGGAGCTGTGCACAATTTGCGATGTACAGCACGTCCTCGGCCTGGCTGACATTTTGAAAGTCAGCTGCTTGACGGACAAGGGGTATGAGGTGCTCTTCCGCAAGAAAGGCGCAGTGGTGCGCATTGACGGCGACGGCGAGGTCGTGCTGGAGGCGAAGCGCGAGGGCGGTCTCTACATCGTGGAGACCAAGGTGGTACCCGCGGCATCGGATGCAGTAGACTCGAAGGAGCGCATCGTCAACATGGCCAATGGAGGAAGCGCTGATCTGGAGCTCTGGCACCGACGGTTGGGGCATTCGGCGCCCGCAACCATTAAGGAGATGGCGAAGTACGACATGGTGCATGGCCTCGTCATCGACGGCACAGATGCGGCAGCAGATGCAGCAGCACACAAAAAGTGCGAGCCTTGCATTTTGGGCAAGGCGCGGCGCAAGCCGTTCAATGAGAACGAGGCTCGCGCAAAGGACCTGCTGGAGGTCGTGCACAGTGATGTGTGCGGACCGTTCAAAACGCCGTCAAACGGCGGCTTGAGATACTTTGTCACTTTCATTGACAGCTGCAGCAGAAAAATCTATGTGTACTTCATGAAGCGGAAGGGCGAGGTCCTGGACTGGCTGAAGGAGTACGTCGCAGCGGTGGAGAGGCAGACTGGTCGGAAGGTCAGAGCGCTACGCAGCGACAATGGCGGAGAGTACGTGGGCTGCAGCGGGTGGATGAAGCAGCAGGGCATCAAGTGGGAACCCACTACGCCGTACTCGCCACAGTCCAACGGAGTGGCGGAGCGGGCGAACCAGACGCTGCTCAACATGGTGCGGACCATGCTTGTGGATGCGGGGTTGCCGCGAGGGTTCTGGGCGGAGGCTGTGCGTACAGCGAGCTACACNAGATACTTCGTCACCTTCATTGACGACTGCAGCAGGAAGCTCTACGTGTACTTCATGAAGCGGAAAGGCGAGGTCCTGGACCGGCTGAAGGAGTACGTCGCAGCGGTGGAGAGGCAGACTGGCCGGAAGGTCAGAGCGCTACGCAGCGACAATGGCGGAGAGTACGTGGGCTGCAGCGGGTGGATGAAGCAGCAGGGCATCAAGTGGGAACCCACTACGCCGTACTCGCCACAGTCCAACGGAGTGGCGGAACGGGCGAACCAGACGCTGCTCAACATGGTGCGGACCATGCTTGTGGATGCGGGGTTGCGCAAGGGTTCTGGGCAGAGGCTGTGCGTACAGCGAGCTACACCATCAACCTCACCCCAACAGCAGTGCTAAAGGGTAAGGGCGGCTGGAAGACGCCACAGGAGGTTTGGAGCGGGCGCAAACCAAACGTGGCGCACCTGAAGGTGTTCGGGTGCAAGGCGCACGCGATGGTGCAGGCGGCGCAACGATGCAGTAGCAAGCTGGAACCGCGGGCGAAGCCGTGCTTGTTCCTCGGCTACAAGAGCGCACAAAAGGCGTATCGGCTCTGGGACCCGCGCACTCAAGAGATCATCCGCAGCCGTGACGTCGAGTTTGACGAGCAGCAGATCTTCAGCAGCAGCAGCAACGACATGAGCGTCGGGAACACTCCAAAACAGGGGGAGTGGTTCCAGCTCCTTGACTACGAGGAGGAGCCGGCGGACACGGAGGTTGATGATGCGCCGTCGGAGCGCGGCGGTGCAGCAGGTGCAACAGCTGATGCAGAGGACTCCGATGACGACGCAGCTGGGCTGGAGATCCGGCGGAATGATCCGTCGAAGGAGGCACCGCGGGTGCCGAAGCGCGCACTCCCGGCGGAGTTCGCGTCAGGCGTCGGAGAAAAATCCTCTGGACGCGCCGCCCGTCCGGTTGATGGTTCACCAGAGCGGGAAGAATCCTCGGGAAGCCGTCTGGTCGATGATTCACCGGAGCGGGCTGAGTCGGAAGGTTTGCAGCAGAGCGACGAGACGCCGCCAAGACTCCTGCGCTGCAGCGGAAGGCAGCGGAGAGCGGAGAAGCGTTTCGACGCAGGCACCGGTCGATGGATCGGCATGACACGGTGCATGCTGGCTGCATCAACGGAGCCAACGACCGTGCAAGAGGCGCTTGCGCGGCCCGAGGGAAAGCAGTGGGACGCCGCCATCAAGTCGGAGTTGGCGTCCATTGCAGAAAACGACACGTGGCAGCTGGTTGACAGGCCGAAAGATGCCAAGGTCATCGGCTCCAAGTGGGTCTTCAAGACCAAGTTCACAAAGGAAGGTGTGGTTGACAAGTACAAGGCGCAGCTCGTGGCGAAGGGGTACACACAGCGTAAGGGCGAGCACTACGATGAGACGTTCCCTCCCGTCGCCAAGTTCACAAGCATCCGAGCAATCCTTGCGGTGGCAGCCGCAAAGGACATGGAGCTCCACCAAATGGACGAAAAGACGGCCTTCCTCAATGACATCATTGACAAGGAAATCTACATGGAGGTGCCGGAGGGGGTGGAGGCGCCGGAGGGCAAGGTGTGCAAGCTGCGGAAGTCCTTGTACGGGCGAAAACAATCGCCCCGATGCTGGTACCAACAGATGGACAGCTTCATGGCACAACTCGGCTTCAAGCGCTCTGAGGCGAATCACAGTGTGTATGTGCGGCGTAGCAAGAAGCTCCATCAGATTTTCGCACTCTACGTGGACGATCTGATCTTGTGCTCCTCAGACCTGCCAAGCCTACAGCAGCTGAAAGAGTAGCTGAGCAGCAGGTTCCAGATGTCGGACATAGGGGAGCTGGAGTACTACCTCGGGGTGGGCATTATGCGGAACCGGAGGGCGCACACACTTGAGCTGGGGCAGGCCAAATACGTGGCCGAGGTGTTGAAGCGGTACGGCATGGAGGACTGCAAACCAGTGTGCAGTCCTGTCTCCACGACCTATGAACTAAGTGCGGCAATGGCGCCGCAAACAAAAGAAGAGAAGGAGGACATGGCAGGGGTGCCGTACCAATCGGCGGTGGGTAGCCTCATGTACGCCATGGTGGCGACTCGACCGGACCTGGCCTACGCGGTGGGCCAAATGAGCAGGTACATGGCCGATCCAGGGCCACTACACTGGCAGGCGTTCAAGCGCATCCTCCGCTACCTGCAGGCAACGCGGCACGCGCGCCTGAGGTTCGACGGCAAAGGGCGGGCGGACCCTTTGCGTCTGGTCTGCTACACAGACGCAGACTACGCTGGGGATGTGGACAAGCGGAAGTCCACATCCGGCTATGTGTTCTTCCTCGCTGGTGCAGCGGTCTCGTGGTGCAACAGGAAGCAGGACTACGTCGCCATCTCCACAGTGGAAGCAGAGTACATCGCGCTGGCCGAGGCGGTCAAGGAGGCGGTGTGGCTCCGCAAGTTGCTGGGGGAGCTGGGCGTGCCGCAGCTGGAGCCTACGGTGGTGCAAGAGGACAACACCGGCTCCATCTTGCTGACCAACAACCCGACGCAGCACAGGAGGAAAAAGCACATGGACGTGCGTCATCACTACGCACGGGACATGGTCGAGAAGGGGCAGGTGGTGCTGCAGCATTGCAGCACGCACAACATGCTTGCGGATTGCTTGACCAAGGCGCAACCTGCGGACCGGCACGCAATGAGCGTGGCCAGACTTGGGATGACCAGCTATGATGGGCTGGAGGGCGCAGCGGAAGATGAGTGAGAGCAAGCAGGAGCAGCGGGCATGGCAGGTGCAAGGGGGAGAATGTTAAAAAATTGCCCCTCCGCATGCCCAAGTGCGGCGCCGGGAGGCGCCGACGAGCCGCCTGAAAATGGAAATGCCGCTCTGGCGGATCTGGCGACTCGAAGATTGCTCGGATCGTAAATGGAGGATTGCCCCTAAAAGTTGGCGAGTCGCTGAATCCGGTGGAAGTTGTTTCGCTGGAATCGGACATGTATCGAGGGAGATATAGCTTTCCAAAGTTGGGGTATGCGCATCAGCTCTAGGATCCGGCTGCGACTCGAAATCCGGTCGATGATCGACCGGACCGAGTAACAAAAATACCATATGGAGAAAATGCTCCGATAGGCCTGCCGAGGCGTCCGGTGGATGATCCGCCTGATCAGGTGGATCATCCACCGGATCCAGTAGTGCAGGTTGTTACTGAGGGACTTAGCCAAAATCCTAGCTCGACGTCCGAAACTCAGTAGTACGTTTTGTTACTCGGGGACGTGGTCAAAATTCTGACTGCAGGTCCAAGGACAGGTTTCGAACCTCGTCACACCCCATCACCAAACACGACCCAAAAGTGGGTAGGGTGCATGGAAACAGTGCAGGGGACCCCCACACCATGTGCAATGGGATATGCGCCTTGGGAAAGGCGCTTCACACGTGAACGAAGGCGCCACGGCGAGTGGCGGCGTCAGGCTTCT
>SZWC01000764.1:239832-249976 GCA_023375785.1 Penium margaritaceum | reverse complement strand
CGGACAGGTTTCGAACCTCGTCACACCCCATCACCAAACACGACCCAAAAGTGGGTAGGGTGCATGGAAACAGTGCAGGGGACCCCCACACCATGTGCAATGGGATATGCGCCTTGGGAAAGGCGCTTCACACGTGAACGAAGGCGCCACGGCGAGTGGCGGCGTCAGGCTTCTGTGGTGGGTGAGACCTGCGCTTCGGTAAGAATAACTTGAGCTACGCTTGGCCAAATGTTGGAAAGCTCATGACTAGCCCTATAAATGTTGTGATCTTGTCCATGTTCAAAAACTAATGCAAAACGATGTCATTCCCTTCGCAAACTGACTGTCTCTAAATTCCTGCTCACATAGCGTGAGGCGACCAGAAAGCTCACGCTCAGTCTCAGATTCGTCAAAATAGTAGACGTGAACCAATAGAGTCTATCATACCAACGTCGGGACCGCACCACGCAGATCTCATCCTGACACCGGCATGGCCCCTCTCCTCCATCACTCAATAGCTTACCCATTCCTAAGCGCTCTCTTCACAAACCTATGTTTGGCCTTAGCCATCCGCCTGAGTCACACTTGAACTTCTAACAGGAACCTAGATTAGACTTAGACATCTTTGCGACCCATTTTGCATTTGTGTATGTTCAGAGGAGGGCGCAGGCTAACCGGTCCTTTTTCGGAGCACGAGAGTGATTTAACCTTGCTCCAGGTTTGTGTGCTGGTGAGCCTCGCTCGCCGGCCCACTGGGCGAGTCTCGACTTGCGAGGCTCACCTGAGTGAGCTCTTGCTCGCTTGACATAGACACTTGTACTTTTTACTGTGTATAAACTTCCATGGCTGAACAAACCCAACCCTAGCACAGTTGTAACAAAGTGACCCTATTTTTGTGGCATACTTTGGGGGCATGTGGATGATTTTCTGATTTTCAAAAATCGTGCGAGCGGTCGAGCTCACCTCCGCTTGACCGCCAATGCGAGGAGGAGGAGGAGGAGCGAGCAAACTCACGCCGGCGTGTGGAGCACGCCGGCGCAAGGGGGTGTTTTGCTCACAGCTGCAAGCACGCGTTCCAAACACGCAACCCGAGGGTTGCGCTGGCGCCCTCGGCGAGTGGCGTACCGGTGACATTACCCGCCAAGAGGTTCTCTCCGACGAGAGCTCTGACGACAGACGCGGTCAACGACTGCAGAAAAACCGGTGACTACGGCCGTACGATGGTTGCAGTCCTCTAGTGGCATGCACAACAGGACGACCGCACCCACCACCGAGAGTCATACGAGACTAACACGACGGCTCAACGAGAGACAAGACTGACCATCGATCCCGACGATCGACGGTCGGGGACTTCTTGCACAAGGCACTATGTGCAAGCAGGGCACCGAGTTCAGGTGCAAGGAGGACACCTAGTACAGGTGCAAGTAGCTTGTTGTAGCACGCTAGGAAAGCAGTAGGCCGAGGCCTGGGCTAGCCGGCCGGATAGTATAGATACCCTGTACTCAGTTCAGTCTAATTAACCTGTATTTTCCAGCTCTGGTTTCCAGACTTCTCCAAATCTATCTTTCCGCTGCGACCGTGCTCTCCACACACTAAAGCTTAACCTCTTGAGAGCACAAACTCTCTCATCTGGTATCAGAGCCACACGTTGGACGTAAGCACTGCCGGAGCTCGCCAAACTTCAAGGAGCAAAGGCACGGACTACGCCGTACAACGTCGAGGCCGATCGAGAGGGAGATTACTGGACTAGACCTCGAAGCCAACGCTCGAGCCAACCTCTGAAAATTTTTCCACATTTCTAGAGTGTCCACACGGCCTACCGTGCATGCGCGGGAGACAAAGGGTGACTCCTACGCATTTCGAAGACGTCATATTCTCATCCTGGACTGCCAAATTGCTGCCGAATTTCTTTTCCATTGCTGCCAAAACAATGCCAATTTTTTTTAAGAATCTCCAGCGGTTAAAGTCATCAAGAACCATGAAGCAGGCCTTGCAGCAGATCATAGAGCAGCTGGGAGCCCTCAAGCTAGAGAAAGAGCGGCTCAATCGGCAGATGGCTGACCTGGGGGATGGGACTGACACTGGACAGGTTTCAGGCGGCCCAGTCAAGGAGTCTGCCAAGACCAAAGCCAAAGGCTCCGGAAGCGTTCAACCCCTTAGTCAAGGGTGCGAGCGTACGGATCTGGTTGCTTGCGATGAACAACTGCTTTGGGGCTCTGGGTCATCCCCCAGGACGATGCTGTGCGTGTGTCATTCGTGGTGACACTGCTACACAGAGCAGCATTGGAATGGTGGAGGCAGCTGAATATGCTGGCCACTCGAGATGGAGGTGGGAATGCAGCTGTGCAACATGTCGTGTTGTGGCAGCCAGGCGCAGGGCAAGCTGAAACGCGCGTGCCAACGACATGGGAGTGGTCCGAGCAAGCCATCGGAGATCGATTTGATCTCGTGAACGCCTCCATTGGCGCATGCAACAAGCTTCAGCAGATGAATCAGATCGGCTCGGTGCAGGAGTACACACGCTGTTTGTTGGCGTTGTGTTCAGAGATCGACGACATGAGCGAGCCGGAGAAGGCAGACAAATACCACGATGGCTTGAAGGTGGAAACTCAGCGCACGCTGGCACTCACTGGAATCACAGAGTTCCAGGCGATGGTGGCCACTGTTGAGCGTGTTGACGCGCTACACTATCATCGAGGGGGTTTCCGCGAGAAGCAAGAAAACTTCTAGCGTCAAACACACTACCAAAAAACCGATCCCATGGAGATCGACGCAGTGCAAGGAGGCCAGCAGAAGAGCAAGCCTTGTGGTTGGAGCTGTTGGTGGGAAGCCTGGGTACCATAAGAAGGACTGCAAGAAGAAGCAATAGGGAAACAGCAACCACCAGTGAGTGGCGAGCGTCCAGCTGCTAGGAAAGCTTTGTCCGCATCAGCAAACACCAGCCCCAAAAGTCCTTTGACAACTAGGGAGCTGTCGAGTGTATTGCTGTGGAGCGAAGGAAGCGGGATCGTTCTGGGAATCCTCTTGAAAGCCGAAATCTAATCGGCTGGTTCTGCAAACGGGGAGGGGCGCCAGACTCGCTGGCAGATCAAAGCATTGTTGGATTGCGGCGGGTAGCACTCATTCTTCAGCGATGAGCTTGCAAAAAGGTTGGGGCTTGCACGGCTACCTGGGAAGCCAACTACGGCCAAGTTGGTGCAAGGGCAGCTTAAGTGCGGACTGCCTCTGAAGCCTTTGACAGTCCGTCTGGGCAAGCAGACATGCAAGGTGAACTTTCACACGTGCCCGATGGATACCTACAATGCCATTTTGGGGCGTGACTAGCTGCATCGGTAGAATCCTACTGTGGATTGGGTGTGCAGCCAAGTGAAAGTGAAGAAATGTGGAAAGAGAATTGTTTTGCCGTCGTGGGCGTAGGAGAAGGACTCCAAGGCAAGAAAGGTGCCATAGTTGAGTTACGTGCAGGTCATGCGCTGTTAGCACAAGGGTGACCAAGTGCACCTCGTTTGGGTACGGCAAAAGGTAGTAGTTGAATAGGTAGCAGTGTTGGCAGCGGAGGCAAAGCAACAAGAGGGAGAGCAGAAAAAATCACAAGTTGCAGAGCTATCGGAAGGCATCAAGGGAGTATTGGAAAGCTACAATGACGTGTTTCCGGCTGAGCTGCCAAAGGGTTTACCACCAAAGCAGGACATCGACCAGAGAATTGAGCTTGTTCCTGGAGCAACTCCAACGGTGCGGGCTGCTTATCACATGAGCGATAATGGGCTAGGTCAGCTAAAGAAGCAGTTGGAGGAGCTGACAGAGCATGGGTTCAGTAGACCGTCCATGTCAGCCTACGCTGTACCAGTCCTCTTTGTGAAAGAGAAGACACGGGAGCTGCGGATGTGTGTGGACTATCGCACACTAAACAACGTAACGATCAAGAACCGGTACCCACTGCCAAGGGTCGAGGAGCTGTTTGACGAGCTGAGGGGAGCGCAATACTTCAGCAAGATTGACTTACGCTCGGGATACCATCAGATCCGGATTGCGGAGCAGGATGTGGAGAAGACATCGTTTTGGGCACGATACAACCATTTCAAGTACCTCGTGATGTCGTTTGGGTTGACCAATACTCTTAAAACGTTCATGAGCCTCATGAACAGGATCTTCCACCCTCACTTGGACCAGTTCGTGGTGGTGTTCCTTGATGACATCCTCATCTACTCCCGAACTCTATAAGAGCATTAGCAACACCTTCGGCAGGTGTTGGACATTCTTCAGAAATAGAATCTGTTTGCGAAGCTCTCCAAGTGTGAGTTCGAGAGACAAGAGGCATAATGTGAGCGGCAAGGGTCTCTGCATGGACCAAAAGAAGGTGGAACCAGTGAAGCAGTGGCCGACACCAAAGTGCGTATGTGACATCCAGGTCTTCCTGGGTTTTGTCAATGACTACTGGAAATTCATCCGGGGGTACGCTGAAAAGGGTGCGCCGCTGACTCAGCTACTACGGAAGGATCACCAATCAGATTGGGGCGAACAGGAGCAGAATACCTTCAAGGAGCTCAAGGCTGTAATGTGTTATGCTCCGATCTTGGTGCATCCGGATTCATCCAAGAAGTACGTCATGGCGACGGGTGCAAGAGACTATGCCATTGGGGCAATGCTGATGCAAGATCACGGGAAGGGGCCGCAGCCAATTGCATAAGCGTCGTGCAAGTTGCAAGGTGCCAAGCTAAACTACATAATCCATGAGAAGGAGATGTTGGCGGTGATCCGTGCGTTCAAGCACTGGAGGTGCTACCTTGATTCGCGACGCTGCGTGGTCTTTACGGACCATTACGCCCTGAAGTACCTGAAGACGTAGCCAAACCTCAGTCATCGACAAACTTGCTGGATGGAGTTTCTTGAGGGGTGTTTTGACTACGAGATCCAGTACAAGCCTGGGAAGGTGAACCCGGCACATCCTCTGTTGCGGATGCCGGACTTGAGCCTCAATGCCATCTCAATGCTGATGGGATCTCCAGTCATGCATAGCCTGTTCAAGCACGGCTATGGCATGGACAATGAGTTCACGAGTGGTACGACAAAAGACGTCATGTGGGATGGAGTGTATTGGCGAAGGGTTCAGGAGCGAAGGATTGTCGTGCCAGACTATGCGCCATTGAAGCAGTTGTTGCTGGAGGAGGCGCATGACACCCACTACTCGGGTCACTTCGGCTTTGACAAGACGCTCAAAGCCTTGGCACGCCAACACTCGTGGTCTTCAATGGCGAGTGACTGCAAGAGGTTTGTGAGTAGTTGTGATGTGAGCAAATGCATCAAGCCGCTAAGGACCAAGCCACCAGCAGAGCTGCAACCATTGCCTGTACCAGAGAGGCTATGGATATACATGTCGCTCGACTTCATTGGCGGGTTGCCTGTGACGCAGCAAGGCAACAACACAGTTTTGGTGGTGGTGGACCGGTTTTCCAAGATGGCACATTTCATTGCATGTCCTCAGAGCATCACAGCTGCCACGACAGCTCAAATCCTCCTCAGTCATGTTATCAAGCTGCATGGAGTGCCGCAGTCAATGGTCTCAGATCGTGATCCACGCTTCACTTTGTGATTCTGGAGAGATCTTATGGAGAAGCTGGGCACGTGGGTGCAATTGACCACATCATACCACCCACAGAGCGATGGGCAGACAGAGCGCACTAACCAAACATTGGAGCAGATTCTATGGAGCATGGTCCCACCGGATGGTGAGGATTGGGAGGAGAAGGTCGGAGTGGCAGAGTTCACATACAACTCAGCGGTGTCAGCATCAACAGAGAAGTCACCATTTAAGGTGGTGTACGACCACCAGCCACTAAGCCCAACCGCCCTTGCTATGGAAACATCTCTTCCGGCTGTGCAGCAGATTGCTGAAGGGTTTTCCACCACTTGGGACGTGGTGTGGCAACGGCTATTGAAGGGATAGAAGCAGCAGAAGCGGCAGGTTAATTAGCATCGCTCTACGGAGGAGTTCAAAGTGGGAGATCAGGTGATGCTGAATTTTGGTAACCTGCAGCTGATGGGAGGAGGACGTCCCAAGCTGAAGCCACGATGAGTGGGTCCGTTCCTCATTCTGGAGAAGTAGTCGTCCATCTCCTAAAAGCTGGAGCTACCAGCTCACTACTCCATCTATCCGGTGTTCCATATCTCCCTGCTTCGTGCCTATTGTGACCCCAATACCTTCTTCCAGGGTAGCGGGACAGCTCCACCTCCTACTGTTCAGGTTGAAGGAAGTGAGGTGTTTGAGGTGGAGAAGATTTTGGCTGACCGCCAGAGGGGACGTCGGCGTGAATTTCTGGTGGAAGCGGTACCCCGCGGAGCACAACTCTTGGGAGCCGGAGGCCAACTTCCATGTAGGGGGTACCAACACTGTCCTCCAGGAGTATCTTAGGCGCGCCGGGACGTCACGCCTCCGACGAGGGGGGGGGGATTGAATGTAACAAAGTACCCCTGTTTTTGTGGCATACATTGGGCCACGTCTGACTTTTGGGGGACTGTGGGTGATTTTCCAATTTTTGGAAATCGTGCGAGCGGTCGAGCTCATCTCCGCTCGACCGCCGATGCAAGGAGGAGGTGGAGCGAGCAAACTCACGCCGGTGTGTGGAGTACGCCAGCGCAAGGGGGTGTTTTGCTTGTAGCTGCAAGCGCACGTTCCAAACATGCAACCCGAGGGTTGCGTTGACGACTGGCGTACCGGTGACACTACCCGCCGAGGGGTTCTCTCCGATGGGAGCTCCGACGACGGACCCGGTCAATGGCTGCAGCAAAACCGGTGACTGCGATCTTGCGACGGTCGCAGTTCTCTGGTGGCGTGTACAACATGGCGACCGCACCCACCACCGAGAGTCATACGAGACTAACGCGGCGGCTTGACTAGAGATGAGACTGACTGTCAATCTCGACGATCGACGGCCGGGGACTTCTCGCACAAGGCACTAGGTGCAAGTGGGGCACCGAGTTCAGGTGCAAGTAGGGCACCTAGTACAGCTGCTAGTAGCTTGTTGTAGCAAGCTAGGAAAGCAGTAGGTTGAGGCCTGGGCTAGCCGGCTGGACTGTATAAATACCCTGTACTCAGTTCATTCTAATCAACTTGCATTGGCTAGGTCTGGTTTCCAGACTTCTCCAAATCTATCTTTCTGCTGCGACCGTGTTCTCCACACACTAAAGCTTAACCTCTTGAGAGCACAAGCTCTCACAATAGTCGTTTGTTAACCATTTGAAGCCAAACAAGTTGCGTTGGATTCGCCTTGAACTTCTCGATTTGCTCAAGCGCGAGCCTCATAAGCGCAGGTGTGGGCCTCGTAGGCGCAAGCACAGGCCTCTGGCATGCAAGCGTAGGCTTTTTAGGCGCAGGCACTAGCCTCGTACACTCAAGCGCTGGCCTCGTAGGCATAGCACGAAGGTACAGGCGGGCCTTGTAAGCCTAGATGCGGGCCCCCTAGATGTAGGCACAGCCCTCCAAGGTACAAACGTGGGCCTCATAGGTGCAGGCTTCGGCCTCGTAGGCGCAGGCACGGGCCGTGTGGGCATAGGCGCGTGCCTCGTAGGCACAGGCCTGGGCCTAGTAGGGGTAGGCACGGGCCAGGTAGGCGTAGGCTTTAGCATCCTAGCCGAAGGTATGGGCCTCATAATTTTAGGCATGTGCCTCGTAGGTCCAGGCGTAGGCCTCTTAGGAAAATGCGCGGGCCTCGTAGACAAAGGCATGGGCATCATAGGTGTAGGTGCGGGCGTTGTAGGCGCAACCGCAGGCCTCTTAGGCTGGGACCTCAGAGGTGCATGCGCAAACCTCCTAGGTGTAGGCGCAGGCCTCGTATGCGCATGCGCAGGCCTTTTATGCATAGCTGCAAGCCTCGTAGGTATAGGTGTGGGTCTCTTAGGCACAGGCCCAAGCCTCGTAAGCGCAGGTACGGGCCTCATGGACACAAGCGTGGCCTTTGTAGGTGCAAGCACAGGCCGTGTGGACCCAGACGCGAGCCTCGTAGGTGCATGTGTGGGGTCTCTTTGGCATAGGCACACGCCTTGTAGGTGCAGGTGCGGACCTCCTAGATGCAAACGTGGGCCTCGTAGGCATAGGCGCAAGCCTCCTAGGCGCAAGCGCAGGCCTCGTAGGCACATGCATGGGCCTTATAGGTGCAGGCGCGGGCCTCGTATGTGCAGGCGCATGCCTCGCAAGCGTATTCGGGGGCCTCTTACGTGCAGGCGCGGGCCTACTTGTCGCATGTGCGGGCCTCGTAGGCATAAGCTTGGGCCGCGGAGGCACTTGCGCGGGCCTCACGGGCGCACGCATGGGCCTCGTAAGCGCAGGAGCTCGCCTCGTAGGCGCAGGCGCCGGCCTCGTAGGCACAGCCGTGGGCCTTGTAGGCACAGGCCCAAGCCTCTTTGGCACGAAAACGGACCTTGAAGGCACAGGCACATGCCTTGTAGGCATAAGCACGGGCCTCGTAGGCACAGACGTGAGCCCAGTAGGCACAGGCACGGTCCTTGTAGGCGCATGCATAGGCCTTGTAGGCGCAGGCGCGGGCCTCGTAGGCGTAAGCGCGGGCATCGTAGGTGCAAGCGCAGGCCTTGTAGGTGCAGGCGGAGCCTTGCATGCGCAGGCGCAAGCCTTTTAGGCACATGCACAGGCCTTGTAGGTGCAGGCATGGGCCTCGTAGGTGCACGCACGGGCCTCAAAGGCACAAGCGCGGGCGCCGTTAGCGCAGGCACAGGCCTCACAAGCACGGGCGTGGACCTCTTGCCCACTTTGTGTACATTGGCATGCAGATGACTCATGGCGAGACGCGACGCTGATGGAGTGTCGCCCGGTGGAGCGAACCCACGCTGAGGCCTATACGTACTTTGCTAGAGCCTCCTCTCTCCTTCATGCTCAGCTACATCGGCAGACCTCCTCGGCAGTCGTGCCGCCGACAGGCAATGTCACTGCCCTTGCTGTCTGCGCATGTCCAGCACTGCGCTTGACTACGTTGCTGCGTTCACTATGCTATGTCATACCTAGGGTCCAAGTTTTTGTGATTTTCTGACATTGTTGGTACTGGGGGTTAGCGTAGACGTAGCCTGGGTTTAGGCAGCCATAACTCCTCGCTGCTGTTTTTCTAGCTGATTCTGACTGCACAAATGCGTGTGCAACGTGTGCATTATGGTATGGTCCAATTTACAAGCAAAACGGACGACGCCCAGGTTTTGGGCTGTCGGTCGACTGGCAAGGCTCACCGAGAAAACCCTGCCTGCCAGAAAATAGGTCTATTTTCTGATTGGCTGGTTAGCTGAATGACAGGCTCTACAGAGCTGGGGGGGAGCTAGAACTGGGAGGGGTCTCCCGTTGTTGCTCATTCTTTATCACTAATCAGTCACTTCCAGTTTTCAGCTAATTTCTGGCGCTAACACTGGCGCGCGCATTTCTGAGTAACAAATCCAGAGCACTCAGACTTAGACTCTAGATCGGTAGGTTGAGGGGGCAGCAGACTAAGCAACGAGCGTGGAAGCCCGCACGCTACATCAACAATGCCACTGCCCCAACCTGCGCTATAGCATAGCTTCCAACTGTGTTTTCTTGTGTCAGGAAGAGCATATGACACCCATATCCGGTGCAGTCGGTTGTATGGCAGGGCTCACTAAGGAAACTCCATCCGGGAGAAAAAAGTGAAATACCCGAGTGGCTAGTAGACAGAGTAACAAGCATCAGAGAAGTGAGGGCCTTGGCTAGTAGTGAATGGGTCACTCAGTGAATTCTTGATTTTAACTCGGTCATTGCTTGCTTTCAACTGCGCATCTGGCGCTAACTTTTCCTTGCAAGTTTTCCCCCTCACAACCTATCAGCCAGCACGGCTCAGTCTAGCTTACCTACTGATTTTGGGCACGAAATGCCACGCACTTTAGTCCAAGTGCGTGAGGTGGCAGAAAATAGCTTCGTCCAGACGAACGCAGCAGCATCCTTCACACATGCCATGTACATGTTTATGGTAATATGCACGCCGTGTCCTCTTTTGCTACTTGTGAAGTTTCCATCTGCGGAGCAGAGGGGGTGTTGGTAATAGTGTAAAAGTACTTACTGACAATGAAAGGACGAATGTCCACAAGCCTCCACACACACACACACACACACACACACACACATACACACACACACACACACACACACACACACTTA
>SZWC01000764.1:228198-239789 GCA_023375785.1 Penium margaritaceum | reverse complement strand
GAATGTCCACAAGCCTCCACACACACACACACACACACACACACACACACACACACACACACACACACACACACACACACACACACACACACACTTATGTAGGAAAGTGAACCAACATGGCTACAGCACATAACAAATGGTGTTCAGAAGTAGCTACACACTCATGTAGACCGAGCTCACTTTTTACTCAGCCGATGTTGCTTCTTCCATTCATGCAGCTTGAGGCTTGTGCCAGTGGCCTTTCTGGCAGCTCTATGCAAATCTTACATTGACCACACTCGTTGAGTGCTTGCAACTTTGAATGCATGCCTACATACCCTTCACGATGATGTAAAAAGGATCTAGCATGCTTGTGTTGTTCTTAACTTTGTAGTTGGTTTTTCTCTCGGTCATTATTCTGACAACAGCCGCTCTCAAATGTGTCCAATGTTGGTTTTCGTGCATCTCTCATTGTACTCTGTTGTGTCCTCCCAACTTGTGTACATCGGCGTGCAGATGACTCATGGCGAGACTCGACGCTGCTGGAGTGTCGCTCGGTCGACGCACGATGAGGCCCACTCACCATTTGCTAGAGCCTCCTCTCTCAGACGACGCACTCAGCTGCATCGGCAGGCCTCCTCGGCGGTCGGACCGCCGGCGGTCACTGCCAATATAGATGCTGTTTGCATGTACTCAGCGTTATTTCTGGTTGTGGCATTGTATCTTCAGCATCATGCTGTGCCTACGGTCCATGTCTCCTGCTGTGTGGCCCTGTTTGGCATCACTGACTATCATAGGCACTGCCTGGGTTCGGGCAGCCATAACTCTTTGCTGCTATTTTTCTAGCTGATTCTGACCGCACAACTGCGTTTGCACCGTTGGTATAATGGTATGGTCCAATTTCCAGGAAAAACGGACGACACCCGGGTTTTGGGCTGTCGGGCGTCTGGCAGGGCTCACCGAGAAAACCCTGCCTACCAGAAAATAGGTCTAGGACTATTCTCTCATTGGCTAGTTAGCTGAGTAACAAGTTCTGCACTATTGGGGGGAACTAGAACTTGGAGGGGTCTCCCATTGTTGCTCATTCTTCATTCCTAACCAGTCACTTTCAGTTTTCAGCTGCTTTCTGGCGCTAACACTGGAGCGCGTGTTTCTGAGTAACGAACCCAGAGCTTCCAGACTTAGACTCTAGAGCAGCAAACTGAGGGGGCAGCAGACTTAAGCAATGAGCGTTGAAGCCCGCACGCTGCATCAACAACGCTGCTGCCTAGTATCTCCAGCTTGGTATCAGAGCTAGAGCATAGCAGCAGCAGTAGAAGACTGGCGTACAGGTGCCAGACAACGTTGGCAGACCCCCATACGCGCCAGTACAGGGGAAATGCTGCCGGAGTTTTTCCGACAGCATTTACCCACCTGGTGGCGGCGTCAGATTTTTTCCCACGACCACTGGGCTAGGGGAAATGCTGCCGAGTTTTTTTTCGGCAGCATTGACCCCCACGCGTGACGCAAGGAGGTGAGCGGCAGGCCGCGTCCAACACTTGCGGGTAACGACGCACGGTGCAATGTCACCGAGGTGTAGTGACTAGCACAAGCAAGCAACAGTAGCAGTTTTTAGCAGCGGTAGCCGCAAGCAAAGGCAGTGAGCAGTGGCAGCAGCAGCTAATAGCAGCTGCATGCAGCAGAAGAAGCGAGCACCTGCAGCAGCTTGCAGTAGCCCACAGTAGCAATAGCTTGTAGCTGAAAGCAGCACCGGCAGCCAGCACCAGCAGCCCACAGTAGCATCAGCAATGGCAGCAAGCAGCAGCAACACCATCAAGCAGTAGCGACAGCGAGCAGCAGCTGCAGCAGCGAGTAGCAGCAACAACAATAGGCTGCAGCAGCCACAGCAACAAGTGGCAATAGTAGCCAGCTATAGCAGCAGTAGCAGCGAGCAGCTGCCGGCAGCAACCAGCAGCGGCTGCTGCTGCTCGCAGCCCGTAGCTTGCCGTGAGCCACGAGCTGTGGGCAGCGAGCCCGTTGCTCACAGCAAAGAGCGGGCTTGCTGCCCGCTGCCCACAGTGAGTAGCGGAGCCCACTGTCACAGACGAAAGATAGAGAAAAAGAAAACAAAATAGAAAAGAACCCCGACCCACCAGCTTCTCTGCCGCGGCTGCAGCAGCTGCCATAGCTGCTGCAGCAGCCACAACAGCCCGCAGCAGCAGCAGTAATTGCTGCTGCAACTACAGCCGTAGGAGCAGTAGAAACAAGAGCAGTAGTAGCAGCAGCAATAGCAACAGCAGCAGCTGCTGCAGCAGCAGCTGCAGCAGCAGCTGAAGCAGTAGCAGTAGCAGCAGCAGCAGCAGCAGCACCACCACCACCACCACCACCAGCACCTGTAGCAGTAGCAACAGCAGCAGCAGCTACAGTAGCGACCCTAACAACCGCCGCTCCTGACATCACTGCTGATGTCATCAATACAAATAAAAGGGGGGGAAGGGGTCAAAAGCCAAAGGGTGGGCAGGGAGTCATTTGTAGCAATTGCCTTGCAGATAACACGGCGGCAGCTGCTGATGTCAGCCGCACAAAGCTGATGTGACTGCTGACATCAACAACAACAAAAAAACCACGGGGTACCAAACCATGGCTGGTAGCCCCCATGGGGAGGAGTCCTCCTCTATTGGGGGGACCCCAAGCCCCCCTTTCTTGCAGCGGCTGCAATAGCAGCATCAACAGCAATAACAGCAGCAGTAGCAGCAGCAATAGCAGTAGCAGTAGTAGCAGCAGCATCATCAGCAGTAGCAATAGTAGCGGCAACAGCAGCAACAGTAGTAGCAGCAACAGCAACAGCAGCAGTAGGAGCAGCGGCAGCAGCAACAGCAGGAGCACTAGCAGCCTATGGCATCATTGGCGGCAACCCTGACCCCCTGGCTGCTTTTCAGCAACAGCTCACCGCCTTGACGCAACAGCTTGCAACGCTGCAGCCATTAGCCTCCGAGACTGCCACTAGTGCGCTGCCACCATTCATCCCTCCAGGGCACGCTAGCTCAGCTATGTCTGCTGCCACGCACTACCTGGCGCAACAACAGACTCATCGCTAGCGGCAGACGGTGACCTCCGTCCTTGGCCCCACTCTTGGCGCCGGCCGCAGGCAGAAGGACTTTGAGACGCCGCCGCCGCCGCTTCAGGCCGGCGAGCAGTTACGGAGCTGGGAGCTCAGCTTCCGGATCTAAGCGCAGGATGAGGGACTATGGGCATGCTACACCCTCCCGTATGACCCCACCCTGGCCGACCAGTTGAATGACGCTGGTCATGCCGTACGTACTCTAGTCCTTGTCGCTCCGGCTTCCCGCCTTGCCCTAGAGCCCTTCCTCAGCGACTTCACCACTGGCGCCACCCCAAACCCTGCAGCCGCATGACACGTCCTCACTCGTCCCCATCGCCTATCCAGCGAGGCTGCGACCAGCCGCCTGTTGTGGGAGTTCAACTCCCTGCACATGGGGGAGACCGAGACGGTCACCGCCTATTGGCAGCGGGCGGAGGACATCCTTTGTCGCCTCGGCACCTTTGCCCCACCCCCTCTTGCCGCACTCCTTACCATCAAGGGCGGTGCCACCGCCGTGTACACAGACGTCTTTGTGTACTACTCTCACACCGTCCTCTCCACCATGGTGGCCTAGGGTACCCTCATGCCCTGGGCATACGAGCTCTTCCTCTGGATTGAGGAAGCTCGCCTGGAGTCCCAACTCCAGCGTACAGAGGCTCTCGCCTCCCATGCCGTCGCCTCCCCCTGCACAGCTACCTCATCGTCTTCCGGGAAGAAGAAGCGTCAGAACAAGAAAGGCAAGGATTAGCAGCAGCAACAGCAGCAGCCCTCGACCGGGTCCAGCGGTGGCGTTTTGGTCTGCCACAACTGTGGCCAGCCCGGGCACGGGTGGTACACGTGCCCTCTACCGACAGACGAGGGGCGCGCGTCATCACCACCATGCAACGCCAGCGGGAGCGTCATCTTGCCTCTGCCGTCGTAGCTATCGGCGGCTCTACCGCCTCGGCCTCGTCCAGTAGCTCCACCACTCCGGTCGCTTCGCCAGTCCAGCCGACACCAGCACTGCAACCGCACCATCGGCAGCCGTCGGCGCATCCGTTTCCTTTGCCAGAACAGTCCTCCTCGTACCCGGGCTCCGGTGCCATCACTTCGCACTCAGTCTACACTCCCGGGCCGTCCTCCCGTGAGTGCCAGCTAGAGCAGTTCATCGCGCTCCAGCCCGACCTGCCTCGTCCTCCTCCCCACAGAAATGTGAGTTGCATCACCTCTTGCTCTCCTGCCCAGCCTTGCATGACTGAGACTGAGCTGCGGTCGTGTCCCGTTTCCTCGTCTGTCTCGTCGTCTCCCATGGTCTCCTCAACCCCTTTCCTTGACGACGTTGCGTGGCTTGACGATTGGCAGTCTCGGTTCGCACCTCCTTCCACCGCGTCTGCGTCCCTTGCTTGCTGCCATGTGATCGTTAGCGATCTAGCGACCCCGGTCCAGGATCCTGCTGAGACCTGGATCATCGACTCCGGGGCCACGCATTACATGACGGCCTCTCGTAAGGCCTTTAGTATGCTCGGTCCTGTAGGCGATGTCTTCGGTGTCCGGACGGGATCCGGACAGGTGTTGCTTGTCCGTGGTGTTGGCGTCGTTCGTTTCCGTGGTCCTGCCGGTGACGTCTTTTTGACCGATGTCCTCTTCGTCCCAGGTCTCGAGCTCAGCCTCTTGTCCGTCACTACCCTTGACCGCATGAGCATGGATGTTTTGCACTCGTGAGGTGTTGGCACTGTGTCGTTGCATCCGTCTGGTCTTCTCGTACTACACTCCACCGCCCGTGGCAACTTGTGGAATGTACCTCGCCTCTCCTCCTCTCCTTCCGTCTCCTCCCCGTCGGCCGCCACATGCCATGTGTTTGTCACCAGCATGCTCTCTCCTCAGCATACCCGCCTCTTGCACCGCCGCCTGTGCCACGTCCACTCTGCCGCCGTAGATATCATGCTACGCACCCAGCTGGCCAAGGGCCTTGACCCAGAGACTTTCCCTCTCGCGTGCCCCACCGAGTGCATTGATTGCGCACAGGGGAAGATGCACCGGCCCACGTACCCTTTGTCTTCCTCCCGTGCATCCGCCCCTCTCGCGTTGTCCATTCGGATGTCATGGGCCCTCTCTCCACCGAGTCTGTCGACGAGCATGGCCGCTATGTCCTCACCCTCATTGACGACTATTCTCGCTACTGCTGGGTCTTCTGCCTTCGGCAGAAGAGCGATGTTGCCCGAGCCATCCAGGACTGGCTTTTCCTTGCGCAGCGCAAGTGTGGCCGCTCTCTTTGCCGCTTTTGTTCTGATCGCGGTGGTGAATACATGGGTGAGACCAAGACCTTTCTCGCATCCCGCGAGATCCACCATGAGACGTCTGCGCCCTACAAGCCCGCCCAGAATGGTGGAACCGTACCATGGTCGACGTTGTCCGCACCATGTGGGTCGAGTCAGGTCTCTCCTATGGCTTCTATTTTGAAGCCATGGCCTACATGACCTGGGTCTAGAACCAGATTTCCCACGGTCCCCTTCCCCACCAGTCCACGCCGTACCAGCATTGGTGCGGTCAGCGCGCTGACCTCCGCCCATCCCGTGTCCGGGGCTGTATGGCCATTGTGTGGTTGCCCACTCCACAGCAGGGCAGCAAGCTCGTCCCTCGCGGATGTCCCTGTACCTTCCTCGGTGTCTCTCATTAGTCCAAGGCCTGGCGCTTCTGGGATCCCTCCCGGCACTGCATCTTCGAGTCCTGCGATGCCCTCTTCTTCGAGGGCCGGTTTCCTTGCAACCTCATTCGCTCCGGCTTGTCCGTGTCTATCCCGTCCCGTGGGGGAATGGTGAGTCCGTCCCCCGTCCTGTCGCTTCCGGGTGACACATCCCTCAATCCCTCTGAGCTGGCAGCCCCAGTCACATCCGATGGTCCCTCTTGGCCAGCAGCCCCAGTCGCGTCCACTGGCCCCTCTGGACTAGTAGCCCCCGTCGCGTCCACTGGCCCCTCTGGGCCAGCAGTCGAAGTCGCGTCCACTGGCCCCTCCGAGCCGGCAGCCCCAGTCGCGCCCACTGGCCCCTCTGGGCCAGCAGCACCAGTCGCGTCCACTGGCCCCTCCGAGCCGGCGGCCCAAGTCGCATCCACTGGCCCCTCCGAGCCAGCAGCTCGATTCACGTCCACTGGCCCCTTCAAACCAGCAACCCCAGTCGCGTCCACAGGCCCTTCCGGGCCAGTAGCCCCAGTCGCGTCCACTGGCCCCTCTGGGCCAACAGCCCCAGTTGCACCCGCTGGCCCCTCCGGGCCAGCAGCCCCGGTTGCATCCGCTAGCCCCTTTGGGCCAGCGGCCTCGTCTGCCTCCATGATTTCGTTAGACTCAATGCCATCGCCTGCCCTGCCACGCTACACACGTGGCCCAGGCGGCAGCCTCTGACCCAGACCGTCCGTGAGTGCGCAGACCGTTGCACCGCGCTCCGTGGCGCCCCGACCCCCCATAGCTCCACGTGTCTCCTCCACTCCCACGGTCGTGAGTGGGACCCTGGCACCAAGGCCCTCGGCTTGACAACCTCCGCCATCATTGAAGACCTTCACTCGGGCTTTGCACTAGGCTACGTCATGCTTCATCACGAGCATCGACACGCTGGCGTGGCTGCACTCGCGCGCATCTCACCTAGGGCTCGAGATGAACACACTCTCTCAGTCCGCTCCAAAGCACGCCCGGAGGACCCAACCACCCTATGCGAGGCACGAGCCTCTCCTGAGGCCGCACACTGGGATGCTGCCTCCGCCGATGAGCTCACTGCCATCCAACAGCACCACGTGTACGACCTCATCGACCTTCCTCCAGGTCGGAAGGCCATCGGTGCCAAGTGGGTCTTTCGGCGCAAGTGGAAGCCCGACGGGTCCTTGGACAAGTACAAGGCCCGCCTTACACCCAAGGGTTTTACCCAGATTCCTGGGGTCGATTACGACCAGATCTTTGCCCCAGTTTGCCGGTTCTCCACTAGCCGAGCGCTCTTCAGCCCCGTCGCCCAGCATGGGTGGAAGCTACATCAGATGGATGTAGGTAACGCTTTTCTCCATGGCTCACTGGAGGGTGAGGAGCTCTACATGGTGCAGCCCCCGGGCTTCGACGATGGCATTGGGAGGGTCTGGCGGCTGCGAAAGGCCTTCTATGGCGTGAAGCAGTTGCCTCGGTGCTGGAACCAGAAGATCAGCAGCACGCTCCTTTGCGGCGGGCTCCAGCGCTGCACCGCTGACCCCGCATTGTTTGTCAGTCCCCGAGGCCATACTTTTGCTGCTGTTGTGGTTTACATCGACAATCTCCTCATTGCGTCGCCAAACACGACTGCCATCCAGCATGTTAAGGACTTGCTGTACGCCGCCTACCAGACGAAGGATCTTGGATCTACCAGAGTCTTCCTCGAAATGGAGCTCGAGCATGATCGCTCCCAGGGCGTCCTACACATCCACCAAGCCGCCTTTGTGCAGACTCTGTCCACCCGCTTTGCGGAGGACCTGCCACTCGTGCCGATCGCATCTTCACCCATGTCACGTGATGGCCTGTGAAGCTGAAGAGTCCTGACCTAGCTGTTGTGGGGGAGCCAGTTGACGTGACCACGTACCTGCGAGTCATCGAGTCACTGATGATCCTGGCGACGACGACGCGCCTAGACATCGCGTTCGCCGTCAACCTCCTGGCCCAGTTTTATCAGTAGCCGCGTCACCTCCACTACGAGGCCGCGATCCGAGTACTACGCTATGTCGTCTCGACTCCTCGGCGAAGTATCCTGTTGCGCCGCCAGCCGTCTGTTCTCACGGTAGGCTACACCGACAGTGACTGGGCCGGCAGTCCGGACGGTAAGAGTCGCACGGACAGTAAGAGCCGCACAGGCTGGATCTTTCTGATTGGCGGCACAGCTGTGTCCTGGTGCAGTGGCAAGCAGGGATGCATTGCACACCGCACTGCTGAGGCTGAGTACGTCGCTCTTGGCTCAAGTGTG
Organism: Penium margaritaceum; assembly: GCA_023375785.1. NCBI lineage: Eukaryota > Viridiplantae > Streptophyta > Zygnematophyceae > Desmidiales > Peniaceae > Penium > Penium margaritaceum. The sequence continues at coordinate 231,782 of SZWC01000764.1, read as the reverse complement.
TGTGAGAGTGTGTGGCTGCGTTGTCTGTTCTCCGAGTTGCGTCGGTCTGTCGCATCCATCACGATGCATTGTGACAATGAGAGTGCCATGGCCATCGCCGACAATGACGGTGTGCATCACACACGCACAAAGCACATCAACGTCGAGTATCACTATGTGCGTTCGTTGTTGCATGTCGGCAGCATCACCATCGTGTCGGTTGAGACAACAAAGCAGTTGGTTGACTTGTTCACCAAGGCACTGAAGCGCGACTCCTTCAAGAAGGCTTTGAGTTTGGTCGGCGTGCGTCTGTGAGTGGCTCTCTTTGTCCCTGCCTGCATTTCTGCGTGGCCTGGGGGAGTCTAGTCATTGATTGTGTCTCTGCCCACACATGTGCACAACGCCAGTGATTCATGGGGGAGTGTTGGTTTACGTGCATCTCTCATTATACTCTGTTGTGTCCTCCCGGCTTGTGTACATCTGCGTGTAGATGACTGACGGCGAGACTCGACGCTGTTGGAGTGTCGCTCGATGGAGCCCACGCATGCTGAGGCCCACTCACCGTTCGCTGGAGCCTCCTCTCTCAGGCGACGCGCTCAGCTCCATCGACAGGCCTCCTCGTCGGTCGGGCCGCCGGTGGTCACTACCACTGCAGATGCTGTCTGCATGCATCCAGCGTTGTTTCTGGTTGTGGCATTGTGTCTCCAGCATCATGCTGTGCCTAGGGTCCATGTCTCCTGCTGTGTGGCCCTGTTTGGCATCACTGACAGTTGTAGGCACTGCATGGGTTCGGGCAGTCATAACTCTTTGGTGCTATTTTTCTAGCTGATTCTGACCGCACGAATGCATTTGCAACGTCGGGATAATAGTATGGTCTAGTTTTAAGGCAAAACGGGCGACGCCCGGGTTTTGGGCTGTCGGGCGTCTGGCAGGACTCACCGAGAAAACCCTGCCTACCAGAAAATAGATCTAGGACTTTTTCCTGATTGGCTGGTTAGTTGAGTGACAAGTTCTACACTAGTGGGGGGGGGGCTAGGATTTGGAGGGGTCTCCCATTGTTGCTCATTCTTCATTCCTAATCAGTCACTTTCAGTTTTTAGCTGCTTTCTGGCGCTAACATTGGCGCGCATGTTTATGAGTAACAAACCAAGAGCTCCCAGACTTAGACTCTAGAGCAGCAGACTGAGCGGGCAGCAGACTTAAGCAACGAGTGTGGAAGCTCACACGCTGCATCAACAACGCTGCTGCCCCAACCTACTATCTAGTGTTTCCAGCTTCCAAGATGTCCGACCTGGTCCCAAGGGTGGTGTTGAGCTCCGCCTTGTGCGTGATGTGTGAGTGACGCTTGTTTCACCACGTGAGCAAAGAAGCCCACTACACTCACAACATACCATTCTTGCTACCTAGTGTGAGATCTCTTTCATGGCATGGATGGCCTCGCTAGTACTCTCTCCCCCTAATTCGCTTCTATTGGCTACAAAACGATTCTTCACAAAGGAAGGGGAGGGAAAGGGGGAGGGAGAGTCAAGGGCAAGAGGAGAGGGGAGAGGGAAGGGGAGAGAGAGAGAGAGAGAGAGAGAGAGAGAGATTTGAAAGGGGGGGAGGGGGGGGAGAGCATGAGGGAGGGAGGAAATAGAACACATTATTAGACAGGGATACTTCTGACATAAATATGTTTGGCCCTTTATCCCTGCGAAAGGTGTCTGCTTCTCAGATAAGCATGCGCTGGATTAATGGCCGCAACGCAGCACAGTCATATCTTCCTTGTTGCAAAAGCATCCACTGCAGCCAACAAGCAGTGTGCATGGAGGTGTGAGGGTGAGTAAGGTCGCCGACTGTCATTTGAATGAGTGCCATGACAGGGCAGACGTTTGCAATGTCTGGAGAGGGATAAGGATGAGGACCCAAAGAGAGCACACTATTGGACGAGGCAAATCATGGTTGCCAAAAGAAAGACAGACTAGCATGAAGGCACGGCATCGGCACCCTTATTCAAGTCAAAGATCCGTCAGTTCTGAAGGAAACAGGCCCCAACCACCCTCGCAGCCTGGATTGGAACAGGATTCCAGCAGACAGGAAGGCAGGCGAGGCGGACGAGCAGATTATTGGGCAGACGGAGCACTGTGACACACGCACTGTGGTCAGTTGAGGGAGCGCTGGGTGATGCCTGCGCTGCATCGTCACACGCAGGCGGGCCTGCCTCCCTTCACAACACACTTGGTGGGCGAGGCGCAACGCACAGCAGCGCATGGATCAGTCACTGGGGGCTCCTTCGGATCTGCAGCAACAGTCACAAGTAGGGAAATGGTAAGGGAAACTGGAAGGGAAAGGGTAGCCATCAGTGCGATTGACCGTCATTGTTGGTGCTGTATCAGTCCCAGAGCTCCCCACTGATGCCCACTGCTCCCCACTGCTTCCTTACTGTGGTTGCTCTAAGTGCACAGCCGAAGAGTGCGCACAACACCAAAGTGGAGCCATGTGCACCATCGGCCAAGCTGCAGCACCTTCTCAACAGCTCGTCACAGCAAACAATGTGTTGTTCCCTCCACAGTAGAGTGCTTGCATACAGCCTGGGCCAGCTGAGGACTTCCGCCAGCTGGAAGACATCAATGCCGTCAATTCCAGCTGGCAGATACCAGTTGACAAATGCCAACGTCAGTGCCACGCAGCGGCCTCACACCCAATCTACGGGGACATAGCTCCCCGGTGCCTTCCAAAAGTCCCCGCCCTGACTCACCATTGCAGTACCGGCCCGATCTGCCGCGGGGGCACACACACTTTGCCACGCCGCTGCTGCCGTCGCACACGTAGATGGCCGCACACATCACCGNGGGGGGGGGGGGGGGGGGGGTTGGGACTGCCTCCGCCAGTGATCAGCTCAGTTGCATGACGATATGTGTGAGTATGAAAGGGGAGGTGTTGGGAGCAAAGAGGAAGCCAGGGGCAAAGCACAGGTTGGGGCTACCGAAACACAGTTTTAGGTCACAGAAGGGATTTGGCAGCAGGCCTCACCTTCGATGCACACGCCCTTGCGCTTGATGTAGCCGGTAGGGCACCTGCACACGGCCTTGCCGCCCTTGACGGTGCACGTGGAGGGGTACGGACAGGTGGTGGCAGCGCAAGGGTTGGTGGTTGGCGGGTCTTCAGGGTCTGCAGGCGAACGCCACAAGGGAGAGTGCAAATTGTTGGTGTGTCAGCACTTGTTGAGGAAACCACGTTTTCAACGCATTGCAACACACATAGCTCAACCAATGGGCATCCATCCACTGGGCACATCCGCGTAACCAAAATTCACTGGGACATCCTCTCCCAGAATGGTCATGACGGTGCAGGTCAATGGCCCACAAACGTCACTCTGGACTCTGGGCGCATGCAGTCAAAGGGACTTGGGCGTGCGTCAGCCCAAGAAACAAGTCTTCACGCATGCCAAACCAATGTCTGGGGGGGGGGTCGGGTCAGGTCAGCCTGTGGGCACTCACCGGTGCACCCGTTGCCTCTGGTGCTGTCGGGGCACACACACTTTGCCACGCCGCTGCTGCTGTTGCACACGTAGATGGCCGCACACATGAGCGATGAGCATGGGTCTGCAGTGCTTGACATTACGG
>SZWC01000764.1:202248-216474 GCA_023375785.1 Penium margaritaceum | reverse complement strand
CCCCCCCCCCCCCCTGTGCCCGTCGCCTGATTTTTATGCAAGATTTGACACTAAAGTCGTGGTCATCCTATCGTCGCCAGAGAAGCCTGGCGCCCCTAAGCTATGGCTAAGCCAATGTGGAGAGAGACCATTGCATGGTAAACGACCATGCGTTTCCTCGTCCTACTGTCAGTTATTTGCATCCTCTTCGTGGTGGTTGTTTTTTACTCGTAACTTGGTATGTTCCCTTTCTCTTTTTGTTTTGGGCAGTGTCATCCGACGATGAGCCCGGCAAAAAAACACCAAAATGCACACAGGTCGATGGCGCCTTCCCGGGTGGAATGGAGTTCAAGGAAATGGCCGAGTATTGTCGGGCCATGGACGAATACCTCATCAAGAACTGCATGACTGTGCGTTGGATGTGGAGTGAGTCAATGAGGTTCACAACATGATGTTCCCAGTTGAAGGACAAGGAATGCCCCTGGATTTTGCGCGTCCACTTGGGTACCCAAAGTGGGTTGGTGAAGGTGTCCAAGTGGAGGGACGGCCATGACTGTCTTCCTGGTGTTGGAATCGGCTGTGGAGATCGGGCAAAGAGTGTAAAGTGGTTGTTCCGTCACACCGCTGTCACCTTGCAGAAAAACCCATGTGCAGATGTAACTAGTCTTGAGGCGGTGGTTAAGAAGGTGACCGGGAAGGATGTGGACCGGGGCACCTTGTACCACGACAAAACAGCGGCACAAGAGAAGCTGCTAGGTTCTCGAACCATGTCATGGTCTTTGTTTCCTGCGCATACGCAATAGGTATGCACTGTGTAGTTGTCCCCACTCTTCCATTATGTTTTTTTATCTTAGAAAAGCCTACCGCCATGTTTTATTGGGCTGCCTGCGGTTCATGAGACTGTACCGCATTGCGCACGCTGTCGACGAGGCAATAGAGTGCAGCATTTTCCACCGGACGTTTTTGGCCCTTGGCGCGACCGTCCTTGGTTTCTAGCACTTCTGCCGCATCCTCATGATGGACGGGAATTTCTTGAAAAATGGACATAAACAGACGTTGCTGTTGGCGTAGTTTTTCAATGCCAACGATCACGCATATGGCATGGGCATTGGTGCCCACAGAAAACGAGAAGTATTGGACCTGGTTTTGCTTCCACCTCGCCATTGCCTACCCAATTGCAGTAGAGTAGGGAAGTACAATCATCAGCGATCAAGAGAAATGCCTCATGAACATGGTGGGCAGCAAGCTACCGGGTGCCATGCACACTTACTGTACGTGGCACCTTTGGCAAAACGTCCAGCAAAGGTACGACAAGCTTGCTGGCTTTTGGTGATGGCGTCTGACCCACACGTCTAACTGACGCTAAGTTTCAGCGGTGAGAGGAAATCATGAGGTGGTAGTACCCGCGCTATGCGGTGTACTTGTTTGGTAGCGTATGAATAGGCGGCCCATCTGACACAGTGTGCACACGACGTCAAACGACGTCGTGTGCCCCATCTGACACAGTGTGCACACGACGTCAAACGGCTTTGAGTCCCTCAATGCGTGCATCCTAAGAGTACGGACATTGTACCCCTTTGTTTGTCTCCACCTTTGTGTGGCTGCAGCGCATGATGGTTAAACATACAAAAGAGGGAAGAGCATGCAAGGGTGACCTGGCCCCAAATCCGAAGGTCCGACTACTCAACGCATCCGTCTTGTGCAACGAGTACGATGTCACGGTGGAGGGGTCCCACATGGCTATGGTCGTCCAATGGTCGTGCAGTTGCGGGGCATGGAAAGAGTTTGGAAAGCGTTGCGTCCACGCCTGCGCAATGCTACTCGATGGAGGGCAGCCCCCAGAGCCACTGTGTAATGTCGGCCTGACAAAGATGGCGTTCCAGTGCACCTACAACAACCCCATGCCAAGTGTGGACCGAGCCACGCTGACTTCGTTGGAAGGGGTCATCTGGACGCAGCCAGGTCCACGACGTGGTTGTGGAAGGCCACAGAGCAAACAGTGGGACCGCAACAAATGCCGGAAGGCGAACAACATCTACCAACGGTGTGGCCTGAGGGGCCACACCATGTCCAAGTGCGATAACCCAGCGGCAGTAGCATTAGCAATGGCAACAACAGAAGCAGAGCTATAGATGCGGTTGGAGAGAGAGCAGAAATTGCAGTACGTACGGAGGCATTTGCCGAGTGTTGGCCCATATGTAGCATCCAGGCAGAGGCAGAGGCAGCCGAGGCTGTAGCAACAGTTGCAACAGCAGCATCAGCAGGACCCACAGGAGGTACAAGAAAAGCAAAGACAATCGACGTCTATTACCAATCTGCAGTAAGAGACAATCGACGTCTCAGACGACTACGGTCCCGAGTACGACATAGATCAATTTCCAACATATGACAGTGGAGAGGAGGAAGTTTACGACCTGAAACGCTTCATTTTGGATGAGGATTCTGAGCCTGAGGACCCTGAACCATACTGGTGGATCAATGAAGAGGACGGCATTAGGCGCAGAAGAGAGTCCCTGGACTACACCCACCAGCGGCTAGCCACGATGGGCATGCCACATGGCGGCTGGGATGATGTCCTAGGGGGCTACTACGACGATGAGGAGAATGAGGGGGTCTGAATGGTACGTTAAGTGCTTCTCTTTCTCCATGTGTTACACTACAATGTGCTAGACTACATTGTCTAACAAACTTGCTTTTCATCTGTCCATGGTGTGCAGGAGAAGGGAGTGGGACTCCACAAGGCCTTGCATCATTTTTGCCCCAGGAACTTGTGAAGAAAGAAGACACCAAGTACAGAGGACGGGTCAGATGACAGGTGGCCATCACTGTGTGGAACGTTGGTGAAGGGAGCTCAATAGGCAGTGTGGGTGTTTGTAGTGGTGTTTGTCATGTTTTCGTGGTGTAAGACAGGATTTGGATATTCTATCAAAAGTTGCCATGGAAAAAAACTGTGGTACACCCATCCCGGAGCATAAAGTGCAATTATTGGAAATTTTGCTCATTATCTTGAACGCACATAACCAGCACACCAACTAAGCGTTTGCCATGGACTACCCATCAGACTATGAGCTCTCGTTTTTGACTGGTTTCATACTTGGCATCAGTTCAACGTACTTGGTTTCAAAGATATGGGCCGGCAAAATGCTAGCACACATCATTAAGATGTACATGTACCCAGGCCACAAAGGCCAGGTGATGGGAGACATAGTTGAAGAAGATGTAGATTCAACCGGGGAAGTCATTGATCCGATCAGTGACATATTCTACGATGCAGTTGAGTAAATCATCGACAACGCATGATTTGCATGTGCGTATGGCATTCCTATGCCAGTATGTCATGCAGGCCAACTCTGCCCTGCCTGTGAGGTCATGATGTGGATCTGTTCACTGCCACCCTCCCTTCAAAGCCAGTTAGTGAGTGGGATACCGGGACACTACATGCCCGTGTAGATTCTATCTACATGTAAACCTATCTGTGAGGATATACTAATGATTCTCAATGTTTTTGTTACCATGTTCACTCAAGTGCTATTCTGTACTTGGTGTTGTCCATGGTCTGGTTTTAAATTGTGGACACCTCATAAACAAAGAACAAGACAAGTTAACACAGTGCTCATATGGTATGAAATGCCTTATTACACTTTCTTTTTTACACATTTAGGCAAGTGTGATAATGTACGTGGTGTTGTCAGGAGTGGTTGTTCTGACTTCATGATGAATGAAAGATGACACAACTTTATGGAAAAAGTACATTGTAAAGTGGGTACCTCATGAATAAAAACCAGGAGAGTTGAACCAAGACACCATGGTGTTACATACGCGACATGGTGATGGGATGCATATGCACCCACGGGTGCTGATCACTCTTGGCGTAGAGAGGAAGACTAGTTGGAGCCTGCATGCCCATTATACAAAACATGGTGTGCGGACTGGGTGGTGCACAGTCATGCATGGCATCCCACTTAGCCTTCACTTGGCGCCAGGCAGCTTCGGCCTAGTCCCATGTTAGTTTGAAGGGAGAAGATATGTCCACACCCCACAGACTATGTCGAGTGTGTGGGATGTCTCCCTAGCCATCCATCTGAGGTAGAGGGAGGTCTACGTACATCGGTTCCGTCACTTTTGAATAGGGCTCCCCCTATCGTGCTGGTACATCCAAGAATGGCACACTTAAAGGTGAAAGGTGCGAACCGAATGGTTGTTAATGTTCAACTGCTGTCGCTTCACACATGCAGCAAAGCAACACTTCACACCATTATGAGCGTGGCAGTGGCCGCTGAACCGCATGATGGAGCGGTCGCCAACCGTCTAGCTAATAACCAATCGCGTTGCTCAGCGGTGTTGTTATAATCGACTTTACTCCAAGTAATCGAATAGACTGCTACAATTTTTTTGGCGAGTACGACAAAATGTCGTGTACAAATCGTGAGACCCAACAGTACGTTAGCGTTTGTGTAATGGCGATTAATTGCCAATACTTGCTCTGGGTATGTGATGTTGACAATTAGGACAATGTTGTAACATACCCATCGTTTGTGTCGATAGACCAATGGTGTCCACTGTAAGAAATAAAAAGAAGGTTGTGTCCATAGTCAAAAACGATATGTCAGTGGTGTCCATAGTTGAAAACAAAATGACAGCACTGCCCATGTTTTTTCATCGTGTGCGCAAAAAAAGAATAACATGACATGTGTATCCACTATTTGATCAAAGTATTCAGTCGCGAACGACCTGCATGTCCGAAAGAAACATGGCACGTTGGCAGGCTGTCTTACTAGCAAGTGGTTTGTTTTGTTGTTTACCTCGGATCTATTGCGGGGGTGGGTCTGAATCGGGTTTGGCTGCCGAAACAAGGGTTTGATGTAAAACTTCCATGCAAGGAAAAAGGACAAGAGGGGTCTGAGATCTCCCCTGCGATAAAAGGGAATCTGCCAAGCCCCCTACCGTGGGGCGTGGCAGATGGCCGGACTAAACAAAACCCTTCAACCTCGGATGTGTTTTGGGGGAGGGTTTGAATCATGTTTGGCTGTTGGAATGAGGGTTTGATGTAAAACTTACAAGCAAAAAAAAATTTACTAGAGGAGTCCGAGATCCCCCATGCGATAAAAGGGGAATCTGCCAAGCCCCGCCACCGCGGGGCCTGGCAGATGCCGGGCTAAAATAAACCATTCACCCTGAATGTATTTCAGGGGAGGGTTTGAATGAAGTCTGCATTCCGGAACGAGGGTTTGATGAAAAATGCACGTGCAAAAAAAATTGACAAGAGGCGTCTGAGATCCTCCTGTGAAAAAATGGAATCTGCCTGTCCCTGCTACCGCGGGGCCTGGCAGATGCCTGCGTAAAAAAAATGCCCTTGACCCCAGATGTAAGGGGGGGGGGNCATTCACCCTGAATGTATTTCAGGGGAGGGTTTGAATGAAGTCTGCATTCCGGAACGAGGGTTTGATGAAAAATGCACGTGCAAAAAAAATTGACAAGAGGCGTCTGAGATCCTCCTGTGAAAAAATGGAATCTGCCTGTCCCTGCTACCGCGGGGCCTGGCAGATGCCTGCGTAAAAAAAATGCCCTTGACCCCAGATGTAAGGGGGGGGGGGATGGGGTGGTGAAATCCAGTTTGGATACGGGAATGAGGGTTTGATCCAAAACATAGATGCCAAAGAAAGTTGCAAGGGGGGTCCGAGGGTGGAGGGTTTGAGTACCATCTGCAACGGACAGGCTGTCTTGTCAGTACATAATCCATCCATACACAGGGATGCGTTCTAGCCAAACACAATTGCAAATTGATTAACTTCTTGGACCTCTGAAACAGATCAATTGGCTGTTGCAATCTGTTATCTGGTTTGCAACGCGTAGCGGGGAACACGTTGACAAGCAATAGAAAATGTCACATCCCTTGAAACTAGCATTCGTAACATTTCAAACCAAGCACTTAACCTTCCATGTTACACGTACGTTAGCCAATGGTATGCTTGTACATCGTCTCATTTCTGGTGCTATAAACAACTTCAAATTTGACAAAAATAGGAAAGTTATATCAACCGTGCCCATGATGGACACTAACCGAAGGCATAGCTGCCATTTTGTTTTTTACCACAGGCACTGTTGTCATTTCGTTTTCGACTATGGCGACCGCTGACATATCGTTTTCAACTATGGAAAACGCCATCTTTTTGTTTTTAAAAGGGTGAAATAGCCCAGATACCCATGAAACGCAAAGTGTAGCTCTCATATGCCTATCGTTATGAAGAAAAAAAAGCATCCGCTCGTCGTTTGGAAGAAAAGCAACCATCCGCCCGTCGCTCTCTAGGAAAGCAACCATCTACCCATTGTACATTCACTTATCAAGGTCTACAGGTACCTACGTTATATGTGTTGTACGTTGGGCACGCTGTTACTTTTTTTCTTCTGAACTCAATTTTTGCGTCTCGTTTCCGCTTTCCGTACAATGAGACGCTAATGGCCTTCAATGCAACTGTACATGTCTACACATATCTATTGAGATGACTGGTTCGACGATCCACTCGATCACGGACGGAAGGGGTAATTGCTTTTCCTTAAGAATAGAGCTCTTCCCATGGCTTCGAGGATGCTTCTTCCATGCCATGCTGACTTTACGTACACACGTAAAGAATACGATGGATGAAACACGGCCTGCATGAGCAGATGCCAGCCTGGTTCCCAAACCTGCATGTGCGGAAATGGAGGCGCTCCAGTCAGCTCTGTCCCCTGTCGCACGAGTGTATTGCATGCGGATTGTGTGCATAACCCGTCCACGTACGTTGTAATGGTCCCTGACATGCATTGGCAGAAGTGAGCTTCAGCGTGAGCATGGACGGTGGGTAGCGACCGTTCCCCCTCCTCCCCACAGAGTGTTCATTTCACTTCGGCTTCTCTGGTGCACAGCTGCGACGATGGCGAGGATTGGTGTGTTCGCGGTGGAGCGTCAACATGGCGCTCTCTCTCCTGATCAAGCGAGGTGAGTCGAATTGTAGGATATGTGAGCAATACATTGTGCCCAGAAAATGCCAATGTACCCATTCTTGGTGCAATGGCGCCCAAGACCCGGGACAGTGCCCGGAGGGCAGAGGCGTCTGCCTCTTCCCGACCGGTGCGTACAGATTCCACAAGGCCGTCCACTCGCCCACCCCTCTTATGTGCCAAGGCACTGCGTCATACAACTCCTGCGCTGTCACATCCCCTAGGCCTACTTACACGAGGACGGGCAATCTCCGCCGGCCGGGGCGGGTTGCCCGTGGTGTCTCAGTTTCACGTGCCACGGTTGCTACCTCCCCGCCATGTTGCTTCGCCGACAACAGGCACGACAACTCTGTCTGGTCCTTTAGACCCAAGGCGGCACAACCATGGACGGCGGAACCCACCGACGGCGACGGGGTGGTGTCCCACTGGCGTGGATGTGGCGACGCCGGATGCACTACCCGCTGAGCCGTCGCCTGCTGCACCACCCGCTACGCAACCTGCGGCACTACGCGCTGTACGACCCGCTGCACGACCCGCTGCACGACCCGCTGCACCACCCGCTGCACAACCGGCTGTACCACCCGCTGCACAACATGCTGCACAACCCGCTGCACCACCCACTACACGACCCGCTGCACGACCAGCTGCATGACCCGCTACATCACCACCACCCGCTGCACCACCACCTGAGCAACGCACCTATCGGCATCTCGAGTGTGGAGTTCTTCCACCGCCGGTTCCATCTCAGCCCCAGAGTCCGGCAAACCATGTTTTCAACCGTGAATCAGGTCCTGAAGAAGACTCTTGTTCTAGCTGAACAGAGATCAGGACTATGAGGAGTGGGAAAGACGATTGGAAGATGAAGTTGCGGAGAACATTCAGTTGTTTCGGATGGAGCCAAGCTCCCCGGACCAGACTGAGGCTCCACCTTACACACCGTCCTGGGCAAGGCACCGTGTTCTGTGTCTCAGTGGCTCCACTCGTAATATGTGTCTTCCGTTCTTTTGCGTCTTTTTTTTTTCATGTGGCATCGCATGTCCACTGTACAGGATGTGCGGTCTTCATACTTGTTTACGCACATGTTGTCGTATGTCGTCTCCTGCTTGGTGCCCGCCCACAGTTACGAACCCGCTATGACATGAAGTCAATGTTTGCCGAACTATCTGTCTTGTCCTTTTCCATGTACGTCAGACAGCTCCCCCTACGGCACGACGAAGAAAAAAAAGGCAGAAGGTGACGAGCTCGTCGAGGGCAAAACGTTCCACAACATGGCAGCCTGCAGAACTGCAATCGAGGACCAAGCCGTAGCAAACCACTTCGGCCTTCAGTGGGTGCGCAGCGAGCCTGGCCGGATTGAGGTACACTGCGTGGAGGCTGTGACACGTGGCTGCGCGTGGAACGTATGCGCGGTTGTATCTTCCAAGCCGGGGGCGGTGAAACTTTCTATGTCACTGAAGGCCACAACTGCACCCCGACTATTGGCCGTGGGAGCCCCGCCCGAACCACCAAGTAGATTGCAAGGTACATATTGTCGCAAATGGCGCGGGATCTGACAACACCTCTGGCGACGCTGAGAGCCATCATTAAGGAAGCCGCGGGAATTCAGGTGGCCAAATGTACGCTGTACCGTGCAAGATCACTGGCCCAGGGCCAACTCATGGGTGCAAAGGCAAAATCATGGGCTATGTTTCCTGCACTGTGTCAAGAGGTATGTTGTACCGCAGGTCCCGTATTGCTCTTCACCTCTGGTTTTCCTTCCCCGATGGAAAGTTTGACAAATTTTGTGTTCGTGGGCGTCCGGCTGAAACGCGTTGATCGAGCAATGCATGCTGTCGCGGAGATGGATGCACAAAACAAGTTCAAGTGGGAATTTGTGGTGCCTGGGGCCACCCGCCTTGGATGGGACTACTTAAGGAGGATCATGACAATGGATGGCACCTTCATGAAGAACGGCTACAAGCAAGTGATGCTGGTCGTCCAATTTTTTTACGCGAACGACCATGCATGCCCCATGGTCTGGGCACTGGTGTCTACTGAGAACGAGGAAACATGGATGTGATTTTGCAAGAATTTGGCACGAGCTTACCCCACAGCGCGTTCTGCAGGTGCAATCGTTGTGTCAGACAGAGAAGTTGCAACGAGACTCTTGTCACGGCTCCTGCAAAATTCCTCACAGTTCTGCAGTTGCACGTGACAACGATGCGTCATGGAGGGGCCGTCCATGGCAACGGATTGTGGCCCAATGAACGTCCGGCGGCATGTAGATCTCACCATGGGAAGTTGTGAGTGTCGTCGGTGGCGCGAGTTTGGCCAGCCTTGCTAGCATGCCTGTGCCTTCATGATGGAGGTGGGTGAGGACCCGAATGCGCACGCGAGCCACAAGCAGACATCGAGGTATTGGACCCTTACCTACGGCAACCCCATGCCCTCACTCTCCGCCTCTGGACTCTACCAACCTGCACCGTCTGGCTGGGGGTAACCAGGTCTGCGGCGGGGCCGTGGCCGTCCCAGGAGTTCTTGCATGGAGCGTGCGCCGCCACGTAAACGGAACTTCATCTGCCCGAAGTGTGGCCGTAAGGGTCACACAAAAAAAGAGGTGTCCCAACCCAGCTGCACCTAGGCCTCACGAAGCAGCAGCAGCGCTAAGAGCAGACCGTGAAGCTGTGGCAGCATAAGCAGGTGCACGTGCAGATAGAGAACAAGGGGCAGGGAGAGAAGAAGGGACAGCAACCGACAACAGTGAAGCGCCGGACTACAACCCTGAAGCAGACCCAAGGGGGTCCTCAACAGACGAGGAGGTGGGAGAGGCAGCCACAGACGACCTCGACGACAATGTCTCTGACGGTGGCAGTGAGGACTCCATGGGGTATGCGACGGAGCCAGAGAACGGACTGCTCACATAGGAAGAGTACGATGCTGAAGGTGCCAGACTCATGGAGCAGTATGGTGCACTGGAACATGCCGCATACGGTGATGTAGGAGAAGAAGTGGCAGAAGATGATGCAAGAGCAGAGCATGCGGATGATGAGGCAGAGGAAGAGGTGGGGAGCCACGCAGTAAGAGGCATGGATGCACTTGGACTTCAATGCGAGTTTTTCCCCTACTCATGTCCATAGGTTCATGTGCACCTCTTCAGTTGATTTCAAGGCCAAGAACACTCTGCTAACAACAATGTCATGTCACTGTGCAGGGGTATAGTGGAGTGTTCGTTGGCCGCAGCCCAAATCTAAAAGCACATCCAAGTCTTGAGCGAACGGTGTACTCCGCATGGGCAGTGGCCGGCCACAATGTGTGATGACTATGCTAGTGTGGTTGTGTTAGGGGTGCTTGTGAATCCTAGGCCATTGTTTCCTTTGAAGAGTGTCAAGTCATTTGCATTGGAAAACCTTTCCAAATCCACGTTCATGCCCTGGTGAAAATGAAAGTGCAGAATTGCGTTGCCCTTACCTTGTCGCAATACTATAGAAAGGAAAAAATGTACTTTACTGTAGTCACAAAGAGGTACCCCATGTTTCATTACAAAGTATAAAAGCATGCAACAAAGGCATTTGTACTTCTCTTAAACATTTCCACCAAGTGTCCATGGAGTGCACGCTGTCCGCAACAACACTACCTATGGTAACTTCGTTTTTTGTATGGAGCTGGCACATGTTACTTGCTGTCAAGGTTGCATACGGAATGGATGCATTTTGAGGTCAGGCTATACTACAGCACGTGCCCTCAACCCTCTGACATAGGTGCTCTACCGGACTACAAACCAGAAGAATTGTTCTACGGTGCTGTTGAAGAAGTTGACGAAGGGATGGTCATTAATCCTGATCGTGCACATACTTCTAGCACATCTGTGCACTTGTGCCCCAAGTGTGACATCATTGGTTGGATGCACAAGCTACCCCCACAAGTGCAGTAGTGGATAGTGAACGGCAAGCCTGGTCCTTATGAGTAATGTTTAGGCTGCATACACTCTTGCAAACATTATCCAAACCTTTGCTTAAAATCGTCATTGAAATGGTGGAACACGAGGATTGGTGCTATTCATGTTTCCCATGTAAGAAGACACCAGGCACATGAGTACAACAAACTATGGGAACATCCATGGGCTACCAGGTACAGGAAGTATAGAATGATTGTTGCTTGTAAGTGTCCTACCAAGTGAAGTCATAATGTTTACTACACACCTTCGTATGCACAGAATTCTATTAGTCACGATCGCTATGTCCAAAGTTGTCTGTGAATGAGACGTACAGCCAGTGTTTCATGCTCTGCAACATTTCGTCCATGAAAGTGTGAGGGACATTTCATATGCGTATGAATACAGACCGCAAAACAACTATAATACTGGTCATTTCAGGTATGGAATTTCATGAAAAAATAAGCAATGTACCCGGTCGTTCACGGGCCTACATGGTCATAGTCCGGCGCAGCATAGAGGACTGCCATGGCTGGCATGGCTGCCCATTTGCCATGCCCAAAGTTGTTAGTGACCAAGACATACTTCCGCTATGTTCCATGACCTGTAGCACTCATTTCATACACATGTGTTGGACTTGTCATATATGTGTTAACTGAGACTGCAAATGTACAAGAATACCCAGGATTTCATGTATAAAATGCCATGAGAAAACAAAAAAGGTACCCGGTCCTTCACTGGCCTAGGTGGTTCAGAGTTTGGCACACCATAAAGGATCCCGATGAACCCAGGGCTGCCAATGTGGTGGGCACCAGATAGGACGGCAATGTGGCAGCTTCCTGCACATGGTGTGGCACATGTTGAATGGATCACTTGGAGGGGGCCCCAAGTTCTTGGAGTCACAGAGGCTCTTGATGTTGTTCCATGTGACCCATGCATCAAACTGATCCATACGGGGGCATGGAGGAAGTATTTCACCCCATGGACCAAACTGAGGGGCATCTAGACCTCCATCCCACAACTGGAGCGGCGGCATGGGACGACCTCGGAGCTTCAGCGGATCCGAGGAAGACATGTTTCCACGTGAAAAGTGTGCCAATGCAGGAGACGTGCAAACCACAGAAGTCGTGACTTGTAAACTTTGGAAGAAGCATTGGTTCATCATTGAAACGCGTCTCGTACCTTCTTTGTCTTGTGAAAAGTTTCCCGGTCTACAATCTCGCACACCACAGTGGGTCCAGATGGACCCATGGCTACCAGTGAGGCGGGCACCATGCCGGACGACGATGCGGCGGTTTCACACCCATGAGCCAACACATGTTGTATGGGTCAGCAAGACATGGGCTGAGACCATTTGAGTCCCATATGTGCTTGATGTTAACCCACAAGACCCACATATAGGTCCATGTGGCAGGCATCATTGACATCTCCCGCCCATTTCTCCAGCGGCGGCAATGGTCGACCCTTCAACGACAAGTGGTGCGAGGACGCCATGGCCGGGTATCGAATTTAACGTAATGAACGTGAACTTGCAAGTGCTGGCCAGTTAAAGTATGAACTGAAACTTTCACCTCGGTTCATGCTACAGTTAGGCTTGTGCACGTTTTCGACTACGTCACATCAAATGTGGCCGTTGTCGCTGGCGAGGTGGCCGTTGGCGTACTGCTTTTTCAGCGACGCTGATGAGGACCTGCTCTGATGTCACTCGCGGCGCGATGCCATTCGTTGGAAAGATATCCGATGACGCGTGTCTAATGCCTTCACACACGCATAGCATTCATGCAAATGGTGCAAAAACTTGCAACATTTTACGTCGAACCTAGGCCCGAGATAACATGGTTTGTGCAGAGCATTTTTTTACAACCTGCGTCTACCGAACCTCCACTGGTGGTTTGGACATGTACCGGCGGTTGGGCATATGGGTTCCGCTCAGTCAATTCTCGGATGGGTTATTTCTTTTAACACATGGGGGGCTCGTTGCTTTCTCGCTCGGTGTTGATACCTGTGTTGTTTCCTACGGTCCATTGATACCTGTGTTACTTTGTACGTGACTTTGGTACATCAGCTATACAGTTCCGAAAACTGGGTATATGGTGACCGAACCCAAAATTATATCGACCATGCCCATGATGGACACTAACTGAGGGCATAGATGTCAATTTGTTTTTTACCACAGGCACTGTTGTCATTTTGTTTTTGACTATGGACACCGCTGACATATCGTTTTCAACTATGGACAACGCCGTATTTTCGTTTTTTATTATGGACACTTGTGATCTATCGACCCAAATGATGGGCACCACTGTGTTTATACCCTTAAGATTACATGACATGGTATGTCGTGAGAAATACACCGGACTCGGATATGTCGTCTTTAGTATGGCAAACAATGGATACACAATTACAAAATGAAAGTGGTCTGTGTTTCCAATATCTTTTCCTGCACATACGGGCACAACAGCTTATAATTTGGATATGGTGGGTATCTAGTCGCTCAGTCCTATCCACAGATGTAATATGAATTGTTTATGGTTGGTGAATACACTCATGTAACAGGGACATGTGTGGAGAGCCCGTGCACTAACAAGTCTTTCATTGTGACTTTAAAGTACTAGTGTTGTGTCATAAGGAAAACCAACAAAAGACTTTATGAGGTGTGGGAATATTGGACGGCCGAGTGCACTAGTCTTTTGCTTTCTTTCCTTGGTGGTAACCGACTAAGGTGGGACTACCTCAGCACCAACACAATTCCATGACTTGAACCGACCATCCAACCGATGCTATAAAGGCAAGGATGGATATAGGCTTGAAAATTTTGGCCAAAAGGGTTCAATCAAAATAATTTAAACAATTGAATAATCTAGTGGTGAGTTAAACTGCATCTACTTTGGTTTTCTATTTGGGGTTGTTTCCTTTCCATCCACCTTTGGAAAACTTTTTACACAGGTTGCCTACCTAATGGGGACAACGGACCGTAGGGCCCACTTTTTGGTTGCAGGTTCACGGTTTCCCCACTTTTTTCTCATTCCAAATAAATGAGAAAACGTGCGCCCGGTACCTACATTGAACTAACTAACTCCGATACCCACTTTTGTTCTCTGCAGGTCAACCCTGTAAACACCGCGAAAAATCAGAAACGGGCCCTCATTTGCGGGCACCCACTCCTCGTTTCTTTCTCTCTACCACTATCATCTCTCGCATTTAATATCGGGCTCTGTCCCCTTGTCCCTGCTCACCGTCAATGATGAGAGGGGGAATGCGAGGGTGAGTGCTCAAGGCCATCGGCCGTTGCGACATCGCGGATTTGTGTGCGACCAATATCTTTGCCACGGTATGGATGATGGCAGAAATCAGTTGCG
>SZWC01000764.1:161056-186559 GCA_023375785.1 Penium margaritaceum | reverse complement strand
AGTGCGGCTGTTGCTTCTACCTTTGCTGCCTTTGTATGTGCTGCACGCGCACTAGCCAGCACCGTAGCCGGCAGAGCCATTCACACACACACACACACACACACACACACACACACACACACACACACACACACACACACACACACACACACACACACATGTGCTACCCAACTTAGGTCTCCCTACACACTAGCACATCCCACCAAGTGTTTGGGTCTCGACCATGAGAGGAGTGATAGACATGCGTACAAACCAATGTAAAGCACATCATACACATGTCAGACGACAAGAGGGTCTCCTCGTGACACTGGCGGTACCAGTGCCTAGATCTCGAGCGCTACGAGCAATCCAATAGGTGTCCGTATGCCGGCCATAATAGCATCATCAACCAACACACAGGATCATGGGGGGATCTTCTCCTAACACGGGCGCAACTCACCACGTGTACGGGTCTCGACCACCATGAGCAATCCAGCGCGCATGCACATGCCACAAGGAGTATAGCCACACACCAAGACACACGATCACATGGTCTCCTCGTGACACTGGTACAACCCACCAAGTGTCCGGGTCTCAACCAACAGAGTGCTACCATCCACATGTAGCTGTGCAGGCACGTGGCATGAGCCACACGCCGGCTGCTGTAGTATGCTCATAGCAGAGCATGGATCCCTCGCCATGCATCTCACATGACATCGTATCAGGTCAAGGTCCACACAACACTCCCCCAGGGCAGATGAACCTGGAGGCAAAGTCCTCGATGGAGATGCTGGTACTGTAGGTGAATAGATCTTGGGCGATAAATCATGTGGTCTTCCATCACACAAAGATAGCTCCCCCTCTCAAGGATGAGTCTGCTTGAATCCTCAAAGATGAAGTGGTGTACTTGGCTATGACTCTTGACATCGCTCCTACACCACATGGAGTGTACCAGTTCTCGTGTGACTGCCAAGGGTCCCAACTCACAATCTCTCCTCTCTCCGCTGTGTCGCGATGCAACCGTGTACGCTAGAGGAAAGGGAATGGGCGAGCAGCACGCAAGCGTGGATGAAGTTGCAGAGCTAGCCTTTGAGGCAATATAAAGTGCCCTGAGGCACAAGGGTGTAGCGCCAGAAGAGGAGGGCTGGAGTGACGAACCAAATCACCACTCGTGGCCAAAGGTGATGATGGGACACGTGAGTCGGGTGGATGAAGGTGCGTGATGGCAGTAGGAGAAGGAGGAGCTATGATGGAGTCGACAGAAATGAGGATGGTGGAAAACCAAAGGCATGCTCACCTCTCATGTGACAGTGTTTCCATCGGACGTCATACTCAGAGCTGGTACAAGGTCCTCCCAAAGTATGGGTGTCCCTGATGCTGGTGGCGGAAAGCTCGTGCTGATAGTAGTGATGCTCTCCTCCTCAGGGAATCGCTCACGCGCTGCCATCACCTCCCGATGCAGCATCACTACACGCTCCTGCAAGTCAGCGTAATCTGCCTCGAACATGTGGAGGTAGCCCATGTCTGCCTCGCATAGGATAAACTCTACCTCATTGGATGCTGCACATGAAAAATGCAGAACTCGTGAGTAGAGCTCCATCTGCATCTCTACTGCTAAAGAGGATGGGACCGGTGCTGATGCATCCACCTGGGGGTCAACCAAACCCATAATGTGCTAAGACAATGGAACATCAGATGCATCTGCAAGTGTCTCATCCACACCACAACTTGTGTCTGTCATACAAGGAGGAATAAGCGGTCACATGCCAAGAGACAAGGAGAGGGAGGAGTTGTCAGAGTCTGTGGAGTATGTGGAAATGTCGTCCGTGCAGGTGTTGCCACTCTTAGGGTCGATGTGATAAGTAGGGTCACCAACAGGTGAACATGAGATGGCAAAACTTAGCTCCTACTGACGAGGTGACTCAACCCGCGTGTACGGATCTACTCTACTATCCTCGACTACCGCTGTAGTGGACCCAAGTGTGAAGGACTTTGACTCAACAATGTCCGTCAAGGCAACTAGCAAGCATAGCTGGTGCTCATGCACCGTCTCGTCCGGAAGGCTAGTCACTGCCACCTTCTCGATAATGGAGTGAGGACCACCATCTGACTATGTCATGTGTGTTGCTGCTCCATCGTGTGTAGGGGAACCCGTGGACTCTCGGAACATGGGTGACTCCTCACGCTCAAGCTGGTCCTCATGTAGTGTAGATGGCATTGTGGAGCCTACTATGTCTTTTGCAGCACGTCCTAGTGAAATATTTTAGAACTGTTGCTCTCAAGAATGCCTCAACCTCTAAAAGACCAGCCAGCCAACTCTGCTCATGCACTACGACTGCTGTCGGGCTGGTGTGAGTCTCGTGCGCCAACACCCCCAGAAATCCATGTAGGGCATCCGGATCTGCACGATACTCCTGTGCCACGGCCATATTGCTACCCATCAGAGTCGCGAGTGGCACCGCCTAGGCTCGCGGGACCTACACTCCTTATGCAATCTGCTGTTGCAGAATGTCCGGCTCCTGTCCCATCATAGCTTTCGACCTCGATGACATGCACGTCCCAAGCACTCCAACCTCCACCGGACTTGTGTGATTCTACCACACACTCTCCCCCAAAAGTCTGATGGACGCATCCCAATCTGTACAGGACTCCTATACCACCGCCGGGCCGCCATCGGTCGGAGCTGCGAGTGGCACCGCCCAGGGATGCCATGCCTGCGCTCCTTGTGATGTAACCTAATGCTGTGGGAGATCTGGATCCAGCCCGGACGTGGAAGTCGAGGTTGATGACATGCAATTCTGCACCATGAGCGCCATGTCGGGATCAGAATCCACGTCATGTGCTGTCACCATATCGTTTCAATTTGCCTGAGCTGATGCTCGGGCACCACGGCCCGGCGTGAGTGCGGATCTTGTCGCTACGGTCACAACTGGTAATGCGCGGTGACCACACTCCCCCTTGACAGGTACAGCAACAGAAGCTGCGGAGGTAGAGGATGTATGAAAACCGACGCAAGCACCGCGTGTGGAGTGCTGACGCCCACGCTGCGGGGACACATGACTGGAACGACTACATGAAGACGTGTCATCGCGTGGTGGCATTGTGTTCGTAGGAGAGTGGAGGATCAAAAGGATGGTGGCAACCTGGGATTGGCTGGCAGATGGAGCTATAGGGAGACCATCAGATGAGGAAGGAGGAGAGGATGAAGGAGATGTGATCAAAGAGGCCTTCAGAGAACTAGTTGCAGAAGCACGCTAAGTGAAGACAAGGTCACAAGGTTGCTACACCATCTGTTTCAGGCCATGGATCTCGGCGAATATGGTCGCCAGAGGTTGAGCTATGGGATCTACCAACGGTGGAAGATCCGCATGCTGTGGAGGACGCAAGCTCCGAGAAGGCTGAAGCCAAGGTGGATGCCGGCTACAAGGGCGCGTCCAGCAGCGACGTCAACCATGAAGTCTATCACAAAAGTAATAGGAGGCAAATGTGCAAGGCACCTGCTCAAATGTCTACGCACTCCTCTCATGCACTCGACGAGGGATAGATGCTGATTACACCTACTCCCTGTGGTAAAGACCAAGCTGCGGGAGAGAATGAGACCAGTAGGTACTGTCACTCCTGGAGGTCACGACGTCAGGGTCAAGGAACGTGACCAAACGGGATGAGTTGCACCACCACAGTATGCCCGGATAATGGAGTCTGAGTAGCTGTGGCTACAAATGCTACTGCCACTAATGGAGCGAAGATTGCTCCAAGAACATAAGGGGTGGCAGCGACAGGTGTGGCTGCTGCTCCAAGCGGTAGACAACCCAGCCCTCGGAGATGACAGACTCGAATCCGTTGTCGATCCTACAGAGAGAACGGCGCACACCAACCCAAGGGCCCTAGGGAGACGCCGGTCCAGGACTTCTTGAAACGGAGATCGGCGCCGACAACACAATTCATTGTCGAGTCTAATAGGCAAAACTGCAAGTGCCCCTGCAACCGCCGCTACTGCTGCTACGGAAACTTTTGTTGCTACACTGGTTGTAGCTACTGCGGGTGTCGGTGTGATGCCGGGCTATTGTATGACCCGGAAAATGTTTGTTTTTTCTTCTTTTCCCTTTGTGACTTTTTTTTTACTTCTTTTTTTCTTGTCCTCAGCCCCTTTTTTTCCGTTGCCCTCACCTGCCACCTATTTTCTTCTCTTTCTCTTGCTCTCTCATCTTCTCACCCCCAATCCCCTTCCTTTTTTTTCCTCAACTTTTCTTTTTTACTTTCTATGCTCACTCCAGGTTTTCTCGTCACCCAGTTCTGGAGTGCCCCCTGGAAAGGGGGCAGGTTAAGATTGGGAGGGAGGGGGTAGTAAAAAAAGGAGGGTGCAATTTCAGGTCCTCCTCCCTCGCTCCTTGCTTGCTCACAAAGAAAAAGGGAAAGCGGGAAAGTGAGCAAGTGAGCGAGCGAGCGAGTGAGAGGAGAGGGGAGGGGGGGTCCTACCCCTCTCTCCGTCTGTCGGCCGACGAAGCCGACGAGCCACTCTGAGGGGCCCCTTGGAGGGGCTCAACGGGGCCCTTGGAGGGCCTCCTTGAGAAGGGGGGAGGGGGCAGATGGGACCGTCAAGCCCCCTTGGAGGGACCCCCCCTGATGGGGGTTGAGGTGGTCCCTCCGAGGGGACGGGGGCCCTTAGAGGAGGACTGCAAGGCCCACCTCACTACGGCAGTAGCAGCTGCAGCGGCAGGTGCAGATACTATGGTTGCTGCTACTGCTCCTACCTCTACTGCTCCTGCTACTACTGCTGCTGCTTTGCGCAGCAGCTATTGTTGCTGCTTGCTACTACGACCGCCACTAATTGCTGCTACTTACTGTTGCTGCTGCTTGCTACTACCACTGCTGCTGCTTGCTGCTCTCGCCGCTACAACTGCAGCTAAACGATGTTGCTCATGCTGTTGCTACTACATGCTGCTACTACTGCCGCCGCTGCTGTAGTGGCCGCTGCTGCTGCTATGTGCTGCTGCTGGTGATGCCGCTTTTGCAACGGCTGATGCGCTGTTGCAGCTGCTGTTGCTGCTGCTGCTGCTGCTGCGCGGCACAACGGCTGCTGCTATTGCTGTTGTTTCCGCCTGTGCAACTGCTACGAATGGTAGCGCTGGCTGCTACAACTGGTGCTGCTGTCGCTGCTACTGCCGGCACTCGTATTGTTGTTGTGAGCGGCTGCTCCACCCCCACTGCTCCTGCTACGTGGCACTACAACTACCTCGGCTGCTACGTCTACTGCTGCTACTGTTGTTGCCGCCGTAGTCGCTAATGCTGCTGTGTGCGGCTCACCGGCCCTATGACAATCATGTGCAATCGCTTCGTGCTCCCTAACACTACTGCCGGCGTGGCACCACGTGGCACGTTCTCTTTGCGTTCCGCTCACTGTTGCTGCTTCTACTGCTCACACTCCCCCTTGTGCTCTGATACCAAATTGGAAATTTTTAGGGCATGCAGGCCCATGCAAACACGAACATGAGCTCTGTGTGTGAGTGCAATGCAAGACGGTAAAAATTTGGCTAGGTCAGGAATGCATAATATGAAAGAACAAGGAGAGTTTACAAATGAGCACCTAGCGGGCTTATGTAGGGGCGCCGGCAGCTAGCCGCACCGAGCCCAGTCACCCCCGCTGAACCCAAACGAGTGAGTGGGGAGAACACACTGCATACACCACACGGACAACAAAAGTGGTCTCCTCGAGGCACGAGAATAGTTCTCTGAGTGCCCGGGTCTGGACCACCGAGAAAATACTAGCAGTGCTAGAAAAACTCGAAATTAGCGTCCAGACATCCAAAGCGGCTTTCTGAACATCGGAATCCCTACTACAATCATCGAGTCTCCTCATCGCACCGGTATAGTCCACCGGAAGCGCGGATCTCAAACCACCGAGAAAACTCTCCTGCATCCCAACAAGCCCACAGGGCTGCCAGAACGCATCGACCGCGTCTCGCCGGTACTGTCGTAGGTACCAGAGAGGTCTCAATACTGTCCGGAGGCCCGTCGTGTTGTCACGCCCTCCTCTACCATGTACCACCAACGTGGGTATATGGATAGTGCATTAGCGTCAGTCGTGACGGGTGGAAGCCACACAAACCAACACTACACATGATTGTCCAAGGGTCACAAAGACTAGACCAATCAGTGTAGGGTCTCCCAAGGTACCGGCACAAACCAATGTCTACGCGGGTCTTGACCACAGAGAGAGTGTACAACCTGTCAGAGGTAGTATGCAGTTAGCCTTTATGGGTCTCCCGGAGCACTAGCACAAACCACCAAGTGCCCGGGTCTCGACCACTGATAAAACTCTATTGAACATGCATGGATAAACTAGGCGGCAATAATGCCCCATATGTGTCAAACAAGGAGTACAGTAGCTACTTGAGATCCATCAGCACAAACTAGGAAGCACCCGCTACACAAGACTGTTTGATACAATCAGATAGCTCAAAGCCCATACACCAACACTCACCCTGGGCTGTAAGAGTTGTCAACAAGGGTAGCAGCTGTGAAGATAAATACTCTCCCCCTCAATGAGAGAATCCTGGGAATATGAACTCAAACACCTGTGTGCCCAGATAAGTATGCTTCCCTTGCATGCAGAAGGCCACAAAACTATCGCCTACAGGGAACTGTAAGTACCCCGTAGCTCAAATGATCCTGGTAAAACAATAAAGTAATGGCTAGACACGAGAGTGGCTCTGGATGTGAAAGCGTCAGCAAGGAAAGGGAGATGAGGCTGAGATAGCTACCGTGCGCACAACTCACTCATACACTGTCCAACACCCGTCACTCATGAGCTCGGGAGTAGGGTGAGAAAGGTAACTCAGCTTCACCTCACACTCCTGGGGGTTGCCAGAGATCCCAGCTGCTGGGGTCCAGGGTCTCATGTGTATGAGAACCTGTAGAAACTGCACATCGCATGGGTCACTGTAGGTGGTGTAGAAACTGTACACTCCAACGAACGCAAGCACCCCTACGCTGTGACCAACGCACCGTGGAGACGAGAGGCACAAAGACCCAGATTGACATGACCCTCCTAAGTAACTGTACGAAGCTCAAACTCTACATCCTCAAGCACCGCCATCACCTCACTATAAGTAGTGGACAAGGATTCTACCACTCTGCGGAACACAACCACCTCCATCTCTGCTGCTCGAAGCTGAGTGGCTGTAGGTGCCATGTCTCCTGAAGCAATATGTCTCAATATATCAAGGGATTGAGGCAAAGGACCATCAAAAGGACATGGATGCGATACAACCTCAAAGGTCGGAGGCATGCAAGGATCGGAGGTGAAGAGGGATGGTCCATGTGTAGAGGGGAAGGATGGAGGTGAGCTGAAGCATGTCCCAAGGATGTCCGGGGTGTCGTCACTGCTCACTATCTCAGGATCCCCACCGTCTGAGTCGCTATCCGAGGATGCTATGGAACTGGACTCAGAACCATCTGGAAAACATCCACTACGACCCTCTCTAAGCATGTCGGCCATCGCATCCTGAAGTGCACGTAACGAATCCTCTGCATTCCTTAGCTCACAATCTTTAGACATCTGTATGCAATCGCTCCTCCTCATGTACCTAGTGAAGATGTCACTAGGAGCATCCTGTGGTGGAGGGGTATCGCCGGATGATGTCTCTCGAATGGTAGCAACGTAAGTCTCCTGCACACTGATCTGATAGCAAATCTTGTCCTCCTCAGCTCAGCATCTCAGACAAGAAAGACTAGGTGCTGCCAACCTGGTGAAGGGGACGGACCCCGTAGTCACTATCATAGGTGGGCAAGACTCCAGTGCCCCCCCCAAGTTCTCAGACGTCAGAATGGTGTCTCTATCAGCTCTTGCACAATCACTGACAACCGAGGGAACAACAGACACAGATGATGCAGTCCATGCAGCTGAGGCTGCTGATGTGGCCAATGATGTTGATGCAGGTAAGACTGCCGATGTAGTAGATGATTCAAGTGAAGCTGGTGATGTCGATGTAGCTGATGCGGCTGATGTAGCGGATAAAACCAATGTTGTCTGTGCTAAAGACGATGTCAATATAACAGATGGAGGTGATGTCTAAGAGGGTGATGCTGGAGAAGATGCAAGTGTTGTCCCTGATGTAGAAGACGGAGCTGAGGATGGAATACATGATGCTGATGCTACGGCTGCTGGTGAAGAAGTAGATAGAGAAAATGGTGCTTTTGGTGCACTTGTCATAGTTGTTGTAGCTGGTGTTCTAAGCAAAGCATGTGTTGCAGGAGAGGCTGATGCCAATGTATCTGTGGATGTAGCACATGACACCGATGTTGCGGCTACTGGTGAAGAAGCAGATGAAGCAACTGTCATGGCCGGTGCAGACGGCACAACTGATACAGCTAGTACTGTAGAGGATGCGGGAAGCGTGTATGTAGACTATGTGGATGTGTCTGATGCTTCTACTACTGCTAAAGATGTAGGAGCTATAGAGGACGTTGGTGCTGGTGATGCACTAGGTGGGGCAGCTGGTGCAGTCATTGATGCTATACCAGCTGATGCAGCTGGTACTATAGAGGATGGGGAGAGCGTGGATGTAGACTGTGTGGATGTGTCTGATGCTGCTACTAATGTTGAAGATGTAGGATTTGCAGAGGACGCTGCTGCTAGCAATGTAACGGGTGGGATAGCTGGTGTAGTCAGTGCAGCTGTACTTGCCGATGCAGTTGGTACTATAGAGGATGTAGGAAGCATGGATGTACACTATGTGGATGTGTCTGATGCTGCCACTACTGCTAAAGATGTAGGAGCTATAGAGGACACTGCTGCTGGCAATGCAACAGGTGGGGCAACTGGTGCAGTCAGTGCTACTGTACCAGCCGATGCAACTGGTGTTGTAGAGGATACAAGAAGTGTGGATGTAGACTGTTTGGATGTGTCTGACGGTACTATTGTCAATAGACCTGCTCCAACAGATGTAGTGCTAGGTGCTCCTGCTCCATCCTCGCTGCTCACTGGCATAGTCGATGTCCAAGTGGATGGATGCACACACCCTCCTTCAACTGGTGCAACGACAAAAGCCAGTGGAGACAAAGAGGTGTTAGAGACAAGACAAACATAGCATGCTAGGCGAGGACAACGGCGTCGAGCAGAAGGCTGACTAGCAGGGGGCATGACACCAGTGGAGCGTAGGATGGAGAGAATAGCCGCGGACTGAGAATAAAGGTCTAATGCAGCTGGGAAAGGTCTATCAGAAGAAGATGAGGAGGATGAGGACAACGGGGAATAGGAAGAATCAACCTGATGGGAGAAGAGGTGGTCCCTGAGCTGTTGCATCATCTGCCGCACACTCTGGAGCTCGGTGTACAGGAGTGCCAGAGCGCTGGTGTGAATAACAGACAAATGAGATAGGTCCGTCTGTTGTGGAGTGTGAGGGAACTCACTAGGCTGCTGCCAGGGTGGAAGCCACCCACTGGGGCGCAGGTGACATTGGCGCCAACTGTGGCGTCCATCGCCACAAAAGGGCAAGAAAACCCAGAAAGAGCTGGATCCTGCTATGGGAGAAGATGACCAATCCTCTGAGGGTCATGGTGGTGAGGATGGAGAATGCCGTGTCCCAATGGTGGAGAGACCAACCATGGGAGCAACTGGAGAGCAGCATTACTAAAACGTGGTGCTGGAGGCCACACATAAACCCCTGAAGGCAAAGGAGGATGCAGAGGAGCGTGAAGAATGCCTTGTCTCTGTTGTGAAGAGAAGGACCACGGAGAAGGCTGACTAGAGAGTGGAGGTGGTCCGGGCACCAAGCCGTCAGGCTGAGGACACGCGGAGGTGTGTAGAGAGCCGGCTCCAGTGGGAGCAGAAGCCGCCCATGGAGGAAGCTGGCCAGGGTATCCAAGAGAGGGTGGTGCCAGATGTTGGGTCAGTGTGCCAGTAGGCTGGTGACATGGCGGAGTGAAGGGAACACTCTCTCCTCGCGGTGTAGAAGCCGACCACAGGAGTGACTGACCAGCACAACAACGAGGTGGTGGTACCAATGGTAGAAGCACTTTGCCTGGAGGCAGCTGGTGATTAGAGGGAGTGTAAGGTACGCTGGCTCCTGGCCATGTAGATGCATGCAACAGGAGCACATGGCCCGGGAAATCATGTGGAGGTGATCCCGGCTGCGGCCTCAGCATATCCAAGGATCGCAGATGAAGAGGAGGAGGGGGTCGAAGGCTATCACTAGATGGTGTCAAAACCACCCATGGGGTAGAAGGGACAGGTGGTGGTCCTGGGCGTGGCAACATCTTGACTAGAGAAACGGTGAGAGATGTGAGGCAAGAGAGGTTTCCGAGAGAAGTGATGGGGGAGGAACGTGCCTAGATGGTGGAATGACCTAAGAAGGTGTTGGGACTAAAAAAGGTTAAAAAGACAGAAAAAGAAGGGAACATAGGAAGAGAAGTTTCCCCCTGTTTTTGTGGTGTTTGTTTTTGCAAAGGTAAAATGGTGGAGGAGTGTTGTTTTGTTCAAAATTTACAAAACTACCCTTTGGGTCATCGAGTGCCCAAGATTTCTTGATTGCCACTGGGGCCTTTTTCTCTTTGTTTTGGACGATGTGGCCGGGTCAAATCCGGCTTGAGAAACAAGTGACAACCGGCCACCTGTAGCGCAAGCCGGCCTCTCCTCATGGCTTGAATGGGTCCCTGGCCTGTGGGCAATTGGACAAGATGGATTGTGGGTTGGAGACCCTCAATCACCGCAGTTTTGGCCCAATGGGCCAAGCTTCCCGTACCAATTCGTTACATTGGTGCCAGAAGCCAGGGTTTGAGTCCCGCTGTGGATGCCGAAGCCGGGTCGACTCCTAGGTGGGAGGAGTGTAGCGCGGGCCGGCCTCTCCTCATGCCTCGAACGAGTCCCTGGCCTGTGGGCGATTGGACGAGATGGATTGAGGTTCAGAGACCCTCAATCACCGCGGTTTTGGCCCAATGGGCCAAGCTTCCCGTGCCAATTCGTTACACCACCACCCACTATCACGTGGGTGCCGTCGCATCCACGCAAAAGTCGTAGGTGGCTTTTGCCGACTGCCTCGATGCCAGGTGCCGACGAGGATAGACCGTCGACCACCAACGGGCTGCTGTGCGCAATGCTGCCACGTCGCTTCCAAGTAGCTTCCGACAGGACTACTCAGTTCCACGCAAAAATGCTGACTCGTGAGAACTACTAGCTCCACGATACAGCTCCGGCCCCTTCTGTTACTCCGACCGCTTCTGATGTTGCCGCAGCCGCTACTACTGTTGCTCCTGCTAGCTAGGTGTAGGTTGTTGAACTTCGGGGTTCACTTCGCACAGCACTGCTATTGCTCATCAGCGTTGCTGCTGTGGCTGGGCACTGTTGCTATTGCACGCAGTCAGATCCCCATGCAAGCGCAGATACGGCTGCTTGCTGCTGCTACTACTCCGCAATGTTGTGGCTACTGTTTCTTGTTGCAGCTTGCTGCGTGTTGCTCACTTTTGCGAAGCAGGATGCACAGTGCAGTCAGCCGGCTATGGCTAAAAAATGCTGATTCGCACAACTCTGGAACGAATAAATTAAGAATCAAGGAGAGAGATACAATGACCCCTACTGAGGGCTAGCGGCTAGCCCAACACGCCCCGTCATCCCCGTCGCACCAAAAGGCCTGGACGCAGGATACACATGTCAAAGAACATGAAAACACATACTGGAGGTCTCACAAGGCACCAGAATAGTCAACTGTGTGCCCGGGTCTCGACCGATGAGAAAATATCTAATGTACCCCAAATGCATCCAGACTCTACAGTGACACACCAGCATAACCGACTAGCCAAACTATGCAAGTTTAGGCCTCCCAAGACACGGCAACATGTTACCGGGCGTCCGGGTCTCAGCCACACGCAGGCTACACATGTCTGTCAAAGGGTCACAAAGACTAGACCAATCAGTGCAGGGTCTCCTGAGGTACCAGCACAAGCCACCGTGTACCCGGGTCTCGACCACAGAGAGAGTGAACAACCTGTCAGAGGCAATATGCAGTCAATCCTTATGGGTCTCCTGGAGCACTGGCACAAACCACGAAATGCCCGGGTCTCGACCACCGAGAAAACTCTATCAAACATGCATGGGTGAACTAGGTGGCTAAAATGCACCACGTGTCAAAGAAGGAGTATTGTAGCTGCTGTAGATCCATCAGCACAAACTAGGAATCTCCCGCTACACAAGACTGTATGACAATCAAACAGCTTAAAGCCCGTATACCAACACACAGCAGGCGACATGAGAAAACATATTCTAATCAGGATTCCTCTAGAATGAACTAGCTAGTGTGCAGGTCAGGGCAGTGGCGTTGTTGATGCAGCGTGCGAGAACCCACGCTAATTACTTAGTTTGCCCCCCTTAGTCTGCTGCACTAAGTCTACGAGCTCTAGTTTGTTACTCAGAAGTGTGCGCGCCAGAGTTAGCGCCAGAAAACAGCTGGAATGAAGCAATGACTGATGAGGAATGAAGAATGAGCAACTAACTGCGACCCCTCTCAGTTCTTGCCTCACCTCTGCTCTGTGAGGCTTGTTACTCAGCAAACCAGCCAAGCTGGAAAATCCTAGCATTCTCCTGTTGGGCAAACTTATCTGTGGCATTGACCTGATCACTCGCCAACATAAACAGCGATGATCTGGACATCGGGGCATGGCGAGCGCCTACTTAAAAAACCTACCTAACAGAAGTGTGAATGTCCGTAATGACCATTGGATTGCTCCACCTGTAAATCGCGTCAACGCCAAGCTCCGACGTAACATAAAACTATCACCTCGTAGGCCGCTATAACGTCGAGCTTTCGAGGGGCGCTTTTTTCTACAACAAAAACCAAATAATACAAAGAACTAAACACAACCTTGATGATCAAAGTCCCTGTTTGAGTGCCGCCAACAAACCATAGACAAACAGTTGCGGAATTTAGAAAAATTGGACGACCAGAATCGCCCGGGCGTCAAAATGACCGTCCAACCGTTCACGTCGGCTTATAACTTCAAAAAGTGTCATCAGGTTTGAGCTTCCAATGGGTCAGGAAGTAGATAGGCTCGAATTTTAGTACAATTCCAACAACACATCACCTCGCATGTGGAAAAAGCAGAAAGCAGGATTGTCTTGCCAAATTATCCTATCCTGTTTGGCATAATGTCCTAGGTGAGCCCTGCCAGACACAAGACAGCCCAAAACCCGGGCGTTGTCCGTTTTGCCTAAAAACTGGACCGTACCAAATTAGCCAAGTTGCAAACGCAACCGTGCAGTCAGAATGAGCAAGAAAAATAGCTACAAGGAGTTACAGCTGCCTGGACTCAGGCGAAGACTACACTATTTCAAAGAGCCAACTACGAATACTGATGACGTGATAGCCAAGGGTAGCTGCTGATGGAGCTGGTCGTGCGAGGGTACAGTACCAAAAGCATGAGGAGAAGGAGAACCAAATGCTCAGCTTTACGGTGACATGTCCACTCAACCAAGCAGCGTCCCGTCGGCTTCAGCATCCCTCCAGTCAGTCGTCTTCATGAGCATATTCACCAGCCGAGAGGTCACAGTATGAGTCAGGCAGTGAACAAATAAATCAACAACACTCCCTCATGATCCAAAGGTGTGAGTGTACATGAGCATCCACAAGTGATGCTCCCCCATGCTCCTCAACCTAACACTCAGTGCAAGAAGGAGAGGAGACGAATAACATGTGCAAGGAGGATGAGCGACAAGATTCCATGCGAGAGGAAGAGTCACACCCCACGCATTCAGGGTAGCAATCCGACCATACTCACAACCTTCTTGAACGAGTTGCGGTTCAGCGCCTTGATGAGGAAGTCAGCCACATGACCCACACTAACCACACGATATGAACGTTGCCCTCATGCAACAAGGAATGCACATAGTGTTACTCAACATTTATGTGCTTTGTGCGTGCATGGAGGACACCATCGTTTTTGGCAACCTCAATGGCACTCTCGTTGTCACAAAGCGAGATGATGTACGACACAATCTGATGCAACACTTCCAACAAAACACACAGCCACACACTCTCACATGCACCAGTGCCCAAAGTCACGTACTCTGCCTCTGCTATACTACGTGCGACACACCCTTGCTTCCTGCTACTCCATGAAACTACCGTACCCCCAGTGAGAAACATCCAACCATTGTGGCTCTTCCCATCTGTGCTCCATGCCCAATCGCTATCAGTGTAGCCCACAGCTACCACAAACGGCTGCCGACGGAATGTGAGGCCTCGGCATGGGGTGGAGACCACATACCACAACACGCGAACGACTGCATGAAGGTGCGGCTGGTGTGGGGCCTGTGAGAACTGGAAGAGGACACTCACGGCAAAGTAGACGTCAGCCCGTGTGGTAGTGGTGAGAAACATGAGGGACTTGATGACGTGGAGGAATGTCGTGATGTCCACCGCTGCACCCAAGAATCTGGCGTCAATAGCCTTTAGCTTTTTCTGCCCGTCTGGAGTCATCGGGGTGGAAGTACTGGGGACAGTGATGAGAAGATCGGCAAAGTGGTCAGAAGATTGTGAACGTACGCTGCATGATGTACCCGCATAATGCCGTGCGTGAGATCGCGCTCAATTTCCAACCTGAGAAGGCCCAAGATCCTTCATCTTATAGGTCACCTACAACAACTCCTTCACCTATAGGATAGTGGCATATTCGTGAAATGCGATGATTAGGTCGTCCACGTAGACAAGGATTTCATCAAAGGGATTCCTAGGAGGAGTGATGAAGAGTGCCGGGTCTGTACTGCTGCGTACAAATCCGCCCTTCAGAAGGGTACGGCTGATCTCGATGTTCCAACACCAAGGAGACTACTTGAGGCCATACACGGCCTTTTGCAGTCGCCAGACTCGGCCTGTCCTATCCTCAAAGCTAGGGGACTGGGTCATCTAGACCTCCTCACCATCGCGAGCACTGTGAAGAAAGGCGTTGCTCACATCCATCGAGTGGAACTCCCAACCATGCTGTGCAACTAGGCTGAAGAGCACCCAGATGGTGGTGAAACGGCCAACCGGGGCAAAGACCTGATCGTAGACAACTCCAAGGGGGAGTTTGACAAGCTCGTACACTATGTCCTCGTTGATGTTAACGAGCTCCTCCCGACATGCAGCCTACTATTGGTTTGCGTCATGAGCAGCACGGCCCTCACATAGGCTCTGTGGATCAGGTGCCAGTGGGCAAGGCTGTGTCGTCAGCACACGGGCAGCACGAGCGCGAGCGAGGGTGGCAGAGACTGCGCGGTGATGCTCTTGGGAGATGAGAGCGTAGCCAAGGGCCAAGCCCGGGCTAGTGTCCTGAGCAACGAGGCCAAGGACCGTCAGGCCAAGGACCTTGATGGGTCTCACCGCTCACAATCGTGTGAGGAGAGGAAGGTGTGTCAATGGGTGTACTGGAGGCAACCCGGGGAGCCCTGGTGGGAGGACCCAAGGTCGACTGATGCCATCTGCACGCCGATTGAGCTTCTGCGTGCACAGTCCACGGTCCCACGGTAGGTTTCCGAGGGAGCTACCGGCGTTGCGGTGTGTACACAACAGTCGGCTCAAGCACCCGTGATAGGAGATAGACCTAACCCACCACCTCCTGACCTCTTGGATGATGATCCATTCGTGCCAAGCATGACAGGCGACTACGGGGATCATGACATTCGATTTCTTCAGGAGTGCCTTTGTCAGCTGCAGACGGGAACCAGATCTCCTCGGTTTCCTCCGATACAATTGTCACCCGATTATCCCGGTGACTTTCCCCTTCCAAGCGTCTTCCCCGTCCCTCGTCCTCCTCGGCATGCGGTTGCTCTCCCCACGGAGCGGCAACCCAAGGACTTTGAGACACCACCTGCACGGTACATCAGTGAGGACGGCTTTGACTGCTGGGAGATCCTCTTTCAGGTTTGGGCTACTTTGGAGAGAGTGTGACCCTACTGCCACAGTCCGTATCAGCCTACAAACCCAACACAGATGCTGAAAGCAGCCAGGGCGATGCGCGGACTCCTTTATGCCATGCCACGCAAGACCGTTGTTGATTTCCGCCCCTTCCTTGGCGAGGCGAGCACAGGCACCGGCGCCGATCCACGCGGAGGTTGGGATCTGGCCTTATCCCTGCTGGCCGCAGAGACGCACGCCACTCATGCAGCACACATTCGTGCCTTCCACTCTCTCCGTCAGGGGCCTGCAGAGCCTGCAGCCGATTACTGGTGATGCGCCATGCGCATCTACACGCGCCTTGGGACCTCACGAGGCACACAACTGCGGGCGCTCCGTACGATGATGCTCGGAGTTTGCCTTGAGTACACTGACATCTTCACACGGTACAGCGACGCTGTCCTTGAGCCTTTTTCAGCCACTCTGCAGCTTCTCCCCTCGACGCTCCAGGTGACTTCAGCCCGCGAGGTAGCTGTGGCCCATCAGGAGACTTCTCTTCCTGCTGCAGTCATCGCATCACCATGATCTTCCCTCCTGCAGTCTCCTTCTTCATCCTCCATCATGTCCTCATCTTCCTCCTCCTCTTTGGCCTTGCCCACACCCACTCAGACACAGGGTGTTGTAGCAGCAGCTCAGGGGAAGATGAAGAAGGGGAAGCGTGGATTAGGTCAGTAGCAGTCACAGCAGCAGTCGTCATCCAGTGGTAGCAGTGGACGTTCTGTTCACTGCTACAACTATGGAGGCGCCCATCACTACACCGAGTGCCAGCAGCCGCTTGATTGGGCGCGGACTACTCATGGGCTCTAGGCTGCACACGCCCTTCGTTCCACGTCCAGCACGTCATCCTTGCCATTCTCCGTACACGTGGCAGCCATGACTGTAGCTGTTCCCGCTTCCCCACCAACGAGTAGCAGTGATCCGGACCCACGCGACCGCACCATCGCTGAGCTCCGACACCTTCTGGCGCTCCGCTTTCACGGAGGTGCGAGTGTTTTGTTATCGTCCGGTGGTCCACAGACTGTCTGTCCATTCGTTCCTGTTGCTCGTGGCGAAGCGTGTGGGGGAGCACAGTCAGCATGTGATGATGATGGGCCTGACTGTACCGATTGGGTTCATGAGTCTCATCTTTGTGCCCTGCGTCGTTCCTCCCCACTGACGGCTCAACGTCCCTCTGATGCCGAGTGCTCCATTGCCCATTGTACAGTGACGTCCATCAGTTGTGACTCCGGTGGCACTTGAATCATCGATTCTGGTGCCACTCATCACATGACGTGTCGTCGTAGTGATTTTGTTGTTCTCGGTCCTATCACGTCTGTCCGTTCCATCCGTACAGGCTTTGGTCAGTCCTTGCCAGTCCATGGTGTTGGGGTTGTATGTTTTGACCGTCCGTCTGGCCCCTTTTACCTTTCCGACGTGTTGTTTGTGCCTCATCTTGAGCTCAGCCTGCTTTCTGTCCGTGCCTGCACACTGATGGGTCTCTCTGTGGAGCATACCGCAGACACAACGAATGTGACTGCTACTGACACTTGCAACGCTGTCCTTCGTGCCTCAGTCGTAGATGATCTGTATCGCGTCTCTCGGACCTCCTCCCCTTGCTCTCCTTCCTCCTCCGGTCGGGTCTTTGTCACTGGTGTTTTGTCTCCAGAACACCAGCGGTTGTTTCATCGCCGTCTGTATCACGTGGGCTCCGATACTATGTCGAAGCTCATTCGGACACGGCTAGCTCTCGGTCTTGACGTGGCTTCTTTCGAGAAGCCACCCAAGACCGACTGTCTCTTTTGCACTCACGGGAAGATGCACAGATGCACCTACCCTGACTCTCGTTCCCGAGCACTTCAGCCTCTCGAGTGAGTGCACTCGGACCTTCTAGGTCCTCTTCCGGTCGAGTCCCTATCTGATCAGGGCCGGTATGTTCTGACTCTGACTGATGACTTTACCCGGATGCGGTGGGTCTACAGCCTACGTCTGAAGAGCGACGTTGCCCTTCCGGTTCGACTTTGGCTAATGATGGCTTAGCGTCAGTCACGTCACACGCTACATACTCTCCGCTTGGATCACGGCGGTGAGTTCCTTGGCGAGATGGGCAGATAATTTGTTGAGCACGGGATTTTTCACCAGGTCTCCGCTCCTCCTATCCCTCAGCAGAACGGTGTTTCCGAGCGTTGGAACCCCACCATGGAAAATGCACTTCGCACTATGCGGTCTGAATACGGTCTCCCTGAGTCCTTTGTCTTTGAGGGTTTTGCCTACATGACTTGGGTCTGGAACCGCCTCCCGCACAGTCTGCTTCCAGACCATATTATACCGTATGAGCTCAGGTTTGGACACCGTGCTGACCTTTGTCTCGCTCGTGTCTTGGGATCCCTGGCCTCCGTGTGGTACACCGAGGACCTGCAGGGGTCCAAGGTCTCACCTCGGGGCCGCTTGTGTACCTTCGTAGGCATTTTCCCGTGGGTCAAGGCCTGGCGCTTCTGGGACCCTACTCGTCGTCGCGTCATTTAGTCACGCAACACGCTCTTTTTCGAGTCTCTCACCTACCGTGACCTGACTTTGATCACGACACTCTCCGCCACACATGTTCCTACCTGTGAGGGTTCTCGGCGGATGGGGGAGACTTCTACGCCAGCGAGCACCTCTCACCAGGCTGATGTTTCCGTTCGAGCCCCCTTCACCTCTCGGTCTCCAGCCCTTGATGACCCGGCGATCATCACCGTCGGTCCAGAGACCTCGCCCGTACAGCCTGTTTCACGCCCCACATGTGCCCCTGCTTCTGTTCCCACGCCTACTTCTACGCCAGTACCTGCGTCTGCTGGCACTCCTGTTTCTGTGTCTGGTCCAACCTCGCCTACTCCCGTACCTGTGTCTGCTGGCACTCCTGCCTCTGTGTCAGGTCCAGTCTTGCCTGCTCCTACTGTCACACCCAGCCTCATGTCCCCCACACACGCATCTCCTCGCACAGCATCCATGGCTGCCTTGCCTCAGCCCCCACCAGCTGTGGTCATGCCTGTCCCTGAGCCTGAGGTGCGCCCCTCGAGTTCAGGTTACTCCCGTGAGCCCGGTGGCCGTCTTCGACCATTGGATTCCGAAGCTCAGCGAGCGTCGGGCCGCGCCCCTCTCGTAGCATCGCGAGTGATGACCACGGCACAAAGGCCCTAGGCGTGAGTGTCCACACTAAGCTCACAGAGGTACATCTAGAATGCCCCGTAAGGCACGATCTCGTCACTCGCGAGTTCCATATCGCTTGTGATCCAGCAGCTGATCTTGTGGTCGTCAGGCCTAGCACCGAGGCGTGTACCCTTGCCACGCACAGCTCTCCCTCTATGGCGCCCGATCCGGGCACCCTGAGGGAAGCTCTCTCATCACAGGATGCTGACGCTTGGTGCGCAGCCTGCAAGGATGAGCTTCGCGCTATCCGAGAGCATAGAGTCTACGAGCTTGTCCACCTTCCGCCTGGGAGGAGGGCTATTCAGTTCAAGTGGGTCTTTCACAAGAAAGTGAAGCTGGATGGCCCACTGGAATGCTACAAGGCCCGCTTGGTCGTCAAGGGGTACTCTCAAATTGAGGGCGTTGATTACACTGACACTTTTGCCCCTGTCCGCCGCATGACCTCAGCTTGAGCTGTGTTCGGTGTAGTGGCTCAGCATGTCTAGGAGCTGCACCAGATGGACATGAACAATGCGTTCCTCCATGGCTCTTTGGATGAGGAGATTTATGTGGCTCAGCCACCAGGCTTTGAGGACGGTGATAAGGTCTGGCGCTTGCGCAAGTCCTTGTACGACCTCAAGCAGTCTCTGCGGTGTTGGAACCGGGAGATCACCAGTACTTTGACTCATGCGGGATATGTACATAGCAAGCAGATCCCTCTCTCTTCATCCTACCGACACCCGAGCGGTTCACCGCCGTCCTGGTCTATATCGATGACCTTCTGATCGCGTCTCCGTCCCTGGAGGCCGTGAATGAAGCCAAGGCTGTCCTTCAGACTGCCTACAGGATGAAGGACCTCGGTCCTGCATCGATGTTTCTTGGTATGGAGATCTTGCGAGATCGCATGCGTCGGACACTGTTGCTGCATCAGGCTCGATACGCACGAGTCGTGGGGGAGTCTTTCAGATCTCCTTGGTGTAGTGCCTACCGCTTCCACACCTCTTACACCCAATGGGCAGGATGCCCTGAAGGTGGATGATCCCACATGGCTGGGGGAGACAGTGGGCGTGACCATGTACCTCCGAATCATTGGATCTCTGATGTACCTGGCCTCTACCACACGTCCTGACATCGCTTTCGCTCTCAACTTCCTCGCTCAGTTCTCGCAGGATCCACGTACCATAGCCCTTCACGCGGCTGTGCGAGTGGTGCGGTACGTGGTCTCCATGCCGTACCTCAGACTCTGCTTTCGTCAACAGTGTTCGATGGTCCTTGACGACTACACTAACAGCGAGTGGGCTTGGAGTCCAGATGGACGCAGCCGTACTGGCTACGTGTTCCTGCTCGGTGGTACCGCTTTGTCTTGGCGAAGCGAGAAGCAGGGTTTCATTGCACGTAGCTCGTTGGAGGCAGAATATGTTGCTTTGAGCGTAAGGGTTGCTTAGGCGGTATGGATTTAGCGCCTGTTTCTTGAGCTTGTTTAGTCAGTACCCGCCATTGTGCTTCATTGCGACAACCAGAGTGTTCTCGCCATTCCGGAGAACTCCGCTGTCTTTCACGCTTGCACGAAGCACATTGTGGTTGAGCATCACTTTGTGTGTGATCTGGTGGAGCGACACGTGATCTCTGTCATGTGGGTTGGCACTGACATGCATCGTGCTGATTTCTTGACGAAGGCACTAGCTCGCGGAAAGTTCCTAGTGGCCATTCCTTCTGTTGGGCTTCGCCCCATGCCTGAGGGTGGTTGACTGTGGGATGTGTGTCCGTGTCCCATGTGTTTTACACTCACTATTGTACTTGACCTAGTGCTGCACGTGTATGGACATGCGTACCATTGGATCATGGGGGAGTGTTATGATTTGTGACGTTCTTGTACGGTCTACTGTGACCACTCAGCCATGTCCATACTCGTGCAGATCCCTAAGGCGGGTCCTGGTGACATCGGTGCGACGACTGGCACAGGACTACCAGCTTGGAGCTGGCCGACTACCGTTCCAGAGCCCCGGACACTGCCGGGACTCCCTGCTGTTTTTTCTGTAGCTTGCAGGAGTCTTTTCGGCGGACTGGCCATGAGCCCGATTTTCATGTTTTTGCATTGCGTGTCCACCGTTTGATGATGGATGCATGCATGTGACAAGTCGTAGCGTCCGTCTTGTGATCCTGCACGTCTAGGTTCAGACGGCGCATCATTATGACATCTGTGCGCAGAGTTATGGCCAAAACAGTGGTTTTGGGCCGGTTTTAGGACAGCTCTTGGACTGCCGCGTGCGACACCTGCTGTGCGCCGCGGCAGGTATTCATGCCATGGACCTGTCATTTTTCATTTCTCTGTGGAAATGCTATTGAATCATTCAGACACTTTGCCTTGTGTCCCCTAGCCAAACTCTTGCCGTTGTGTGCACGACTTGTGACTGTCATCACCGTCTAATCAGGCACTTACGCATGGTCAACGAGAGTGTTGCTAGGAAGCTTCCTTGCATCTTATCACACTGGGCCACCCACGCAAACCATTCGACGTGGGGCCCAGACGCCACCCAGGGATCGAACCTGACCCTGGAGCGAGCGGGCTTCAGGCGGTTTCTCACACGCCGGTGTAAACCGGACGTGTGGTCTCGAGGGATCAGTAACCCGGTACACTACGCTAGAGACATGCAAGTATGCAGGAAACCAGTCACACCACAAACATGCATGTCTCCAAATGTATCCCCCATTTCGGCATGTGTTGTTATCACCAAACTAAGGCTCGTCATGTGGACAGCGTTGGTGTTGTGGCCACCACTCTGCAACTTGATGGTGTCACCACAACTGTGCGCCCCATGCTGGGTCACAGTCTTGCATAGGAGAGCCTCAGTCAAGATCAATCATCTGCAGTGGTTAGGTGTGTGTGTGCGTGGAGACAAGAGGGCACTTGTGTGTGTCATGACCATAACCAACACTCCCCCATGACCCACAGACGAACAGACCACACACGCATAGAACAAAGGGCACATCACACGACTCACGTCAACCTTGGGCATCACGAGAACGCAGCAAGCCAACAGCATGCACAGCCGCTTTGAACATGCCACTGCTGCGCGCTTTGGTGAGAAAGTCTACATGCTGCTGATGAGTGTCGACCCAGACAACCTGAACTTCTCCAGCAGCAATGCGCTCGCGTACAAAGTGATGCTCAATGTTGATGTGCCTTGTGCGAGAATGATGCATGCCATCGTGCTCAGCAATTTCCTTTGCACTTTGGTTGTCACAGCGCAGGGTGATGCAGCGGATGGGAACACACAACTGCTGCAATAGGCAGGACAGCCACACACTCTCACACGTACCTGCACCCAGAGCCACATACTCGGCCTCACTGGCGCTTCGAGCAACACAGCCCTGTTTTCCACTCTTCCAAGAGACAGCAGTCCCACCGACAAGAAAGATGTAACCAGTGCGGATACGAGCATCCGTGTCATGTGCCCGGTCAGTGTCTGTGTAGCCATCAACGACCACTGCAGGCTGGGCACGGTAGCAGAGTCCCATGCGTGTAGTGGACAACGCGTATCGGACCACGCTCAGTGCGGCCTCAAGATGTTTCTGTCGAGGCTGATGGGAGAACTGGACAAGGAAGTTGACCGAGAAGTCCAAGTCCGTCCGAGTGATGGTAGCAAGATAGATGAGGAAGCCAACCACGCTGAGATAGTCGGTAACATCAACGAGCTCCCCCAGCTGCACTGAGTCCAGTGACTACAGCAGGCGCTAACCTGCTGGGGTCATTGGTGTGGATGCGGTGGGGATGTCCGCAAGCAGTGAGGCAAAGCGCTCCCCCAATGTGCGGATGTATGCAACCTGGTGTACGTGCAGGGTGAGACGCTGGCGGTCTCGCTCAAGCTCCATTCCCAGAAACACTCGTGCAAGACCTAGATCCTTCATCTTGTACGCAGACTACAGCAGATTCTTTGCTGACTGGACAGCTACGAGACTGGGTGAGGCAATGAGCAGGTCATCGACGTAAACCAGTATGGCCACAAATGGCTCTGAGGGGGCGCTCAAGAAGAGCGTTGGATCAACCGTGCTGCGATGGTAACCTCCCAGCTCAAGAGTAGAGGAGATCTCCATGTTCCAACAACGCGGCAACTGCTTGAGCCCATAGGGGGCTTTGCGCAATCGCCAGACCTTGTTCGTGCCATCGGTGAATCGGGGGGGCTGGATCATGTAGATTTCTTTGTCAAGCTTCCCATGTAGGAAAGTTTTGTTGACATCCATCTGCTCCAGTTCCTAGTCGTGTTGGGCGACAAGACTCAGCAGTACTTGGGCAGTGATATACCTTCCAACTGGTGCAAAGGTCTCATCAAATTCAACTCCAGGGATCTGGGAGAACCCCTTAGCCGTAAGGCGAGCTTTGTACCGGTCCACTGTTCCATCGGGCTTTAGCTTGCACCAAAGGACCCGCCGTGCAGAGACTGCCTTGCATCCTGTAGGGAGATCCATAAGCTCAAAGACTCCGTGCTCCTAGAGGGCCGTGCTCCTGGAGGGCCGTGAGCTCCTCCTGCATGGCCTTCTCCAAGAGGTCAGCGTGTGCTACCTCACGAGCCTGCTGGACAGTGGTGGGCTCAGGGGGAAGAGTGGGAAGGCCAAAGGCCGCAAAGCATGCGGCGACATAACCGGCGATGGAGGACTCAAGAGCACTGTGGAACTCATGGGCTACAAGAGCGTAGCCAACGGTAGAGTTGGGGTGTACAACACTCACAGACAGGCCTAGTGCATCATGGCCGGTGGGTTGCACTGAGTGACCAGCTGTGGAGGAAGAGGCACTGGAACAGATGACCCACTGCATGGACTGAGAGTCGTTGGTCGAGCCAACGGGAACAGACTCAGCAGGCGTCCTGGAAGAGCGAGGGCCCTCATGAGAGGGCTGAGAGGACTGAGAGGGAGGGAGAGCACGAAGTCTCCCCCCATGAGTGTAGGGCTCAGGGCCGGAGATCGGAGCCTGAGTAGCGTCACCTACGGTAGTGTCCATCACAGGAGAAAACACAGAGTTAGGAGAGGAGTTGGGAGTAGAGTGGGCAGGGGACTGTGTGGGAGTGGGTGCCGAGTGCGAGGGCTCGAGACTGCCGGTGGACGGCGAGGATGCAGGACTGCCAGCTGAGGGCAAGGACAACACGGACTCCAAAGAGGGCTCTGAGGTTTCCGACTCAGAAGAGGCATGGGAGGACGAGGAGGAGGAGTCCTCATCACTATCCATGGGAGTGACAGCAGGGGATGCCGTGTGAGAGGGAGAGGAGGACGCTCGAAGATCGGAGGCTGGAACAGACCCACCCCCCCAAGCCGACGAAGCGAGGAGAGAGATGAAGGACGAGGGACATGAGACAGGTCACGAGGGAAGACATCCTTGAAGAAGAGGGCATCACGCGACTCAATGACACAAGAGCGGTCAGGGTCCCAGAAGCGCCATGCCTTTGACATGGCAGAGACACCAAGAAAGGTGCAGAGATGAGCGCGAGGGCTGAGTTTGCCGTCGCGAAAGTCCTCGGGTAATCAAACGGCAGCCACACAGCCCCAGACATGAGCCAGACGAAGGTCGGCACGACGGCTGTACCAGCGCTCAAAGGGAGTGATGTGGCGGGGAAGAGGATCGTGGAGAATACGGCTCCTCACCCAGGTCATACAACACATCGCCTCGAAGGAGAAGATGGGGGAGAGGGAGGACTCACTGAGGAAAGTATGAACACCGTCAGCAAGGGTATGGTTCCAACGTTCAGAGACACCATTTTTTTGGGGTCTGTAGGGAGCCGAAGGTTCCATACACACCCCACGAGACGTCAAGAAGTGGGCAGTGGGACCCAAGAGTTCACCACCACGATCACAGCTAAAGACTTTAAGATGGCAACCACAGGCCAGTTCAGCCTAAGGCAGCTAGGACTCTAGAGTGGGAAAAACGTCACTTTTTTGCCGAGAGGCAAAGACCCAGCGTGTTGGCCTGAGGGTGAATGTGCACCC
The DNA here is from genome assembly GCA_023375785.1 of Penium margaritaceum. NCBI lineage: Eukaryota > Viridiplantae > Streptophyta > Zygnematophyceae > Desmidiales > Peniaceae > Penium > Penium margaritaceum. The sequence goes on along the minus strand of SZWC01000764.1, from coordinate 161,537 downwards.
TGGAGGGTCCCTAGTAGTGGCTGCTTCACACCACCAACTGTTTTTGGAGAGACTGAAACTGTGGAGGCAACTGGTTTCAAGGATGGCAGAAAACTGGTCACAGAGTGAGGTAATAGTTTTGGCCTCAATTGACTGGGAATGTACACTTGATCAAGGCCCACAAGCAATGACATTTTATAGCAACTGATCTAAGCTTTCAAGAACACCAAAGCATGCCAGATTTGAAGCTTCGTAGCAGATTCTATGGCTTCTAGAATGTCTATTGGTAGGCTGTCCTTTTCCCACCTAGGAAGGTATCCCTTCCTTCCTCTAGAAGCTTCTGCCCCTTCCTAGATTCCTCAGCTTGCTTCTAGTAGGAGGGAAGGTGTCCAGAAGACCAAGACACCTCTAGATGCATTGTAGGACAAGTCACCCCTTCTAGAAGGTGTGCCACCTTCCTGGACCCTCACCTGGCCTTCTAGAAACTTAAAGAGGAACTCTA